>JAVXUO010002921.1:0-111472 GCA_033065855.1 Escallonia rubra | reverse complement strand
GTGCAGTGAATGCACTTTGAGCTTCTCCACTCCAGTAATAGGCATCCTTTTTGAGCAAACTGGTGAGCAAACTCGCGGCATCTTCACTGGCCCGTCGGGTTTCCTTCTAAGTTGGAACGAAATGAAATGCAAATTGCTACAGCTAAGGACTAGTTCAGGCCCCCGTTAAGAGGCTCTGATACCAGTTGTAGTGTATCGAGCTCGAGACACCACGTCCATGGCTGATTAATTCTAATTCTCAGCTTGATTTAAGAATGGAATTACTAATTGACTGGAATTTAAGAGAGAAGGAACAGAAATGAGAGAAGAGAGAATATATTTTACTAGAGAGAGAGACGGTTTTCATATCACATT
Organism: Escallonia rubra; assembly: GCA_033065855.1. Lineage (NCBI taxonomy): Eukaryota > Viridiplantae > Streptophyta > Magnoliopsida > Escalloniales > Escalloniaceae > Escallonia > Escallonia rubra. Next base: position 111,118 of record JAVXUO010002921.1, on the reverse strand, counting down.
TCATATGCCTTCTCCATCATCTCTTCCCCTGACTGAAATTCGAACAGAAAAATAGAAATAAGCGGCAACTTTCAAAATACAGGAAAGTGTCGCTAAAGGAATTGAAACCCAATTTAAATGATGGCCTCAAACGATGCAGTCTCATCTAATTAGGGGGCTCTATTGATTCAATTTAGGGTTCGGTTGATTTGAGGCATTCAATTTAGGGTTCAATTAGTTCAATTTAGGGTTCGGTTGGATTAGGGCATTCAATTTAGGGTTCAATTAGGGTTCAGTTAGATTGGGGCAATCAATTTAGGGTTTAATTAGGGGTTCAATTAACCCGTCGCTAAAAATCTATTCCGTCGCTAAAAATCTTCATCAAACTATGGCTTAATTAGTAGCTCAGCCACGAGGAGCACACAAAACTCAATGTTTGCCATAACCATGTCACATAACGTAACTTCCAACTAGGGCAAAAACAACAAACAAAAGTCAATGTTTGCACGCTCGAATTTAATTCTATTCTAAGGAACTTCGCCAAAAAATGAAATGACTTACGATATCACACAGAGGTCAAGGTTCACTTGCTATGAAATCATATCAGCACAATGCAAAGTCAAGAACGTACATATTGAAGACAGAAGACAAAGAGACATACATTCGATCCAAAGCTGCCGGAGGTGAGAAGGGTCGTAGGGTGGTCGTCGATGCTCGCCGGAACCGTGGGTGGTCGCGAGTCGCGACTGTCAAGCACTGTAGTGGGTTGAAATGGCTGTTCACAGGAGCTCGCCGGTGTCGCGTGGCTGTTCACAGGAGCTCGCCGGTGTCGGGGGAAACGATGTCGATGCTCGGGAGAAAGCTGGTGCCCTAATTGAATTGCCTCAATTTGAAATACATCTAATCTTTTTAAAGCCTTTACCGACGGAAAATACCGTCGGTAAAAGTCCGTCGGCAAAACCGAACTTTCACCGACGGGTATTTTTACCGACGGGATTATTCCGTTGTTAAATAGTTTTACCGACGGGTGTGTTCTGTCGGTAAAAGTCCGTCGGCAAAACCCTACTTTCACCGACGGTTATTTTTACGGACGGAATTATTCCGTCGTTAAATAGTTTTACCGACGGACGTTAAGCGACGGGTATGTTCCGTCGCTGAAACGACTTTTAGAGACGGAATTTCGTCCGTCGCTAAAAGTCCGTCGCAAATTGAGTCGTTTCTTGTAGTGTAAATAGGTTGAGTATCTAAACGATGCCGTACCCTTAGGCGCGAACATCATCTCCAAATGATGTCGTTCCTAGTGGCGTCACAGTCTTCTTCTTGATCTTGATCTTCAATGGAGCTCGAGCTGGAGCTGTTGTGATCTCTGCTTCTCCCTGTGGCCGTTATGTCTCAGTTACGTCCCTAGTCTCCTCCTGAGTTTCAGCTGGGGTTGTTACAGGATGACATTCCGCTTGAAAAGCTCATGGAATGAGACAGGCTGGGAGGGAAGGAGGTGAGAAGAGGACGGCGGGGCGGTGGAGCGGCATTCAGTTAGGTTCTTACGGATCTCTTTGATGAAGGCAGCTCTGGAGGTTGGTTTACCTGTGAATAGTGAGGTATGAATAGAGGGAAAGAGGAGGGGGATTATTAAAAGGGCGACTGGAGCTGTATAGGCGGGGGATGAGGTGATGCGGTGGCGTTTTGGTCATGGGAGTTTGAGGTGGAGGAGAAGGAGAAGAAGTGGAGGAGGTTAGGGTTACGGGCAGAGAACTCAGATTTGAAAATAGGAAGATATGGGAATTGGAGGATATATTTATTTAGGGTAAACTCAAGAGGCAGATGTCCTTGGAGGAGATCATTTTAGGGCGCTGCAAAGCATCCTAATATACTTGAGAAATAAAGACGCTTTTATTCTAGCGCCCAATAACGAACTTTTTAGGATGCTTCTTGTAAAGCGTCCCTTTATAAACGTCGTTACAGCTAGATTTTCTTGTAGTGAAGAAATGCAAATGGTGGTGTGGATGTCATTGTATGAATGGAGGAACATGGTTGTTTGAGTCATTTTATAGCCTGGCACCTAATAAAAATAGAGAGCTTTTGGCATTGTATAAAGTTGGCATGGCTAATAAACTTTGTGCTGCATTTTTCAAGATTGGTTATGTTTTGGAGTGTTAAAGCTGAGAACATTAATTTGCAGAAGGCTACTGGTCACATGTCATTGTGACGCCTAGTAGTAAGGCTACTCACTACCAAGATCACGTTACCGATGACAAAGCCTATTGGCTATCATCAGGGAACGTAGTACACATTGAAGTTTGTGGCGAGTTTTGAAATAGACCAGATTCTAATCAATGGTCATTGTCCTTGTGACTACAATTTTGCCTTGATATATGTCCCAAATAAATTTATATGATGATATTTCATGGCACTACGAAAGAGTTTCCTTGATAATTGTGGGATCCCAATTGCAGTGATTATCGTAGAAAGGCAGAGGCTGGTAATTTGATAATGTTTGCCTTTGCAAAGAATAAATACCACCCTGTGATCGGACCACTGTGAAGATTTTTTGTGAATGTCCAAACTCTAGTTAGAGACAATGGTCTGATGTACATCAAGGGGATGGGATTTAAGCCCAAAGTTGTATAAGTCAGCTATTAGGATACAACCTCCTAGGGACTCGAGATCCCAAGAACTAGGCAGGCGACCAACGAATTATAGAGTGACTTGGTTTTATACATGTTATATTCTTGTCTTATGACATAATGTCCCTCCTTATGATGTAAGTACATGTTTCTCGTAACGATATAGAGGTTGAGATTTTATCTTTTAATGAGTTCTATAGCCATTATGGTGGGATGTGTAAGTTACGAGAGCATCCTTAATAGACTCGCTTATATGAGTGTAGAAGTAGGACCGCTTCCCATGAGAATTGGGTTGATCTTTAGAGCACTCATGAAAGTTGGTATAAAACACAAGGCCATAACATGCTAGCTTAAGTAGATTGAGAAACTTGCTAGAGTACACCTGAAATGTCATGCGTGTGACGTAATTCCACGTGCCCTCAAGTCGTTATCGTTCCAAGGCTGAGACACTTTGACTTTAGCACGGGAATTGCTGAAACACTAAGTGAAGGTTTCAAAGCAGTGCCACTTTCATGATGCGCGATGTTCTAACTTTGTCCTACTATGTTTTATCTTTATTTTATTAAAATGGTTGGGGGATTGTTGGTATTTGTATTTTAATAAAAATAGTAAATCTCCATTTTAGTCACAGTTAGACAAAAACAGTTTTACACAAAATGAATTTCAACCAAACTCATTTCTACTATATTAGGTAGCATGATAATGAAGTTGAATCGGTTATAACTTTGATCATTATTTACGATTGATATCTTCCGTTACAAAAAATTTCAATTATTTGGATTTAATACCCGTCATATTGTCAGGTCGAAGTTTGGTCATAAACTGATTTTAGTACCCTTCTCTTTCAATGCAAATGTAAATACTTTTGTAATCTTTCATGCTCATTAGAGGTATATATTTTTTTTGGTACATATTAGAGGTATATATGATTCAGACTATATATGGCGATGATTGTATGCCTTGAAAAAAAAGGACAGAGAGCTTTTGCTTTGGTTTAACCTGTCAAGCTCCGAAGTCATTCATATGCACCCATTTTTATGACCACGTGTCTTAAGATTCTTATGCTGTATGGGGATTATGTCCTCTTTCATGTTGAGTTTAAGTTATGTCTCTTTATTGGAGATATATATTTTTGCAATATGTATTTTCATTGGGGTTAAAGTAAGGTGCTGTGTGAAACTTCTGCTTCTCCAGTAGTGCAAACTGAGAGAAGTTACAGCAGAAAAAGAGCTGGGTCGTTGTATCCCGGAGGCGATGCGTTGGAAACCTATTGCACCTGTACATTCTGTAGGGGCATGAGCCGTCTTAAAGAGAGCGACCTAATTCACGCCTCAACCCAGTTTAACAACTTATTTTTTAAGATATTCAAGGTAAATTCTTTGGACCATCGATCGTACCTCGTCTGGTAAAAAAGCAATGGAATGAATTATGGAGTGTTGAGGTAAACATATTTTTTTTACCCACAAAATATGGAGGTAATCGTTTTTTGTTATTCTTTAGTCTCATTATAACTGTAAGCTTGCTAATAAATTTTTTGGAATTTTTTCTAACAGAAGACCCGGCTGGGCCCTCGCCCGGGGCACAGTCGGATCCTCAATTGCCGCCTGCAATTCCTCCCGGTGAGTTTTTTTTTTATCCCTTTGAACTTCAGTGTGTGTAAGGAATGTGTGTACGAGTAATGCAGCAATTACCCAGTAGAGAATTTCTTTTATTGAACTAGCTAAAACCCATTAAAACCTTTCAGCTTTGCTTCGAAATCTCAGTTTTTTCGTGTTCTAGTGGAAGTATAATTTGATTCTTTTTCTTTTATATGCATGTATCTATAATTCAGCAATAACCCACAATAGAAGTCCTTGCATTGGAATAGCTTATAGCTAAAGCCAAGTAGCTATAAGCTATTCCACAACTTCCAAGATATTTCCAGGAAGCTCATCTCTCAAGCAAAAATAAGGTCATATCGCTGCAACGACTGCTATGTGCATCAGTCCAAATAGTCTCTCCTTTGGATGATTACAAGAATGTTAATCAAAGATACGACCTCTTTATTACTCGCGGCGTCCATTATGGTTCAGTAAACTTCAAAAGGTGAGATGGAATTATAGGCAAAAATTAGGAGTAAATTTTCTTTTAGAAGTACAAGTAAAAAAGATTTCTTCTCCCATCATAGATCTAATTAATTGCAAAAACTGTTGGACCATTTGCACCATCATCCTCTTTTTTCACACTCGCTGGAGTGCCAAGCTATGGTAGCATGCTGCCATGGTGACATGATGAGATTTCTCAACTCAAGACTTTCAAGCTTAATCCAGCAAATAATTAAGGACTTGGGCCAAACAACCGTACGCCCTGCAAAGTTTACTCGCATCTAGATTGCAAATTTCCAATAATAAGACTCAAGACTTTCACAAGTTTGAGTCTTATAAACGCAAGTCTACTACGAGTCATAGTCTTGGGTCTTTTGTACGTGAAGAAAGGGGGATGAACAAGATCCTGTCAAACATATTTCATGTTAAATATGACTGGAACTTCAAATTCTTTTCCAGGCATGCCATTTTACTGCCTTAGGGTGACATTTCTTTGCTTCCCATTTTCTATGGCGGCAGCAGTATTTTTGGCTCTAATCCTCAGTTTCTCAGCCGTAAGCGCGGTAACCAACATCACCACCGATGAACATGCACTTCTCTCCTTAAAAGCCTCTATCACCACCAACTGGTCCTCCTCTGCCACACATGTTTGCAACTGGACCGGTGCCACACATGTTTGCAACTGGACCGGAGTCATTTGCAATCGCCACAGAAGAGTTGCCGCCTTGAGCCTATCAAACATGGGGCTACTAGGCACCCTTCCCCCAAGCATGGGAAATCTCTCCTTCCTCGTGTCTCTTACACTCAGAAACAATAGCTTCTCTGGCGATATCCCCAAGGAAATGGCTCAGTTGCGCCGAATCAAGGTAATCAACTTGAATTTCAACAACTTCAGCGGAGGGCTTCCTACGTGGTTGGATGAGTTGCCTAACCTTGAAAACCTACTCCTTGGGAATAACAGCTTTACAGGCACCATCCCACCGTCATTATGGAATATCTCAAAGCTTAAGACAGTGAGTTTAAATTTTAATTCTCTACACGGAAGGATTCCACAGGAGGTTGGCAATCTTTTTAATCTAGAAGGCCTTAGCCTATCTGGCAATGAATTAGAAGGCGAAATCCCATCAAGTTTTGGGAAATGCCGAAAACTTAAGATGTTGTCATTGTCGTACAACCAATTCACTGGACCGATACCGAGAGATATTGGGGACCTAAAGTTGCTTAAAAAGTTATATCTGGGTAATAACGACTTGACTGGTATGATTTACGTTTATCGTATTCTATTCTGGCTTAACTACAGTTTAAACTTTAAAAGTTCAGATATTTTGATTCTCAACTTTTAGATTGAGTCTTTAAATCCTGAAATTTATGCTGTGTGAAAAATAACCTCAAACCCAAAACTTTTAAGCTTACACTTTTGGATGCTTAGGAGTTGTACTTTCTGATAAATGGTGGCATCTACTTCGTTCTCAACGGATGTTCGGTTTTGGTTCTAAGATTGAAATTTTTGTGCTTGAAAGGTCAGGGTTCAAGATGTCAAAGAAGCCCACTGTTTTTGCCATTTTTACAAAATCTAGAACTAGAAACTATATTTGGTACAACTTGCAACTGTTATAATCACATTTTTATAGCTTAAAATGGCCTCGGGGGCTTACTATTTTTATGACCTTTCTTGCAGGTATTATCCCACCTTCTTTATGTAACTTATCAAAGCTTGAGATCTTCTATTTGCATGATAATCATCTACAAGGAAATATTCCAGTGGACATTGGTAATCTTCAAAACTTGAAGCAGTTTGACATAGACAGTAACCAACTAACCGCCGCTATTCCATTAACACTATACAACATCTCGACACTTAATGGAGTATTTTTTGGGAAAAATAATCTATCTGGCACTCTTCCTGCCAATATGTGCGGTAAGCTCCAAGAGCTCCAAGTGATTTATCTTCATCAAAACAATCTATATGGTCAAATTCCACCGGGTATATCTGGATGTTCCAAGCTTCAAAATCTACGCTTGTCCGAAAACAAGTTTACTGGACATATACCAAGAGACATTGGGAATTTAACCATGCTTGAGAAGCTAGATCTCCATACAAACCACTTGACAGGTATGGATATGCCATCAATTTGAATTTTTTTTTCAAGATCATATAAGTCTAGCACTTAAAAGTATTGTGGAAGGTACAAGAAAAACCGTAAAGTTTTTGATTGCTAAATATATGGGATATTACCTTAGATAAAAGCGCCATGCTTATAACTGTGTCTCAAACTTTATATGTAGATGTTAGAAATAATTTGTGATCTTGTTACTATGGAACAAAATGCCACCCATGGCTACAAAGTGCTGAATAATGACCATTGACTCCTTCAGCAAGTGTCCACAACATTTATCGCGAGTTAGAAAACATATTTAGCAACAAATCCACCATATAGGGAATGCATCACGATATAAGGGGCTTATTATGCTATTTTTCCACTTTTTGAGTTAACTAGATATCAATTGTCCAGCATATTTTGGGTTAATTTTACCCAGCACCCTGTACTTAGGGGTCAATTGCACCCAGCACCCTAGGGTTTTAATTTTGGCACCCAGCACCAAATGACGGTCAAACTGCCTGTTGACTAAACGGCTATTAGTTTTTCAGGGGCAAAATGAGATTATTGCCCCTAAAGATTACATGTCATCCCAGTTAGTGACACATGGCCAATTGGCTGTCCACGTCATTTCCCTCCAACAACCCTTATTCTCTCTCTCCTTCCACATATCCCTCAATTAATCCCCAATTACAAAATTTCCCAACTGTTTATTCGAGGGGCATATCGATCGGCGATTCGCAGGGAGATGGAGCCGACGGAGCCTATCGCAGTACCGTTACCTGGATTCATCTTTCGTTGGGATCCCGCCGGATGCCATTAGCCGGCCCCGCATTCCACCGCTGACCCGTCACTGTCCTCGCCGGGACCGGCGATGGAGCCGACCTTCTGACTGGAGACCGGGTGCCCCTCTCTGTTGTTCTGGGGAGTTCGTCGGAGTACGGCCATTTTCTCGGTCCACGCACCCCACACCACGCCAAACCTCTGTCCCTACTACCAACATACACTAAGCCCCACTCCCCGCTATGTTACCACCTCTGCCCCGTCCACAACCCCTTCCTCAGTCCCTCCTACAACCCCGTTCCTCCCATAGCCCCTTCCTTGGCCCCAGTGACAGTCCCGCAACCACCAGTATTATTTCAGACCATTACTGTTAACCCACAACCACCGAACCATCAGCACTACCAAATCACAACCCACGGGTTCACCCCAATCACTGTCAATCTCAACCCCATTCACTGCTAGCGCCCAGATCCATGACCCAAGACCGAACACCATTGGTTCAAAATATAGTCGAATGACCGAATCACGCTAGGATCTGGGATGCAGATCTGGGGCTTGCTGGTGGCACCACAATGATGAAGGGCGGTGGCTGGTTGGTGGAGTAATTGGAAAGGGCTCGGTGGTGGATGGGTAGGGTGGTCAGATATGGTGGGTAGGTGTGATTGTGGGTTACTAGGGTCAGCGGTTGGCGGTGGCGGGTTTTCAGGTCGTGATGGAGGTGGGGATTCATAGGTTGGTGGCCGTGGAGGGTTTGGTTGCAGGTAAGTTGTGGCAACATGGCTTTATAGGTTGGTGGTGGTAGTGTGCTCAGGAAGGGTGGTGGTATAAATGAGTGGGTGGGGTGAGGGTGGGGGAGGAAGATAATGAAGTGGGTCCAATGGGATAGATTGAGTGAAGAATTGATCACGTGGAAATGACATGGACACCATGTCATTTGTAAAGGACAAAGAGACTATTTTGCCCCTAAAAAATTAACGGACGTAACGGTCAAAGGCCATTTTGACCGTTATTTGGTGTTGGAAACCAAGATTTTAAACATTTTGGTGCTGGGTGCAAAAATGAAAACCCTAGGGTACTGGGTGCAACTGACCCCTAAGTACAGGGTGCTCGGTAAAATTAACCCGCATATTTTGGACATGGATCATCTACAGCAGTGGTGCTGTAGCATTAATCTAATCTGTTGGTTCACATTCAGAGGACAGCATGCTGAAATGTTAGCTATCCTCCTAAATTGAACCAACTTGAGTTAATGGGCTGGAGACAGGGATCAGGATCCCCTGCTGTAACCCATGGTTACAGCAGGGGTGCTGTGATCCCAATTGAGAGAGGGGGAAGAGAGAGAGTAACCATGGTTTACATCCCCCTCTCTTTCTCTTCCCCCTCTCTCATTTGGGATCACAACAGCCTGCTGTAACCTTGGGTTACAGCAGACAATCCTAATCCTGGAGACAGATTTTCCACGTATTGCTGCCTCTCTTCCTCCATGGCCCCAACTATCAACTCTGTGAGTTGCACCTCTAATTAGTAGCGAAAATCAATATGCAAAACTCCATTTAACCACCACTATTTGAAACCCATTTCCCTTTTTCGTAGAGATCTTCTAAACTCCAATCACCCAAATTCTACTGCAAATTCCGTTTGTAGATCTAAGGATTTGGGATCTCCGAAAACAAGTGGACATTGGTCCCTACTTGTTTTTTTCAATTCTGATATGGGATTTGTCACCCCATCTGTATTGTCTTAATATATTTTTAGCCAGGTTATGCAGTGGTTTTCAATTTCGAAGAGAAAAGAATAAAAAGTTCATGTGCTAAATTAGAAACAGACCTTACGAGTGATTTTTTCAATTCCTTCTTCTTCTCTTCTCTACTGATCATGGTGAAGTTTAAGAAAGGTTTTGGATGGAATCTGAAAATGAAGATAGAAGAGAACAGTCTGTTTGTCCGTTTCCTACTGTTGTGGCTCAGTTGTAGCCTTTGGATCAAGAGGGACAGTTGAGATTATTGTTACGGCATCCTTGTTGTAGATTCTCCTACAGCAGAGGATATGTTTCCCTATATTTCAGAGTTATTTAGTTCGCCGTTTTTTATGTTTTACCAAAATAAAAAGTACTTTTGTCCGTATTCTGTCCATTTAACCTCAAGAGAGCCGCGTGCTTTCATTGTGATGAAGTACAGGGGGCATAAGTGGAAGCACATTAAAAGATTTTAGCTAAAAAATTTCCCTCTATCAAACTTTATGTTGTTCTTTCCTCCCTAACCACTTGTACAAAATCTATAGTAAAAGTTAAACACAAACGTACATAACTAGTTATAATAAACCGCCATTGTCGCCACTAAGGTGTCTTTGACCTGCTCCCGTCATTAACCAAACTCTTAAACACGACCATCACCGCCATCTACTAGATCCATTACCATCCATAGACACCATGAGCCAAACCCACACCATCAACACCCCTAAACACCGTCAACCAAGCCCAATCCATTAACACCCAAAAATACCATCAACCAAATCCACCCCATAACAACCTGTAAACACCCCATCACCATCTCTTAACACCATGGACCAAATCCGCCCCATCACCGTACACTTATGAACCCTATAACCGCCTAGACATCTTTAACTGAACCCACCCCACCACCCCCCAAAAGAACCATCATTAAAATCATTCTCTATGAAATCGGCATCACGAGACCCTGTTTTAGTATTTTCACCATTTGGATGTTCACCATACATCACATAACCTTTAGAATTTTCATAGTAACTTAAGAAATAACTTGTGGCCCTAGTTTTTTATATTTATGAAAAATACTGTGAACATAACCTGTTGAGCCCTTAGGCGCAAGTTATCCAACTTTGGCTTTTGGCTATTCCAAAGCTCATATGGGGTAGATTTGACTGATTGTGAAGGCAGAAGATTAAGTATGTAGCTGCAGTCAAAAGGGCATCCCCAAAAAGATATTGGAAGGTTTGCTTCCGCCATCATTGACCTAACCATATCCAATAATGTTCTATTCCTTCTTTCTACAACATCATTTTATTGTGGAGTATTAGGAATAGTAAGTTGCTCGCGTATCCCTCTTTCCTCACAAAAATTCTTGACGTGATTAGACAGATATTCGCGTCCCAGGTCAGTGCAAAATGTTTTTAAACTCTTCTCCTTCTGATTTTAAACCTCTGCTACAAAGCTTTTGAAACAATCCAAAGCTTTATAGTGGTGAGATATCAGATACACGTAACCATATCGCATATAATCATTTATCAGTGTAAGGAAATAAGAGGCGTCATAACGTGCCTTTACGCTTATATGTCAACATATGTCAGAGTGAACTAGCTCAAGTAGCTGAGTTGCTCTCACAGACTTTCCAAAAAGCTTCATGCATGCTTTACCGGCCAAGCAAGCCTCACATGTTCGTAGATTGACTTTTTGCGAGTGGGCCAATAAGCATTCTCTAATCAAACGAGTCATTCTATCTTGACCTATGCGACCCAGTCTTACATGCCAGGTGGTAGAATCATTCAAAATGTTATCATTCACCTCATAAGAATAAGAGGATTGGGAATCAATTAAATCCAATTAAAAAAGACCATCCATGCAAAAACCATGTCTAAACAAAACATCATTAAAAAAGATGTCCAATTTATTACCTCTAAAATTAAAGGAAATACTGTTGTCTAATAAAGCAGTAACTGAAAGTAGATTAACCCGAGTAGTTGGGGCATATCGCAGATCCTCAAGAAGCAACTTGGCTGGTAGGAACCAACCCCAGCACCTCCTCAGAGCTGTTGTTTCCCATGAAGATATGTTTGCTTCCCACTAGAATCGGATGGTAATCTACGGGCCCCTTTCGATCAAGTGCTACATATTTTGTTGCACCTGAATCCAGAAGCCACACAAGTAAAGAATCAGTAACCATCACATATGAGGATACATATAACTGAGAGATAGATTCAGAAGGTACACCATTTGGCTCAGCACAATCACGAGTGAAGTTTCCTTGTTGTTGACAGTTGTAGCATTTGATTTTAGATAAATCATTTTTCCCTCCATATTTTCCTCTCTTGCTTTATTTTTGCTTCCTTTGTTGCAAAAGTGCTAGCCTCGCCTTTCTTATTTTGTCTTCTGCGCTTGTCATTTACAATGCGCGATCCCCTTTGGGCGACATAAGTAATGGTCTTGTCAACATCTGGAGTCTCAGCCTCAAAGGATGACATGTTGTGAAACATTAGAAATTTTTTTGATGTTTCACTATGAGTTCATATCTGTTTCATATTGGCCCATAAGGCAATTCTTGTTTGCATACGTTCAAAAGTTAAACATTAGCCATATGCATACGTTCATACGAAAAAACCTAGTGATGCCACCTTATCTAAAGTTAAACATTGTTTTTAATAGTAAAAGCAATTCTTGTTTGCTATTCTACTTCCACATTTGTACCACACAAATGAGCAAATATGACTATAATGTTTTCATTGGCAAGAAATGGTGAAAAAAAACATATCTCCCCTACTAATGCAGCTTTAGCAATGGTGTAAGAATGCAGCTTTAAAAATGGTGTATTCTTATGTGTCCAACTTGTCGGACCACTTTGTTAGAGGAAGAAAAGTGGAGTATCTGGTTCAATTAGTCAATGTTATTTTAATATGATGCATTCAATTTCCTTAGTTGGCCAATGTTATGATGTAATAATAAATGTATTAATTAGTGTAAATATTCCAATTAGAATAATAGCTCATAATATATACCCAGAAGAATTAAATAAAATAATTAGATACAACTAAAAAAAATTGGACTTCACCATATTAGCGAGAATAAAACCAGAGATAAACTCATCTATGATACATTTATGTCCATATGGATATTGATTTGTCTGGTTTTGTCAAGAATGATCCTCGCCTTTCATCCGTACGATGGTACAACACTCGAACATGTCAAGCAGATTGAACAATTAAGCTAACTTTACGCTTCCGCATCTTATTTGTTTGCAGGTACAATACCAGAAGAGATTGGTGACCTTTCTAATTTTGAGGGAATACATCTAGGATTTAATAGTTTAAGAGGTACCATTCCAGCAAGGATCTTCAATATATCTACACTGCACAGACTATCAGCACCAGACAATCAACTTTCAGGAACATTGCCGATACATACGAGCCATCGACTAACCAATCTTGAATGGCTTTTACTTGGGAACAATAACTTCATAGGAACTTTACCCGACTCTATTGCAAATGCTTCAAAACTCACCAGCCTAGACCTAACCTAAAACAGTTTCAGTGGTATAATTCCTAACTCACTTGGTGATTTGGGACTCCTGGAGATACTTGGACTGGGAGACAATAATTTCACCAGTGAACCATCGTCTTCAGAATTGAGTTTCATTACTTCCATGACAAACTGCAAGAGATTAACAATGTTGGATATTGGCAATAATCTTATTACTGGCACCCTTCCAGTTTCTATTGGAAATTTATCGGCTTCTCTCTATGGGCTTTATGCAAACGGATGTAGAATCAGAGGAACCATTCCTAATGAGATTGGTAACTTAAGTAATTTGGTTACATTACGTCTCAATGGAAATGACTTGAGTGGGTCTATTCCAAATACCATCAAAGGGTTGCAGCAGCTTCAACGGATATATGTTGGTTATAATAAGCTACGAGGGTCCATTCCCAATGACCTTTGTCAACTCCCTAACTTAAGTGGCTTCTACTCGGAGGCCAACCAACTTTCCGGTTCATTGCCAGCATGCTTATGGAACATCAGTTCTTTTAGATACCTTGATCTAAGTTCCAACAAGTTAATTTCTAGGATACCACCAAGCTTCGGAAACCTTAAGGATCTATTGACGTTCAACGCATCCTTCAATTCTTTACATGGAAATCTACCTTCTGAAATTGAAAATTTGAAGGTTGTTACGCTATTAGATCTATCATACAATAATTTCTCTGGCGATATCCCTGGCAGCATTGGAAATTTGCAGAATTTGGTCACACTTTCTTTGGAAAATAATGATTTAATTGGGACTATTCCGGAGACATTTGGATCTTTAGTGAGCCTGGAAATCTTGAACTTGTCACAAAACAACCTCTCGGGCATAATTCCCAAGTCCTTAGACAAACTCTTGCATCTCGAATACTTCAATGTGTCTTACAATAAATTACATGGGGAAATCCCAAGTGGGGGACAATTCGGAAACTTTACAAGAAAATCTTTCCTGCCAAATGGAGCTCTATGTGGTGCGACTCAATTTGGTGTTCGTCCATGCAAAACAAATTCTACTGATCGATTGAAGACGCTTCAAAACGTGGTGATTATATCTGTTTCATCTGCAATTTCATTGGTTGTGCTTGTCTTGATGTCTGTACTTCTGTGGATAAGATGCCAAAAGAGCAAGAGACTTCCCGTAGAAATTAATCTACAGCCAGTGGCAGAACATCGTAGAATCACTTACCAAGAAATTCGAGAAGCAACTAATGGGTTTGAGGAAGAAAATTTACTTGGTAATGGAAGTTTTGGATCAGTATACAAAGGGATACTTTCTGACGGGATGGTCTTGGCCATAAAGGTATTCAAATTGCAAAAAGAGAAAGCCCTTAAAAGTTTTCACATAGAATGTGACATAATCCGTACCATTCGCCATAGAAATCTTATCAAAATTGTCACAAGTTGCTCCACCCCTGATTTCAAAGCCTTAATACTCGAATATATGCCAAATGGGAGCTTAGAGAAATGGTTGTACTCTCATAGTTATGTCCTAAATATACCGCAAAGGTTGGACATTATGATTGATGTGGCTTGTGCATTAGACTATCTTCATCATGATTGCGCAGCACCTCTAGTTCACTGTGACCTGAAGCCTAGTAATATCTTGATCAACGAAGATATGATTGGGCACGTGAGTGACTTTGGAATCACAAAGCTCTTAAATGAAGAAGAACTTGTGGCACGTACTATGACCCTTGGCACCATTGGATATATAGCACCAGGTGATACACATTGCTTCTCATATTCATTTACTTAAAGCAAAACGAGCTAGACTTTTGTTTCCAGTTCTATTGCACTTCTTTATTATTCTCTTCGTTGTTTTGATAAGTTATCATATGTAGAATATGGGTTGGAAGGATCAGTATCCACAAGCTGTGATGTTTATAGCTATGGAATTGTGCTGCTGGAGACGTTTACTAGGAAGAAGCCCACTGATGAAATGTTTGCGGGACAAATGACCCTAAAGTGCTGGGTGAAGGAGTCGCTTCCAAGTGCAGTTATTCGGGTACTAGATAAGAATTTGCTGATGCAAGAGAGTGAAAATTCATTGGCAGAGCAAAGAATCAACATGCAAGAGAGTGAAAATTCTTCGGCAGAGGTGGACTGTGTTTCATCCATATTGACGTTGGCTTTGGACTGTGCTGCTGAATCACCTGAGCAAAGAATCAACGTGAAAGATGCCATGGCAACGCTAAAGAAAATCAGAGGTAATTATCTTGAAAGGAGAGGCTAGTTAAGAGTAACAAGGGTGCACTAGATTAAGCAATGTAATGATGTACTAAATCTCCAGAAGACACCAGCTGGTTACCGGTGTCTATTTCATGCCAGTGTTCAAAATGAGAAACGCCAACGACTGGTTACCGGTGACTTTATGATTACTACATATATCTTTCACTTTGTTTATTTACAATAATTTGACACATAAATCTGCCCTGGCTCATAAACAAAGTACCTTCTTGTTTATAGGGGTACACCAAATTGAATAAATGTCACTCAGCCACAAACTAAAGACCACAGCATAAAAAGGAGACTTGACTCTCATTTTGATACCCCTGCACCAGAACTTAACATTGCTAGTTTCAAAAGGTCAAAAAAGACATCAATGGACAGCACAAAGGTGTCATGAGCATAAATCTATTCATAACATTAGATGTTGGGAGACAGTGGTGGCAAGCAACGAAAGTTGAAACAGCTAAAATTAGGAATAAAGCAAAGAAGTAAAGAAAAGGGAAGGAGAGAGATTCATCAGACTGGGATTGTTGTCCTATTGATGCTATGAGCACCTAGGCAGCACCACTTTCCCTTGGTTAATTCAATTTACATGCAGGCCCTCATGGCGAAAGTTTCTTGATTCCTGTTTTCTATAGCAGTAGTGTTCTTGGTACCATTTCTATGTACAAGTTACTCTTCTGCCATGGCTGCTATACCAACGGTAACACCGATGAATTTGCTCTTCTTGGCGGCCAACTGGTCCTCTGCTAGTCCTGTTTGCAACTGGATCGGTGTCAATTGCAGCCGTCGCCACAAAAGAGTTGCAGCATTGCATTTTGCAAACATGGGACTAGTAGGCAGCATTCCTCCAAGCATTAGAAATCTCTATGCCTTGTTTTCCTCGATCTTAACAACAACAGTTTCCATGGCCATTTACCGGATGAGTTGGATCGTTAGCAGCGACTAGAAGGTATCAATTTGAACTACAATGATTTCTATGGCCAACTTTCGTTAAGTCTATGCAAACGTTCCCAGCTTCAGTTGACGTTGTTCGCGTTTAACAAATTAAGTGGATCGATTCCAAGAGAGATTGGGGATCTAACAATGCTTAAAATTTACACTAATGGTTGGATCCTCTGCAGTTTTGGGCAGAGGTGCAGCTGGCTGCTAAATTTCGCTAAAAAGTGTAATTAATTGCATCTTTCTTTATTTCAGGCATCATCCCTCCTACTTTATGTAATACATCAAAGCTCGAACTGATATCATTGCATGAAAACAATTTCACACAATTTCACTAGAGCCATACCAACAGAGATTGGGAATATCACACTGCTTAAGGAGTTATATCTTGAATATAATAACTTCACACGTATGAATATGATCTACTTCGACTTTTAAATTTCTTAGCCTGCAATTCTATTTTCGTGCTTTAAGTGGCTTCAAAAATCACAAAATTTGATGTTTAATAAGGAACAAAAGTAGGAAGAAATAAGTACAACGAAATCAAAATAGACAAATAAAAGAAAAAAAATCTCTTGCTTGCTTGGTAGTTCCTGAGGCAAAACTCTCCTAGACACGGTTTTCAGCATTTTCCTAGCATGTCCAAGCTACGTGGTCATTCATTTTCCTTCGTCTTTTACTCACTATTCATGGCTTCAGCAATAGTAGAAGCTTTGTAAGTGGTAAATAGTTCACGAGGAACAAAATCTAGATGAGATTAACAAATTAATTAGGTCGACATCAAGCCATGGGAACTGATGTGCCTAAACCTGCTGCCACGGTGAAGCTAGAACATGAAGTAAGATTAATATTGTTTTGTATCGTTCAAAGCTTTCAAGATTAGCTAAAGGAATGAGGGGGTAGGAGAGAATCCTGCAATTTTCTTCGATCAGGTCACCTACAGAAGCTCCAATAAACTACAATTCATCTCAATGACAGTAGAACAATTTTTGAACCTGCACTCCATTTTTTGCAGGTGCAATACCAGAAGCGGTTGGTGATATATCTCAAATATACTCCCAATAATTGGGGAATACCGGCACTCTCAGTCATACTAGGACATTGGGGATTATCTTATCAGAGATCGTGACGTGATCCTCAAGGAACCTAACACGATCCTAACACATCTAGCCTACGGCCCAGTCCTACTAGGGCTCTTCTTCCTACCACTATATAAATGGGTCTACCCCCCCAGGTATAGGAGGACTACACAACTACACACATTCATGCTTTTTCAGAGTCATTATCATGTAGCTGCGCTCTGACTTAAGCATCGGAGAGTTCTCTGCCGGGAACCCCACCCGGCGGTCACTCATTTTCTGTCTTGCAGGTCATCGGTCCAGGCTCGGGTTCCGCAACGTACGCGGGACATATTTTAAGCAGCAACAGTTGGTAACTTCTTAAATTTAGTCAATATAAACTTGGGAGCAAATAGTTATACAGGTGATATTCCGGCAACGATCTTTAACTTATCTACACTACGAGGAATTGGACTTGCAGGCAATCACTTTTCAGGAATGCAGCCGTCGTTTATAGGCCAGACACTACCCAATCTTGAGCAACTCTTACTTGGAGGAAATGAGTTCACTTGAAGTTTGCCTGTCTCAATCACAGATGCTTCTAAACTCTGCAGAATAGACGTCATTTCAAACCATTTCAGTGGTATAATTCCCAACTCATTCGGTAACTTCCCTGGAAGAACTTCGTCTAGGAGATAATAATTTTATTGGAGAATTATTGTAACGGGAATTAAACTTCATCACTTCCTTGATAAGTTGCAAGTAATTGAAGTTGTTATCCTTACAGTTAAATCCTCTTAATGGCACCCTTCCAGTTTCTATTGGAAATCTCTCGAGTTCTCCGGAAAAAAATATCTGCAGCTGGCTGCGGAATCAAGAAACCATTCCTAATGAAATTGGCAATTTAAGCAGTTTGACATATTTAAGTCTTTTAGCAAATGACTTGATTGGAACTATTCCAATGACTGTCAAAGGGATGCGTCGTTTAATCAAATCTCAGGCAACATCCCAAGCACCAATGGGGGTCTGTAGAACTTGGTTGAGTTTTCCTTGGCACACAAAAGATCAGAAGGACTTATTCCGGACACCCTTGAATCTTTGACAAGCCTGGAAATTTTGGATTTGAGTCATAACAACCCCTCTGGTATGATTCGCAAGTCAATGATTAAACTCTCGAATCTGATATACTTTAATGTATTTTTCAATAGCTTAAGTGGAGAAATTCCTACTAGTGGACCTTTTCAAAATTTCACAAGCCAATCTTTCGTCTTGAATGAAGCTTTATGTGGTGCTACTCGATTTGGTGTCCTACCATGCATTACTAGGATGGTTACTCGATCAAAGACAAGGAGAAAGGTGGTGCTTATATGTGTATTCTCTGCGGTTTCACTGGTAGTGCTTGTCATGACATTAGTGTGTGAGCTGACAAGACATCGGAAAGTAAGAGAGCTGAACATGAATTGGATCTTCAGCCTACAACACTACATTGAAGAATCAGTTACCATGAACTTCTTGAAGCAACAAATGGATTCTCGGAAAGCAACCTACTTGGCAGTGGAAGTTTTGGATCAGTTCATAGGGGAGTACTCTCTGATGGGATTGTTGTAGCCATAAAGGTATTCCGATTGGATCAAGAAAAGGCTCTCAAAAGTTTTGAGACAGAATGTGAAGTTATTCGCAACATTCGTCACCGAAATCTCACGAAGGTTATCACTAGTTGCTCTAACCTTGATTTCAAAGCTGTGGTTCTGGAGCACATGCCAAATGGGAGTCTGGAAAAGTGGTTATACTTGCACAACTACCTCTTAGATATTATGCAAAGGTTGAACATAATGATTGACGTGACCTGTGCATTAGACTATCTCCATTTCGGTTTTGAGACACCTGTGGTGCATTGTGATTTGAAGCCTAGCAAAGTGTTGTTAAATGAAGACATGATTGGTCATGTGAGTGACGATATGTTTGCTGGAGACATGAGGCTGAAGCGTTGGGTGAAGGAGTCACCACCAAACGCTTACAAGAACCAATCTCCATAACTCTTGAGCATAAGGGCACTGAATAATCAAATGATCCACTGTCTCGTATTGATTGAAGCATAAGACACAGCTATCATCTTGGATTACATTCTATGCTTCAGTTTAGATTTGGTTCTCAAACCACCTTTACACAGCATCTATAGAATTTTGGTAAATTCAATATAATTTTTGCACGCCCTAAAAAAAAATTCTGGATCCGCCCCTGAATATGCCCATTGAACCAAACAAGCTTCCACCATCACCATGCAACACTGCTTGCTTATAGTGAATTTACCATTGGTTGTATATCCCAATTGATCTTATCAGGTTGATCTAACCTTGCCAGAGGCAAAGTACTGAAGATAGTGCTTAGCTCTCTCAAGGCCTGAGATCTAATGATACGTTGCCTCCAAGTATTGCCAACAATAACAGCCACTATAGAACTCAGACCCAACTCAGAATCATAGATCATTCTCTACATTTTGCGTTAACTAGGACAAAGGTTCAAAGCTTTCAAGATTAGTTAGAGGAATGAGGGGGTGGGAGAAAATCCTAGCAAGGCAATCCAGAATCATATATAGATTAGTTGGAAAGCTTTCAAGCTTTCTATTTTCGTACAAATGTTCTTGGCAAGGCAATCTAAGAAATTTTGTATCATCCACAATCTGAAAGTAAATAAAAGTTAAAACTTAATTGAACGATTACATATTCAGAAATCCAATTTTGTTGAATTACAGTAGTCCACCATATAACCTGGCTGGGAGACCTTTTTTCTGTCCCTCTGTTCTTTGATATGTAGTTTAGTTTTCCACTGTTGGCAATTCTACTGACAAAGATGTCAGCCGCTAAGTGATTATTCTATGCATCATAAGCCACTTCATTCCCTCCCCTATGCACGCGCGCATGCACACACACACTTACACCGTTATAATTGTACTCTTCATTTAAGAATGGTTATTCGAATATGGGGTCACACATCCACGGCTTAGCTATTGAAAGTGCTTACCCTTTATTTTCATGAGTCTTTCTCTCACCGACATGAAAAACAATGAACACTTTTTTGGTTGCCTGTTGGACGGATTGTGTACAGTGTTAGCTTCCTTAACTTTTGACAATTAACAACAATAACATTCCTAGCAAATTCTAAGTCAAGACCAAAGATATATTTCCCTAATTACAAGTTAAAAATCAATGTGAACATAGCTGTCAATAATAATGTAGGGACCCGTCTGTGCGTACGAACTGATTGAAGGGAGACCTTTCTTGTGCTAATGGTCAAGGCATGTGCATTGATTATCTAGTGCAGGGCCGTTGGATCATTTGCACCATTGTCCTCTTTTTTAACACTCGCTAGAATGCGAAGCTATAAGTAGTCAATGTCTCGACCCATGGTCACATGATGAGATTTCTCGACCCAAGACTTCCAAGCTTTGACTGGCATCTAGATTGCAAATTTCCACATAGGCAGCCGCAGCCCCCATTGAGACCAACCTTTGGACTAGGAAGAATTTTCCTGACGTTTGAAGATGTGACTACCCATCGAATATATTGGTGTAATGAGAGATTTTACTTGTTCTAAGTTCTAGTGATACGGCCACAACTATAAAAAATATTTATTATAAAAAAAACTCTACATGTACAAGCCGGGAACCGGATATAGCCGGTTAGGAGAGGGGAGAAGAGTCCAAGCCGGGCGCGGGGGGCGGGGGGGGGGGGGGAAGCTAGGAACGGGCACGGGAAGGGGCTCATCAGGGGTTCCCGAGTCCCGGATCTGGATCCTGCGGGGCGGCCGGGGCGGCCGGTCCAGCAGTGCCCTGCTCCCTCATCATCCGGCACACCACTGTAGCAATGCGCTCGATATCCTCCTCGTTCAACTGAGGCCGAGGAGCCGGTGTCTGTGGAGGGGCAGCAGGGGGTGAGGACGCTTCTATCACGGCACGAGGAGTCGTGCTAGGCAGGCCGCGTATGCGGCCTTTCGGCCGATTCACGACCTCCGGCGTATCCAGCCATCGCTTCAACCCCCCAGTACTCGCAGCCGTACTAGTGGACGCTGATGGCTGTCCGGACTGCTGCTCGGACCCCCTTAGCTGTTCATACGAGGCCTGCAAAAATAGTGGTTTAACGATATGTTAGGGCATTAATTAACGAAACAGACATTGAGGATAGAAAGAAAAAACATTAACTTAAATAAATTGACTCACATCGATCCGCCGGGCAATATCTGAAATATAGTCGCCCGCCTGGTGCGTCTCGTCCTTGTCCTTCTTCCGCACGTGCGTCTGAGTATAGGTCAGAGCTATGACCTCATCCTCCTCTAGATCCGGGTGCTCGACCGCGTTCATGTGTCGGACGTTGTCGTGTGGCACCGACCCCCCCGTGTGCGTCGGATCTCTGTTCTGTCTGTTCTCAGCCCCGCTCTTACTCTTGGCGTCCCAACCTGGATCCGCAGCCCACCGATCTATCATCTCCCCCCATACACCGTGAGATATCCAATGTGGGGGATATTTCGTCATGTCCGTCATCGGGGCACCCACGGCCAGCGCCTTCTTCGCCCGGTCCCGTGCATCCTGACACCATCGGCGGTAATTCTTGCCGATGTAGGCAAAGAAAGCCTGCTGCCCCAGTCCCTGCTGCTCAGGCGTATCAAACGTGAACCCCTCCTGTAAGGCATTCAATAACACAAATTAACAACATAAAACAGACAGTAATTTAACATTTACCAACGCTGAAAAAAATACTTCACCGTACCAGCCACTCCTCCCATAGGGCCTCCCTCGCAGCGGCATCCCAGTCCTTCCAGTACAGGCGTGGCTCGAAGAATCGGCCCTTCACAAGAACGCCGATCTTCGTCCTCGCCATATTCTCCAGGATCCTGCCAAAGAAGTAATTAAATTAATTAATACAGTTCAAATATAAATTAACACCCAAAAATTTTAAACATAAGGCATGAGGTGATATTTTTAGTACTTACAGGCCCTCCTGCGTGAGCGTAACTCTCTGTTTACGCTGGGGGTCGATGCGTACCCCGCGTGTCGGACCACGGCCTCGTCGAGATCCTACAAAACACAGACATTAATACAGTTCAAATATAAGGCTAGCGAAAATGTACGAAACACCGTTATCAACTATACCTGAGGTAGAACCCACGGAAGATGGAGACGGCTGGGGCGACGGCGATGGCTGGGGCGACGGCGATGGCTGGGGCTGGGGCGACGGTGACGGCGACGGCTGGGGCTGGGCCCCCGATGGCTGTCCGCGATCACTATGTGCCTCGTCATCAGTAGGCAATGACGAGGTGGGACTAACCGGGGAGGAAGCAGCTCGGCGTCCAGCCCGGCCACGAATAGCCCGTATCCTATCCATATCTGACTTCATATAGATTATATACAAATACATTAACACGTGAAAAATAATAATTTAGGCATAAATCATCATCGGCACTATATATATATATATGAACGGATGTGCAAAAACACATCAATAAACACCAAGTTCTAAAATGTTACTACATTCTTCCCGTGATGTTACAACATTACAAGTCAATCATTTTCATTTTCAGGACTAATTAGGGCTAATTATAGCCAGCGCTGGAGCCACGATTAGATTCCAGGGGGTGCATGCTAAAAATGTCGCATTAACCTAACTAACCTAAATTTAATGCACATTCAACAACCTCAATTCCGACACCTCATATAGGGTGTCGATATGGTGTCCGATACGTGTCTGACACCTCCGGACACGTGTCCGACACCTCTGGACACGTGTCCGACACATACCGACACGTGTCCGACGCCTTTGGACACGTGTCCGACGCCTCCGGACACGTGTCCGACGCCCACCGACACGCACCTCCAGACACATCGGCATACGTTAATTTGTTTTCTAAATGTCGGACACCGTCGATCAGACGTGGTGTCCGTGTCTGCGCTAACTAACAGGTATCTCAATCCAATTGGGTCCCATCCTCCGTCAACAATCTCAATTCTCAATTCTCAAATGCTCAATGCAATAAAAATTAACAAAAATCACACATTCAATCCAATTGGGTCCCATCCTCCGTCAATAATCTCAATATCTCAAATGCTCAATGCACAATTAACAATCTAAAATCATTAATTAACAACCTAAAATCATCAATTCATAATCGCAATTACTTCAAATACACAGCTAATAACCTAAAATCATCGATCAATAATCACAATTCTAAAACGCACAATTAACAACCTAAAATTATCAAACAAATGATCAATGTTCAAATGGAAAAAAAATGTTCAAAATTCACATATCTGATGCGCTTGAATTATTTCAATTTAGGGTTCGATTGTATTAGGGCATTCAATTTAGGGTTCAATTAGTTTCATTTAGGGTTCGGTTCGATTAGGGCATTCAATTTAGGGTTCAATTAGGGGGTTCTATTGATTCAATTTAGGGTTCAGTTGATTTGAGGCATTAAATTTAGGATTCAATTAGTTCAATTTAGGGTTCGGTTCAATTAGGGGGTTCTATTGATTCAATTTAGGGTTCAGTTGATTTGAGGCATTAAATTTAGGGTTCAATTAGTTCAATTTAGGGTTCGGTTGGATTAGGGCATTCAATTTGGGGTTCAATTAGGGTTCGGTTAGATTGGGGCAATCAATTTAGGGTTTAATTAAGGGTTCGATTAGCTTAATTTAGGGTTCGATTCGATTTGGGCATTCAATTTAGGGTTCAATTACTTCAAATTAGGGTTCAATTAGGGGGTTCTATTGATTCAATATAGGGTTCGGTTGATATGGGGCATTCAATTTAGGGTTCAATTAGTTCGATTTAGGGTTCGGTTGGATTAGGGCATTCAATTTGGGGTTCAATTAGGGTTTAGGGTTTAGGGTTTAGGGTTT
Organism: Escallonia rubra; assembly: GCA_033065855.1. Lineage (NCBI taxonomy): Eukaryota > Viridiplantae > Streptophyta > Magnoliopsida > Escalloniales > Escalloniaceae > Escallonia > Escallonia rubra. Next base: position 87,159 of record JAVXUO010002921.1, on the reverse strand, counting down.
AATTAGTTCAATTTAGGGTTCGGTTGATTTGGGGCATTCAATTTAGGGTTCAATTAGTTCAATTTTGGGTTCGGTTGGATTAGGGCATTCAATTTAGGGTTCAATTAGTTTAATTTAGGGCTCAATTCGATTAGGGCATTCAATTTATGATTTAATTAGGGTTCAATTACATCAATTTAGGGTTCAATTAGGGGGTTCTATTGATTCAATTTAGGGTTCGGTTGATTTGGGGCATTCAATTTAGGGTTCAAGTAGGGGGTTCAATTATTTCAATTTAGGGTTCGGTTGGATCAGGGCATTCAATTAGGGGTTCAATTAGTTTAATTTAGGGTTCAATTCGATTAGGGCATTCAATTTAGGGTTTAATTAGGATTCAATTATTTCAATTTAGGGTTCTATTAGGGGGTTCTATTAATTCAATTTAGGGTTCGGTTGATTTGGGGCATTCAATTTTGGGTTCAATTAGTTTAATTTAGGGTTCGATTCGATTAGGGCATTCAATTTAGGGTTTAATTAGGGTTCAATTACTTCAATTTAGGGTTTAATTAGGGTTCAATTACTTCAATTTAGGGTTCAATTAGGCAGTTCTATTAGTTCGATTTAGGGTTCGGTTGATTTGGGGCATTCAATTTAGGGTTTTCGGTTGGATTAGGGCATTCAATTTAGGGTTCAATTAGGGGTTCAATTAGTAGCGTTTCTCCTAAGGTTAGTTGCAGCGGGTGAAGGAAACGAGAGCTTAGCGTACCCAGGTGCCAAAGTGCAAGGCACATCACAAAGCGGGAAGCTAATTTAGGTACAGGTTTACCGTCACGGCTTTTACCCGAATCCCTCTGTTTTGATGCATTGTTTTTAGTTAAATTTAGGTACATGATACTGCTTAATGTTTTTAGTTAAATTTACGAGTATGTATTGTTTTTATGTTTTTGCTTATCGCACCTTTTCTGAAATATCAACGCTGCACCACCCCCCAACCCATCGCACCACCCCTGTTTTATAAACACAGTCCCCCAACCTACAAACCGAAAGTCTTTCAATCACTGTCACCAACGGATCGGTCATGGGGATACTCTTCTGATGCAACAAACTTAGAAAAAACAAACTTAGGGAACTTTATCTAAAGCTTACGGTGAATTGAAACCTAAGATACATATTTCAGTGACTACATATTCACCATGTTTAGGTCCTCCCTTCAAAGCAAGTAAGAGATCCCACATATTCTTTAACTAATTCCACTGACATGTGGTCCAAATTTATTGAGATTAACCCAATTTGGAATCGTTTGAGCCACAACTCCAACTCATTCCTAAACAGTCACTAGAACTCTTGGGGTGGACCGAAGGTTGGAAAATCAGTTCACCAACTACAACTCATGCCTCCCTTTTCCAGTGTACCACCAACTACAATTTCTATTTTCATAGCGGCATCACGTCCTCTACAGTTTCTATTAACCAAACAACTACTCAGTAGAAACAATCCATTAACCAAACAACTACGAATTTTGCTCAAGCCAATTACTGAAACCTTTGATGCAAAACTAATGAAGGAAGAAGCACAAAAAACAGCAAGGTCAAAGAATAATCCAACAAATTTCTTCTTTATTGCAAGTTTTCCCACTTTTTCTCAATAACCAAGCAGATTATCAGTACGCATAATCAATTAAAAGAACCATTATGCGTTTGCTAAAGCCAATTACAGTAACGCTAGATAGAAAATTAGTAAAGGAATTCGTGAAATTCACTTCGCTGAATCACAGCAAGGAGCGTACCGGATTTAGAAATTCACTTCGCCAGAATCTGGTGACGGCAGCGAAAACGAAGGTGAGATCATCCGGCGACCAGTTTCGGTTAGGTCACCTGCTTCATTTTCTTTCCTGGATGACGCAAGAAGTAGACTGACCGTCGGGGGTGGGTTACCGTCTATGACAGAGACCAAGGTGGCTGTTTGGCAGTGGTGGCGAGGCGTCGAAGGTGGGTTGCCGTCGATGACAGAGACCAAGGTGGCTGTTTGGCGGTGGTGGTGCGGCGTCGAAGGTGGGTGGCCGTGGATGACAGAGACCAAGGTGGCTGTTTGGCAGTGGTGGCGAGGCGTCGAAGGTGGGTTGCCACAGATGTGCAGGTCGTCGATGCACCGGTGAGAGAGAGAAAGAGAGAGACGAGAGAAAGGAAAAGAGAAAGGGGTATGTTATAGAGGACGTTTAGCGACGGTCTAATTCCGTCGGTAACAGTCCGTCGGTAAATCAGAACATTCAACAACGGAATTTTTACTTACAGAATTATTCCGTCGCTTATATATTTTTTTTAAATTATCGAAAATTGTATAAAATATTTAGTGACGGTACTATCCGTCGACAAAAGTGTGTCTGTAATAGTCCGTTGGCAAAGGCTTTTAGCGACGGAATATTCCGTCGCTGAAAATATTTACAGACAGTTGTTTAGCGACGGCTTATTCCGTCGCTATGCTTTTAGCGACGGAATTCATTCCGTCGCTAAAAGTCCGTCGCTAAATCTATGTTGTCTTGTAGTGAGAGTGTACAGAGAGTAGAGAAAGAAAGTGGATGAAAGGGAGAGAAAAGAGAGGTTGAATCAAAGTAAGAGTTGGAGGATCGAAAATCGTGGTTTATATGAGAATTTCATAAGGTAATCACCCCTAAAACTATTTCATTTTGGTATACATATGTATATATTCACGTGTGTGTGTTTGTTGATAACAATATTGTGAAAATGATATATATATATATATATATATATATATATGAGAAGTTTATTTGTAGTGTAATACCCTTTTGGCGTTTGGCGTTACACTGAGAGTGAATTCGACACTGACACGTGTCTAAAACGAGAGTAAAATCGTAAAATACCACTGGCAACTCTCCCAAAACCATCGGTTAAAAACAGCCACCCTCTCCACTTATTTCTGTCTGCATTTTTTTCCTTGAATTTCTGCTTCGCCCTTAACGTCAAAATTCTTTCTATCATCTGCACTTGGGAGAGAGAGTGAGTAAGCAGATTGCAAGGGGGCGTGGCAGTGGGTGGGCATACTGCAAGCCAAAACCCAAGTTGTGTTTGTAGGTCATGGTGGTCTGATCAATTGTGTTTGTGGCCGGCGGTGGTGGGGAGACCGGTGCCTACGGTGGTGGCCCGTTCCTCAGTGGCAGGCAGTGGGCGTGGCAACCGAGAGTGGGTTGCCACGCCGGTGAAGATGGATGGTGATGGGTAGGGAAATCACTCCGTTGCATATTGGTTGTACATATGCATTATTGGGGTGTACAACATGCATTAGTGGTTGTACAAGATTCATTAGTGGTTATAACATTTAAGCTCTTCGATCTTCTTTCTTTCAATTTTTTTTTGAAACTGTAACATTTAAACTCTATGTTATTTGAATCTAATGCATTATTTATTGTTTAAATTTATTGAGTTCGTAATTTATAAGCCGTTGTGCACACACGATGTATGTGCTACTCATAATTCGATTACTCGCACACGCATCACGTGTGCACGACGTCTTGTTTATGTAATGAGAATAGATTATATTCATTTTTTATTTGTTCTTAGGTGCTAGAGTTCTAAGCGAATGACTTTTCATGAGTAGAAATTTATTTTAAAATGTATAAAGGTTCCTAGCCGTCTTTTGCCCTTCGCATTTGCAGTAGGGTTGCATAAAAATGCATCATATGTATATACATGCATGTCAGTAAGAATTCACTTCGATATTGATGGTCTTAAAGTGAATTTCCTACCGTACCAATGCTTCTTCTGAGTGAATTTTAACTGCGTTTGCCCTTTAATATCTTAAGGAAATCTTTATGACAATTAAGCCGTGTAAAAACTCTCTAGTAAATGTGGAACTTCTCAAAGCTTGGGGATCTAAAAAGTTTTGAGATCTCATAGAAGGCAGTTGCTTGTGAAGATCGGAAATAATTCGTCAAGTTTTTGGAAAAGGTACGAGATTTCGGCTCAGATTTTTTTTTCAAAATAAAGTCATTCAAAAAACTGAGATAAGATGGAAATTCAGGAAGCACTATGAAAACTTATTCTTAGTAGTTGAGTTACTGAATTTGGTGTAAGATTCGGGCTTTTTGAAAGATCGAGTTTTTTGAAAATTTTGTTTCGTTCTACTTTTCATGGCACTATAAACCATAATATATTTTGAGAGAAAATTAATGTTGGTTCTCAAGTTTATAAACTAGGTGGTATTCATGAAGTTGATGCCTTTGGTCTGATATGTCGTCTAGGCATGAAACGAAAGACATGTGCAATTTTTTTTCTTTTGCATTTTATAAGTCTTGGTAATCTAATATTTTAAATGCATAGTGTCTTAACTGCCTCTGTAAGCTTTATAAGCATGATGACCATTGTATAAACTAGTGTCAGGTTAGAGTTATCATCTATTGGTTAAAGAAAGCATTTTATGGTCCACCTTTGGTAATCTCAACACGATTCCAGTTTGAATGGGGTCGCTCACAAAGAGGGAGAAAATTGGCATCGTGGACTTGCCTTTCAATCTCTCGATCTGGCTGGCATGGTCTTGCAGTTGAGATAAGACTTCACGCTAACACAATCTTGAAGTTGTTATATGGTAGAGCTGGCCTAAACTTGATAATGAATGAACTTATGTACATAAGTTGTTCTCTCCAACTAATAGAACGCAAGTTTCAACTTCGGTTGGACTACCTGGACGTAAAGTATGTGGTATGTGTAAAGACATGGATATGTTGGGTAGGTTAGACCATATAGGTTTTGTTGGCCACAAAATGAGCTTGTCAGCTGGACATTTGACACAAAAAGTAAATAAATAAATAAAAGGAGAGAGGAAAAATAAAAAATTTGTACAGACTTCATATATATCATATTAAACACCACTCTTTTGATTGGGAAAGTAATCTAGCAATTCTGCTAGTTTTGTACCATTCTGCTAAGAGTTGAAGGCCTTCTTTTACTAAATTTTCTCAAGAGACAAGCATGGTAGGTATGATCTGAACTAATCGAGATGTGCACTTGTATCGTGTGCACTTGGTGACTTGATGAGATTGTTGTAATCATCATTGTTTGAGGAACAATATGTCACATAAAGCTTCTAAGCACTACAACAAAAATGGGTTGTAAGGACGCCTCCTAGCATCCTTACAACTATGATATAAGGACGCTTTTGACGTAAAGGCGCTTTCAATTGTGTCATAACACATCCTCATTAAAGGCCGTCACAATAAGCTATTACAACGCACACAAGTGCCTCGACAAGGTAAAGCCTAATAAGGCGCAAATAAGCATCCTATAAACTGAATCACATCAAACCGTATGGGGATGCTTTTTAGCGTTGTGTTAGATCTTTTAGGACGTTTCTTAGCGTCCCAAGATAAATCGTTTTTGAAAAAACATATATATTTATATAATTATTTTCTGTAACAACTGTTCAATAAATGAGCTAGCTATAAATCATTTCAAAATACAAGAACTTATAACCGTAATATCCACGAAATTATGTTAATTCATAAAACCATCCTCTTAGTACAACTCCTAATATGTAAGATTGACAAGTTATAAGCACATAAAATACAAAGTTTCTTGTCTATCATATAGACAAGTGAGCAATTTCAAAGATCTATTTGGACAAGACAACATTGTTCCAAAGATATACTGAACAGCGCTAGGATATCAATGAATGAAGATTACTCCAAATCTTGCAAAGCACCATCACGGACTGCAAAATCTCTACTCCTCCATTCGCATTTACACAATTGTCGAACAATTGAGTTCCATCTTCTTAAACTACAAGTAAAATGCAAAAATTAGACAAATGGACAAATAGCCATATCATAAATAAATTATCCAATACGATTCTAACTCATAAAGCAGAAATTGATATTAAGACCCATATGACATGCATTACGTTACCATATGCCATTAGAGGGCTATTGGCAGCTTAATTACAGCACTGTCAATTCTATATATTCCAGCTAAACAGTAATGAATGGACTAAACACAATAGCATACATGTACAATGTATCAATATTAATGAAAATATAAAATTCATCACATGGCAGTCTAGCATACATTTTTGTCAGTTCTATTTATCATCAGCCTCCGTCCATCTTCATGGTTATCGATTATTGTCATGTGTATCGCAGAAACTGTTATTCAAATAGGTACATACTATGATGTGCAACCTCTTAACAAATTGATGAGTTCTACAGACTCTTTACCAACAAGGTAAAGTATAGTGGCCATATCCAGAAATATGCATACAACTTCTAGTAGGTTCGGTACACATACCGAGGCTGTAATACCGCACAGGCACATAAATAGGAAAATCTGCAACAGGCCACCCAAGACTGCAACTGCTCGAACAACTCGAAGCTGTAATTAGAAGAGGATGATGTACAAATACATTTTGTCAGTGATTAAAACTCTGCTTCTCATCTCAGTAGAATTGTTTTTTAATGTCGGAGTATAAGGAACCGACCTCCATTGTGGAGAACTCCAGTCCCAATGCAAAAAGAAGAAAAATTACACCAAATTGAGCCACGGTCTTGACCTATATGCATAGAAAACTTGTTAGAAGAAATGGCATGTACACGTGGGTTTCATTTATAAAATCTCAATAAGAAAAAGTATACCCATGTATTAGCATTATGTTTGAGCAGATGGCAATTTCTTGCTAATTCTAACATACATTGTTGGAAGCAAGAGCAGGCAAAAAGCTCCATACCTGATCCTGAGGCCATAAAGTTTCTCTGAGACTCAAAATGAACTCCACCATGCCACTTGTTCCATGTTTGTATAATATTTAGAGCAACAAAATGAAATTGCAAGACTCTTATCTTACAGTTGCTCAATAAGGCAACACTTTGCAGAATCACTCATCATAAAAAGAAATGTGAATATAACTTGCATCGATAGAAGCAAGATTAGTGAACCAGTATCACAAATGAATTGCTACTAACCCTTATGACTGAAGTAAAATTATCGTCTCATATAATGATATTCGAGCACTCTTTTGCAACTTATGTTCCACTTATGTCCATAGCAAGACCAATATCAGTGTACATTCAACAAAAGTTAACCAGATTAGTTCGATGAAGCAAGAAAATGAGACAACTGAAAATAAAGCTTTTTAACCCTATTATTCGGACATAAAAAAACCCGAGATTGTTAAGCACAAAAATATAGCATATAGAATCTCATCCAAAATTAGTCATAAAGTTTTACATACTAATCATACAATTTCATGCGAAATCAGTTGAAAAAGCATTACATACAAACTTACTTCATACAACTAGTAATTCATAAATTTGAAGCCTCCATTAACAGAGGCCCAGTACAATGCTAAACTCGTATAAATCAGATTCAACGATCCAAGCCTATAAAAGCAAATAACATTTACCCATTTATTGTGTCAAATAAATGGCATCCAATTTTTCATTGTGGACATCAGCAGCAGAGTTTTACATCTCAAATCCAAAAACAACACTCCTTGACAATAGTTGCACAACCATCTACTAGAGAAATCCCTTGACGCAATTCCTAATTATGAATCACAATATTCCTAATCTAAAAGGCCAAATCTGACCAAATTCTACTCTATGTGGAAAAAGCCCCAAATTTCCACCAAAGGAGGAACCCTAAAGGTGGCGTTTCATCGTCTAGAATTAACAAAATTAACCTAGAATCATCTATTAATGCAACCAAATATTAAAATACTAAGAATAATTTGTTACAAAAGGAGATGGTGATTACCTAAGAGTTGTAATTGAACCACAGATTGAGGAAGACATAACTAAAAAATGGTGATGGCGGCAGGAGGGTGCTTATACCACTGGTTCTACCAGCAAAAACTGGTGGTGGTTCTTGTGGTAAATTCACGGCATAGACGCGGCAGCAGGTGGGTGTTTGTGCCATCGCCTTCTGGTTGAAATAGAATCTCTGTCTTTGTTCCTGACCAAATCTAGCAGGGCATATAGAAAGCAACGGTCTTAGTAAACCCATTTAAGTAGTTTGACCGAGGAAAACGGAGGAGAAGAACCGGAATGAGGAAAACGGAGGAGAAGAACCGGAATGGACAATGACCAGCAGTAGAAATCGGGTGGTTCCTCAATCCTCAGGCATTTGTTTTGTCATTGTTTCGAGACCATCCAAGTTGATTCCGACTTTTTCTTTTTTTTTCGAAGCCATTGAAGTACCTCTGTTATTCTCGCTTCACAAACCTCAAGCTTATGCTCTTGTAGAGAAAAGGTATCTATAATCAGACTATCTCGTTGATCACACCGAAGTTATTTCTTAACTTAACAAAAGGAAGCTTTTAAACTAGTGTTTCATTAACTTGAAGTTTTTTTTGAACCACGAACAAAAAAATTATAAATATATAAAGCAACGAACCCTATTATACCACAGAATGATACATTTATTTTCTTTTTGTATGAAGGAAAATATATAAAAATACAAATTCAAATTAAGACGACATTGTCCTAAGCCTTCAAATGCTTTGCCAGGCATGCCATTTTACAGTCTTAGGGTGAGATTTCGTTGCTTCCCATTTGCTATGGCAGCAGTAGTATTTTTGGCTCTAATCCTGAGTTTCTCAGCCATAAGCGCGGTAACCAATATCACCACCGATGAACATGCACTTCTTTCCTTTAAAGCCCCCATTACCAGCTGGTCCTCCTCCGTCACACACGTCTGTAACTGGACTGGAGTCATTTGTAATCACCACGGAAGAGTTGCCGCCTTGAACCTATCAAACATGGGCCTACTGAGCTCCATTCCCCCAAGCATGGGAAATTTCTCCTTCCTCATTTCTCTTGACCTTAGTAATACCAACTTGTCTGGCGGCATCCCCAAGGAAATGGCTCGTTTGGGCCGAATCAAAGTTATCAACTTAAATTTCAACGACTTGAGCAAAGGGCTTCCCGCGCGTGGCTGGATGAATTGCCTAACCTTGAAAACCCACTCCTTGCAAATAACAGCTTTACAGGCACCATTCCACCATTGTTTTGGACTATCTCAAAGCTTAAGAGAGTGACTTTCACGTTTTATTCTCTACAAGGAATGATTCCAGATGAGGTTGGCAATCTTTTTATCTAGAACGCCTTAGCCTATTTGGCAATGAGTTTATAGGCCAAATCCCATCAAGTTTAGTTTTGGCAAATGTTCAAAACTTGAGATGTTGTCATTGTCGTACAAGCAATTCACTGGACCGACACCGAGAGAGATTGGGGACCTCAAGTTGCTTAAGGAGTTATATTTGGATCATAACGACTTGACTAGTATGATTTACGTTTATTATATTCTCTTTTGTCTTAACTACAATTTAAACTTTGAAATTTTCAGCAATTTGGTTCTCGACTTTCAGATTTTGTCTTTAAATCCTAAAATATATGTTGTGTGGAAAATACGTTTAATGCGTACGAGTTGTGCGTTTTGATAAACCGTGACATCTGCTTTTTCTCAATGGATGTTGGGTTTTGGTTTCGAGATTGAAATTTCTGTGCTTGAAAGGTTAGGGTTCAAGATGTCAAAGAGGCCTCTTTTTGCCATTTTGGTTATAAAATCTAAAACTGAAAACTATATTTGGTACAACTCGTAACTATTTAATCACATTTTTACAGTTTAACCTGTCCTTGGGAGCTCACTATTTTTTTGACCTCTTTTGCAGGCACTATCTCGCCTTCTCTATGTAACTTGTCAAAGCTTGAGATCTTCGATTCGGATGATAATCATCCCAAGTAAACATTCCATTGGACATTGGTAAACTTCAAAACTTGAAGGTGTTTTACATAGCTAGTAACCAACTAACTGCCGCCATTCCATCGACATTTTACAGCATCTCGACACTTATGTTAGTATCTTTTCGGCAAAATAATCTATCTGGCACTCTTCCAACGAATATGTGCAGTCACCTCCTAGAGCTCCAAGAGATTTATTTATGCCAAAACAATCTATATGGCCAAATTCCATCGAGTATACCTGGATGTTCCAAGCTTCAACATTTATGGTTGGCTAGAAACAAATTTACTGGACATATACCAAGAGAGATCGGGAATTTGACAATGCTTGAGATACTATATCACCATAGAAACCACTTGACAGGTATGGATATGCCATCAACTTTTGTTTTTCCAAGATCATATAAGTCTAACACTTAAATTGTTGTGGAAGGTACAAGAAAAATCGCAAAATTTATCTGTTGCTAAATATATAGGATATATAGTTTTTTGTTTTCTTAGATAAAGCTCCATGCTCATATCTGTATCGCGAACTTATATCTAGATGATTGAACTTATTTGTGAACTGGTTACCATGGGACAATAAGCGACCTATGGCCGCAAATTGCTGAATAATGACATGTGACTCTTCTGTAAGTGTCCACCAAATCTATCGCTAGTTACAAAACATCTTTAGCAACAAATCCACCAAACACGGAATGCAGCATAATATAATTGTTAGGCTTATTATGTTAGTTCTTCACTATTTTTTTGAACTAACTAGTTACCAAGGCCTCTGTATTTTGGAGCTATTTAGTTAGCCCTTTTTTAAGTTCTACCGATGTAAAAAGCACTTCTGTCAGTATTCTGTCCATTTAGCCGTCAAAAGAGCCACGTGCTAAATGTGATGAAGTACAAGGGGCATAAGTGGAAGCACATCAAAAGATTATAGCCAAAATTTTCCCCTCTTTCAAATTTTCTTTGTTCTTTTCTCTTCCCAAATACTTATTATAATGAACCGCCTATGTCACCACCAATGTTTCCCATCCCCACTCCCGTCATGAACCAAACCCCTAAACACGACCATCATTGTCGTCAACCAGACCCATTATCATCCATAGACACCATCAACCAAACCCACACCATCAACATCCGTAAACACCATCGACCAAGCCCAACCCATTTACATCCAAAAATATAATCAACCAAATACATCCATAATAATCTGTACACACCCATCACCATTTTTAAGCACCATCGAGCAGACCCTTCTAAACCCTATAACCCCCTAAACATCGTCAATCGAACTCACCCTATATCACCCCTAAAAGAACCATCATTTAAATCCACCCCATCATGACCTATACACACCCCATCACCCACAAGCACCCTAGGACAATCCCATCTCGTCATTACCTGCACACATGATCCACCAATCACATTACCAAATTCATAACCACCATAATCATCAAACCCGACATCAACTATTACCACCATCGAACCCACAGCATCATCGTTAGCGGTAACAATCACCACCACCTCTATGGATCCACCATCATCATCACCATCCCTATGAAAACGCTTCTCGCGTCCGACCACCATCATCAACACAACAACCCAACAAACCCACTACCACCACCACATTGTATCATCAAATTTTCCCACATCATAATGGTTTCCTTCCGGACTTATATTTTTCATATTTCTTCTCTCATAGTCATTACCTCACGGACACCTAGGCTCCCAATCGTTGGTAGTGGTAAGCGACAGTTTACGCCACAGATCTAGATTAAAGACTCCAATCCACTACTTGTTTAATCCTTTTGCTTCTTTCTTGTATAATTGCATATTTTCCTGCTAGACCTCGTGCTCCATTTGTAAATCTTGATTTACTTAAAGAAGAATTAGTTACTACCATCGGATCAGCACTGCGATGGCTTAGATGGTGGTGGATATCATATGGTTGTTAAGGGGATATTGGTGGCTTGTTGATGGTAAGGGTGGATAGTTATGGTGGTCGTGGATAGTTATGCTGGTGGTGTTAGGTATGGACGATGGTGATGACATGTGAATCGTTGCTACGGGTTTGTTTAAACATTTGTGAACAAGTTAACTTTGTGTTAACTCGGTACAATGAGTTAACTCACATATTTTAAGAGTTTGTCTTTTTTTGTTGTTGTTCCAATTATACCCCTTCTTTTTATTGTTTATATACCGCTTTTTCAACATAATATACTTGTTAAGCTTATAATGCCAATGTCCTTTGAGTAAACCAGTTATCAAGCCCTCTATATATAAAGTTATTTACAGATGTTTTTTTTTTCTTTTTTAAAGTTTTACCAATTTAAAAAGTACTTCAATCAATATACTGTCCATTTAACCGTTAAAAGAGCTTTGTGCTTTACATGTGATGAAATACCAGGGGCATGAGTGGAAGCACACTAAACAAGTTTTGCCAAAAGTTTCCCCTCTTTCGAATTTGCTTCGTTTTTCTTCTCCTCCTTAATTACTTGTACATTAGAATCTAGTAAAGGTTAAATACCAATAATACTAGCCAACTGTCGCCTACTCCTGTCATCAACCAAAACCCTAAGCACGACCATCACCGTCATCAACGAAACTTGAAACCAATAAAATAGGGCTAACAAAACCCATTACCATCCATAGTCACCATCAACCTAACGCACCCCATCAATACCCGTAAATACCATCAACCAAGCCCAGCCCATTGACACAAAAAATTCCATTCCATCGACCAAATTAGCCCACAAGAAGTTGTGCACACCCCACAAATGCCATCGACCAAATTCGCCCCATCACCAGACCCTTATGCACCTTATAACCACATGTAGACATCGTCAGCCAAACCTCCCATAACACTGCAAAGAAATTATCATTTAAATCCACCCCATTGGAACCTGCACATAAACCTGACAATTTTTTGCCCGTACTTGTGGATCCACCCAGGCCCGTTTAGAGATTGTGGGTACGGGCAGCCCAAAACACTACCCGTTAAATTTGGACCCGTATCCAAACCATACATTTTTTCCCGGTTCGGTCCAATTCGGGTAACGCGTAACCCGGTTTTACCCTTTTTTTAGGGTATATATACTCTTCATAAGTCAGTTGCCCTAATTGTATCACTTCACATTTTATACACTCCCGTCTGGCCGTCTCTCAGTCTCACCGTAGTCCCTCCTCTTCCTTTGCAGACTGCCGCCATGGACGGCACCGAGGCGTGGACCAGCCATCTAGTTCTAGGCTTCTCCGTCTACCGCCGCAGCTCTCCAGCTTTCCCTCTAGGCTCTATTACTCGGTCCCTACAGTCTCACATTCTTAGACTCTCAAGCTCACGTTGACGGCTCACATTCACAGATCGACTGCCGCACTCCGAGTCTTCAACCGCCAATCTTCTCCAGATCGACCACCGTTGCCGATCTTTTCACAAATCGGTAGCCAATCACCGACATCTTCAAGTCCTTCGCTAACTGCCGTAAGCAGCTCCGCCATCTTCAAGATCTCCTCACAAAAGTCAATAATTATGAGTAGTTTACATAATTAATGACTTTTCTTAAATTGAAATTAAATTACCTTTAATAAGAAATAGAAAACGCATTACTAAAAAAAAAAGGATTGAAAAAAAGAAAATGTGCCTAATTATCAAAATAAGATTTAAAAACATACTGTTAATAAAAGAAAAAAATTTTGGATTGACAATTATCAAAATGTGGTTTAAAAACAAATTGTTTGAAAATAATGCAAAAACTAGATATACCTACGAGGTAATACCCGGCCCGTTCTAATAGGGTACAGGTACATAAAATAGCTACCAGAGAAGAAAAATGGTGTTTTTTATTCGTACCCATTTTATCTGTATTCGGCCGGGTTTTACCCGTACCCGACGGGTATATCCATTTGCCACACACCCCATCACCCACTCAGCATCCTCGAAAAGTCCAACCCAATCACAACCCGCAAACACGATACATTACCTCGTTCTTAACCACTATAATAAATCAAACTCAACACCAACTGTTGCCCTCACCCATAACCACCATAATTACCAGTAACCACCACCATCACCCCTATGAATCCACCATCATCATCACCACCACCCCCATTAAACCCCTTATCACCCATGAGAACCATCATCAACAAAACCTAACATCATAGCCACCAATCGAACAAAGCCACCACCACCATTATCACTATTGTATCATCGCATTTTCCCACACAACAATACTTTCTGGACCTCATGCTCTGGTTGTAAGTCTTGATTGACCTATGAAGAATCAATTACCACCATCAGATGCAATCTGGTTCAGCGTTAGGATGGATTTAATGGGGGTGGATCCTGGAGGTTGTTAAGGGGATAGTAAGGGTCTGGTGATGGTGGGATATTTATGATGGTGATGCTAGGTTTTGCCGATGGTGATGACATGGGATTCCATGGTGCAGGTTTGGTTAACACTGTGAATGAGTTAACTCGATTAGGAATGGCAATGGGGCGGGTCAGATGCGGATCTTATAAAATTTGCACCCGCCTCGGTAGCCCTTAAACCCTATTCTGCCCCGCCCCGCCATCGGGTCATTTATATATGATACCATAACCGACCCTAACAAAGATTGAAAAACCCATCCCCGCCCCGCCTTTCCCTTGTAGCACTCTCAGAACTCCCTTTAGTTTGTCATTTCAGGCGAGTAATCAATCACAGTTCACTACAAATTATCATGATTCATCGCTTCACAGAACACTGAATAATTAAAAATTCAATCACAAAACCAAAAAAGAAAATTTAACTAAAAGACAACAGTTCAACCATAAAACAAAAACAAGTGATAGATCACAAAGGATCGGAGTGAAATCGAAACTAGAAAAGCTAATTATCCTCGATGGTGGACGGTGGACAGTGATCGCCGAGGTGGAGGTGGACGTCGTCTATGCGGGGGAGAGGTGGACAGTGATCGCCGTGGTGGAGGTGGAAGTCGACAGTGTGGGAGAGCTGTAGACTGTGGTTGCCGAGGTGGAGGTGTACGCCGTCTATGCGAGGAAGAGCTGGATAGTCACCGAGAGGTGGAAGTCGACCGTTTGGGGGAAAGGTGAATTGTGGTCACCGAGGTAGAAATGCGAAGGAGAGCTGGACGGTGGTCGCCGAGGTGGAGGTGGAGGTGGAGGTAGACGTTGACAGTTTGCGGGGGGGAGAGAGGAAAGGGGAGCAAGCAAGCAGCGGCGGTAGCTTGGCTGAGTGAAGAGAAGAATGATAGTATTAGGGTTGGGACTATATTTATAAATGGATGGATGACAGAGATTAGCTGGTGCATAACGAGGCAGATACAGTTCACGAGGCGAGTCGGATACCGGGGAGGGTTGGGCACAATACCATACCCGCCCCTAACCCGCTGCAGATTTAAAAAAAAATACCATACCCGCCCCATAACCGGTCAAAGTCAAACACTACAAGAAAAATGCCTATTAGCGATGGAATTTAGCGATGGAACTGTTTCCGTCGCTAAAAGCCACCTTTGCCGACGGAATTAGGCGATGGAATTAGATTCCGTCACTAAAAACGCTGGAGGGAAAACATGCGCGGGGAGAAACAATAGGCGACGGGATCTTCCGTCACAAATGTTTTAGCGACGGAATTTAGTGACGGATTTTACCGACGGAAGTATTTGCATCGATAAAGGTATTATTTTAATTTTTTGATAAGACAAAAATATTTTTGCTAATTATTGAAAATAGAAAAATAACATATAATAAACATAAAAAAACAAAACAAAACAAAACCCTAAAAACAAATATTTTTACTCATCGGCCAAAAGGTTTCTCTGGCTCTCTCTCTATTCCTCGAATCAAGGGTTTCTCTGGCTCTCTCTCTCTTCCTTCTGTTCCAGATTCGAGAGAGGACCGGCGACGGCGTGTGACCGGCGAGTTGGCAACGGCGGCGAGTGACCGACGAAGACTCCACAGCACAGGCCGACATCCCTCTGCCAGAGACGTCGACGAGGGAATCGACCGCGGGCAAACCCTGCCTTTTGTCATTTCGCCATTTCGGTAACTATTTGCCCTCCGTCTTCTATCTTCCTACTCTGTCTTCTGTCTTTATAGTGTGACCTGGAGACTCAGATCTCACTTCGTTAGTTTGAATCTTCTGTCTTCTGGGGCATGGAGATGAAATCAACGAAGCTGTCTTGGTGTGTAAAAATAGGTTTGGGGTATCCAGCAAATAGTGATATTGTAAACTGGTTATTATGCGTGAGCAGTGGCATGTGTGATTATAAGTTATATTGCTAAAAGACCGAAACCTCAATTGAATACGGATGAGAGTGTATCTTATACCAGTGTAATCATTAATGGTTTGAACTTTGGAACTTTGCTACTGCCTGCTCTTTGATGCTACTTCTACTGTGATGTAACTTTGCTACTGCCTGCTCTATGATGTATTTGGTGGTGGTTATTATGTAATTGATGATATAGGACTATTGTAGAATGACCAAATTAAACTGCATTGTATATACTTTTATGTACTTTCTTAAGATTCAAATGGTCCCTGATTTATGGATCTGTAGTGAAGGACAATCTGGACTCTGGAGTATAAGACATTCACCCAAAATACATTTTGACATGTTAATACATGTTAATATTCTGTTGACTTAGTTTGAGATGCACCATCTTGCATAGTCTTTACCGGGGACAGAATATTGACTTATGAAGAAGTGCTGTTATGGAGCTCCATAATATAGGTTGTTAAAATTAAAGGACATGCATGAATTGTTATGAAACCTGCTCCACATAGTCCAGAACACTGTTTTTTAATTCGAGGCCTCGTTGTAAGTACGAATCTGTGTGATGGTGTCATGGAGATCGAAAACAAAGGATAGGCAGAAGTACAGACACTGTGAATATCAGAATATAATCTACAAGATCCCCCAATGATAACCTTACCTTACGGATTGTTGGGCTAGTTCATGCATGGCCAATTGTGGAACTTTTAGGGAATGATTATTCCCAGCTAAGGCTGGCAGCTTAATTTAAGGATGTAGTTTTGTTACTTGGATCAGTGATTTATGTGTCGGTAGGTTACTTCAATTAGCAGTAATGGATATATTTCTGTCAATGGAAAAACTATTTTTTTACTCTTGTTCCTTGCGCTTATCTTGATTCGTGTATCCCCGTTGATTCAGAGAAGTTTCCCTGCTTGTAATCTTCACTTCCATGGATTGAGTATGCAAGGCAAAAGAGATTATCCTTTTTTCAGTTTTCCACGATTTCTAAATTCCTTTTTCTTGGAGGATTGGGTTTCCTTCAGACACCCAGTTAGGAACAGATGGTGCATACATCTACCATTACTTCCGTGTAACGACTAATTAATGTCTCTGAACTTAAGTGAAGTGTTCCTGCCTGTGTTATTCTTGTTTAGTATATTCATTGCAGGAGTAATCTTGCTTCAAACAATGTATGCATGAAAGAGGTCTACCTTGATAATGTCCAAGTGATGGTGAGATGTTCCAGCCAGTTCACCGACATATGGCATTTCAATTTTATCCTGATTCACTGAAAATGTGATTTCCAAGTAGGAAACTATTCACTACTCAGGCCTAGTTTTAAACACATTGTTTTCTATATTTCTGGACCAGTTTTATGTTTTCAGTTCGTTCAATCTTCTTCATTGCTCTAGAAACTTGTTTGAACAATTCAATATCTCAGTTTAGTTACCACTGTTTGAAGTTATGAACACCTTCGAAATGATGAGTCTTTAGGGGAATGAGTTTGCAGTAAGACAAGCTATACACTTTTGAGAAAGGCATAGGTTTTTAAACTTGCAGGAAAACTAAAAGTGACAATGCTGGTAAACTACACTGAGCATTAACTTGCTTGAGAAACAAACTACACTGTACTTTCTTAAGATTCAAATGGTCCCTGATTTATGTTAACAGTACACAATAGTCCTAATATGTTAACAGTATCATATGGATCTTATTAACAGATGCTTTTCTTTTTTGAGGTCTAGAGATAAGATAGAAAGTTCAGAGACCTAAAAAGGATAATAGGAGGTAGTGTCATTGGCATGAAAATGATGGATAATGTTCTTCCTTTCACTGGTTCCCTCCCATGAACAGCAAAATATGTACCTGGAGCTGAGTTAATGCAAATGTTCTTTTATTTCTAGCTAACACGAATGGCTTCCATCATTGAATATCTTATTCCATGATGCTGTGTGATTACTATTTTGTCAAGATATATGGAGACGATTAGATCTTTAATCGTTTTTAAAATGCAGGCATTTATTTCTTCTAGAGCTGCTATTCCATGATGCTGTGTGATTATTCATCAACTTTTTTTGAAATGCAGGCATTTATTTCTTCTAGAGCTGCTATTTTATCACCTAAACCAAATTGTTTTCATTGCAAGGTAAATGTGTTACCATATTCATGGAAACCTTCCTTCCTTTTTGGTGGAGAACCTCACACCTACAGTAAAAATAGGTATTTATTAAAGGGAGAGGAAAATGAAAAAGCTAAGGCAAAGCAAAGGTAGGAAGAGTAGTGTGAGGGTGTGTGGGTTCTGTACTGTCTTTAACCTCCTCCTCCTCCTCGTAAAAGAGGACAAGTAAATGTTTTAGTTGTGAAAACTAACGATGAACGATGTAAACAAGATAGTGGCATAAACTAGTTATGCTGACTTTACTTGTAAGTTAATTGAAAAGAGAAAACTGCCATGATTTCAGCCATTTCTTAGTAATGTTTTGCACATTTTCACTTCGCACTCTGGATTTAGCAGCTGATTTGCACCTCTTCTGCAGGAAAAGCAGAGAGCAAAAGTAAAGGAGAAGCTTGACAAATGCATCAAAGAGAAATTGTTGGAATTTTGTGACACGCTGAAGTCCTGAACATTCAAGTTAACAGGGCCAGCATAAAGAAGGCAAGTCCTTATTAAGATAATCTTCTTTGAAGTGTTCAATCTTTTAATCAGTATGTGCTTTGCTTTCAGGAAGATCTTTCAGCATGACGTTAAAGTTATCGACTTATGGATTCCTTATTAAACTGCTGCTTCTGTGCTTAATATAAAGTTATCGACTGCCTTGACTGTGTCATAACCATGAACTTTAAAGATAGTTAACTGGAACGAGCACATCTAGAGCACACACTGGCACAAGATTGCATACTATATATTTTCATGCAATATGTGATATGGTTAACAACCAAGATATTCGACATGGCAAAATCTCATGAAATGCAAAATCAAAACGGACACACGATAATATAGTTGTTGCATTAACAAAAAACGCATTGCTTGAATTTCAGTACAAAGTTGAAATAAAGATGTACAAAGTACCCTGTGTATCATACAACTTAATAGTGTTTATTGTCACTTGTACCGGTTACATTGTTTGGACAAAGTGAGAGTTATATGGCGGAAAATAACACCTCTTCCCACACGATATGATTTTTATTTTTTTCAATGAAGCTAGCTAGTTAGTATTTGTTATACTTTCATTTTCGTCTCTGTCCCCTCAAATTGTTCTGAATTTGTCAAAATCTGTTTCAAATTCGTCTATATCAAGTAATGATGTGGAACTGTACCCTTTGCATTGTTTTTTTTTTTCTAATCTCTAATTTGCACTCTAGGACCAACCCCAGGACTTTTGAGAATGTCGCTTGATCGTAGTTGGATGGAAAAAAGATTGGATGATCATAGGGGGCTAAGTGATGAGTTTCGAGACGGGGTGAGAGTATTTATTGAATATGCTTTTAAGAACGAAGCATTTGTAGATAATCAAAGCATTTGGTTGGTGTTACTTTTAGGTTAAAGTCATTGACCGTCTATTGAAAAAAATGAAACCTTCTTTCTTGGCTAATTAGTTTTGGTGTGTTCTGGGGCTAAACACATGGGCAATTTACATGTCAAATTTATCTATGCATTAATTGAGATAAACAGCTAAGCTTAGAAGATTACCAAGTTTGTTGTGTCTGTTTGCTGATAGATAGTGTATTTATATGGTGGTGGAACAGTTTTTCTAGTATGAGACAGTTAATTTTTCATTAATACTGCACGAAATACATCCTTTAACATGCCTTTACTCGCTTTGATACAGGCCGAAGTTAGCGCGACTGATGCTACTGAGAATTACAATGATGAAACATTCGACGAGCTAGGTGGATGATTGTCTTATGTGACCAGATTTGACGTTACGTTTGTTGGGATTTTTGTTCATTTTGGTAACCAAGCAACTGATTGATTTAGATGTATTATTGTTCACTTTTGGTTATTTTTAAGTATTGTTGAATATGTGTTATCTTTATTTCCTTATCGCATGATCGCGTTGGCTTACTTCATGATCGATTATTATTGTCAATAGTTGTTGCATTAATTAAGAATAGTATAATCTATTTATGCATATTTAATGATTTTTATTTTCAAAATTTTTAGCTCTTAAATATGATTTTTGCGACGGAATTAGCGACGGAAAAAATCAATTAGCACCTAGAAATATGATTTTTGAGACAGAATTAGCGACGGAATATTTCCCTTTAGCGACGGAATAATTCTCCTTTAGCGACGGAAAATATAAGCTCCAATATATGGTTTTGCGACGGAATTGGCGACGGAATATCCGTCGCTAATGATTTTGTTTAAATTATTTTTAATTATATTTATATTATATTTATTTATTTTTAAAAAAGCTAAATTTTCTGAAAAATTGCAAAATAGTTTTAGCGACGGAAATTCCGTCGCTAAAGGATGACCAAGTCCGTCGCTAAAGACTAAGGCATCACTGATGGAACACAAATTCCGTCGGTAAAACCTTTAGCGACGAGGGTTTAGGCGACGAAACTTTACTGACGGAATTTCCGTCGCTAAAGGCTTTAGCGACGGAATTTTCATATTTAGCGACGGAAAAATTTCGTCGCTAATTGTTATTTTTCTTGTAGTGAAAATAACCCGCTCCTAGCGGGGCGGAGATCCGCTAGGTGCGGGTCTAATTGCCATCCCTAAACTCGATACAATGAATTAACTCACATTTTTTCTAAAGAGTTGTCTTTTTCTGGAGTTTTTTCAATTATACCCTGCTTTTTTAATTGTTTATAGATCAAGTGTTCAACATGTGGCCTTTTTAATGAAAAAATGAATGGGAGGTTGATAGATGTACCTTCAAACTCAAAACAATTTGAAAATGCGCTTCCTGCATAATATTGAAACTTTAAGAGTTGCGGAAATAATATGCTCAAAGAGATGCGGGTAAAAAAGCTTAATAAGTCTGCTTGTTAGCACAAAAAAAAAATGCAATTCTATAATCTCTTTCAACTAGCTATATGGACCCGTCAACTTGGTTTTTTCATCAATGATATAATTTAGCATAGTTACGTTTTAAATTAAAGAAAAGCAAAGAAAGAGGAAGAGTTTTACTCAAGTAATGCATATACATGGTAAAGGACAATAATCGACATCACTAGGGATACAAGTTTCTTCAATAAATTATCTCATTAGTTAAGACGTTCAAGGACAACTGTGTAAATACCGAAAAATGTATCTCATTTTGGTGCATTGTTATGCTAATAGATCATACCAATTTTTAAAATTACTGCCAAGGTAAAAATGTTTATAACGAACATGCTAATTTTCTTAGTCCTTTCTATCCTCATTCAACTTTTTGTGTATTCAAATCTAGTGAGGAGTGTTTTCATGTTCGTATCAGGATCGCCTAAAACCTGTAGGTGAGGCTAGATTCACACCCACTTTAGGAGATTCGCATCCAAACTATGTTAAGTTGGTAAGATGCATGAAATCTTGAATAAGATTGAGGAAATTTGGGACTTAGATTTACCGAAGATTGTAGTTTTATTAATTGTTTAAACAAAATTTTATTTCGTTGAAGTATCATTTATGCATAATATAAATGTGTGCATTGTTTTCTAGCATCCACCAACCAACATGAACACCATGAAGGCAATAATTATGGAGGTTCTGCAGGTTTACACTCTGTTTGGTCATCATTTTTGTTATTTATTTTATTTTGAAATACGAGAATTCGAACATGTATTAACTTGACTAAATAGTTAACTAAATACCACTTTGCAAAATATGAAGACACCTCAGTGTTGTTTTTGGATGAAAATCCAACATATTTGTATCTCAAAATGAGAGGCGTGAATCATCATGTATTCGCAAATCATATTAAAGTTGTATTTTTTGCCAGCGCCACATTTGCAATAGACAATGGCACTGTTATATGATTTTTGACATTAATTTCTACTTTGGCCATCAATTTGCAGCACTCATATTGAAGACTGCTTCCATATTAGTTCCTCATTTCCGGATTTTCGGCATGTAGCTTTCTATATAAGAGATTGTATAAGCCTATCGTTCATATGAAAGTGAGACTCAGAAAACAAAACATGTAGAAAATGAGTGGATTGCAAAAACACATCACATTAACTTGCAACCCAAATTTAAACCAAAAGAAAAACGATCACGTTTAACCAAGACCATGGGATTTACTTCTCTCTCTTGGTTCGTGAAGAATAAAAGTGACAAGGTAATATACAATAAGATTATGTATAATGAACTACGAATACCATAAACCTAGGCAACCTAGAGCCAACAGCGTTAGATATTTCAGTGTAAGGGGCCGGAGATATTAATTAGTTCTAAGCTGTGACAAAGTAGTGTTTCAATAGGAGAATCAACAACTTTCCAGGAGACTACTAATATGTTTAAACTTACACTTAGACACCATGGCCTCTTTGGATCGATACACTCATGCACATGAACTTGTTAATTTTGTGTTTAGGTTATAATACAAAAAAAAAAAAAAGACCTCTACTTGTGTTTAGGTTGCTGCCAAGGTGCTGTTAATATCCTTGCGATTGTGTCCTCCCCAAGTATTAATTTTTGCAGGAATAACATGTATTACAACAAACCTGCAAGCTTAGAGTATGCTTGGATGAAGAATTTTAAATTACCATGTATTTTAAAATCCGTTTATTTTGAAATTCATTGATTTATAAATTTATGGAATTGCAAATATTGTGTTTGGGCGATTTGTAGATAGAGTATTTTATATGTGGATTTACATTTGAAAATTTGAAACTAGATAATTTAATAGTGTATAGATACAAACTAATGAGAGAGAGCATCTTCTTTTTTTTATTGAAGAAGTTACCTAAAATAGTGGAGACTCTTTTTTGTGGAAGGGATTTGACAAATAACTAGTCTGGACTAATTATTTCTAGAGGGGATTGTAGCACATCAAATCTCCTTTCCTAACCCCTCCTAAAATTTAGTAAATTCATCTTATCAGTATCCAAACATTGAATTTTATACAATATATTTCAAAATCCTCTATGAAAGTGAAATCTTCAGTTCAATTACCTCATCTAAACACACTCTGAGTTCTGTTTTGAGTCAAGGTTCCAAAAAGGTAAAAATACAAGTAAAATAGTTTCCCGCAACGTCGATGGCTAGAAATTGAAGCTAACGACGCTTAGTTATTATCTTAGAACCCAAAAAACAGTACTCGAAGTTGATTTTGTATGTTGCCGTTGAGATCATTGATTAACGGTGGGTGTTGTTTCAACTCCAAAGGAGCTAAGCAGGAAACCTAAACACAAAATTAATTCAGCATGGCGAATATTTCTTAAGAAGGTAAGAAAAGGAAAAAGAAATTGTAAAAGTTCAACAATCAATTTCAGAAATAGGTGACTTCGATGAATGATTGTTAATTAAGGTTTGCTCATTCCATTGATTGTGATAAAAGGTATTAGTGCTAAAATAAATTAGTATATGATATTCGAGACAAATTCATGGCCATGGGTACGGCTGAAACAGCCAATTATTGTATCATAAATTATTTTTAAATGGAATATATACGCGTGATCAATAGGAAAACAAATAACGAATTTTGACGTAATATATTATGAATAATTTCTTATAGATGCAAAGTTTATTAGTTGGTACTGATGAAGTTAGTCTCGGGTAAAGAAAGAAAGTGTTGGCAAAAAGGAAGTCTAAAAGCAAGGGTGAAGCTCTTATCCCCAAAGGTGGTTGTTGGGATTTTCGTTCTTAGCATGTTAGCACTGTTGAGATGAAACTGGAAGTTATACGAATAGCCATATGCGTACTCTCTTATGCAAATACATAATGATGCGACCTTATATCTTTGTTTAACTATTGTTATTAATATTAAAGGCAATTATCATTTGGTATCCTATTTTGACATTTGTATCACATAAGTGAGCAAATGTGACTAAAATGATTTCATCAACAAAATAATGGTGAAAAAAAAAATCGCTCCATTACTATTGCACCTTTCAAACGGTGTATTCTTATGTGTCCAACTCGATGGAGCACTTTGTTAGAGGAAAAAAAAAGTATCTGTGGATAAAATCTAGTGCAATTAGTCCGATGTTATTTTAGTACAATGCATTTAATTTTCTTAGTTGGCCATTATTGTGATGTAGAAAACATAATAATTATTGCAATTATTTTAGTGAGAATAATAGGTTATAATACAATTTATCTAGAATAATGAAATAAGAAAATTATATAGAATACGTAAAAATAGGACTTCAACAAATTGGCGAGAGTAAAAACTAGAGACAAACTAGTCTTTTATATCTATATATACTGATATTGATTTGTCTGGTGGTTATCGTTAGGCTTGGTTTTACCTACATGTCCTCACCTTTAATACCTACGAGTATTGCAATTGGTCAAGTTGTTGAACGATAGAATATGTTTGGATGAGGTAATTGAACTAAAGATTTCACTTTTGTAGAGGATTTGAAAATAATTGCACAAAATTCCTTGTTTGGATTGTGATAAGATGAATTTACCAAAATTTAGAAGAGATTTGAAAAACAGATTTGGTGTGTTAAAATTCGCTCCGGAAATAACTAGTCCAGACTAGTTTTTTGTCAATTCACTTCCATAAAAGCAGACGCGTTTTAGGAGAAAGTGACACTTTTTTGTCTGCATAATTTTAGCTAACTTCTTCTATAAAAAATGGAGACTTTCTCTCATTAGTTTGTATATATACTTATCAAAATATGCAACTTTTCAGACGTAAATCCAAATATATAATACTTACTTTTACGAAATTGCCAAACTCCGAATTTACAATTTCATAAACTTGTAAATCAACGAATTTTAAAATAAAGTGATTTTGAAATATAAGGTACTTTGAAATCTTTCATCCAAACAGACTCTTAAGCTAACTTTACGCTTGTGCATCTTATCTTTTTGCAGGCACAATACCAGAAGAGATTGGTGACCTCTCTAATTTAGTGGCAATAGATTTAGGAGGAAATAGTTTAAGAGGTACTATTCCAGCAATGATCTTCAATATATCTACACTCCAAAGAGTAGGACTTGCATACAATCAACTTTCAGGAACATTGCCGTTATATACGAGCCATCAACTAGCCAATCTTGAATTGATTTATCTTGCATACAATAGCTTCACTGGAATACCCGAGTCAATTTCAAATGCTTCAAAACTCATTAGCCTTGACCTAACCAAAAACAATTTCAGTGGTATAGTTCCTAACTCACTTGGTAATTTGGGACTCCCGGAGGAACTTAGATTGGGATGGAATAATTTCATCAGTGAACCATCATCTCCAGAATTAAGCTTCATCAATTCCTTAACAAAGTGCACAAAATTAAGAGTGTTGGCGATTTCAGAAAATCATATTACTGGCACCCTCCCGGTTTCTATTGAAAATTTATTCGCTTCTCTCCAAGACATTTCTGCACAGAGATGTGGAATTAAGGGAACCATTCCTGATGGGATTGGTAACTTGAGTGGTTTGATTACGTTAAGTCTCTTCGGGAACGACTTGAGTGGATCTATTCCAAGTACCATCAAAGGGTTGCAGAAGCTTCGAGGAATAGATGTTAGTGATAATAAGCTACGAGGATCCATTCCCGATGACCTTTGTCAACTTCGTGAATTAAGTGGCTTATACTTGTCTTACAACCAACTTTTTGGTTTGGTGCCAGCATGCTTAGGGAACATTACTTCTCTAAGGCAACTTGATCTAAGTTCCAACAAATTAACTTCTACGATACCAGCAAGCCTTGGAAACCTTAAGGATCTATTGCTGTTTCAGGCATACTTAAATTCGTTCCATGGGAATCTACCTTCTGATATCGGAAATCTGAAGGTTCTTACAAAATTAGATCTAGCGTACAATAATTTCTCTGGCGATATCCCTGGCGGCATTGGAGATGTCACGCCCCAAAAAACGGAAGCCGTGACTGCAATCAAAATTTCCTGATATACCGCTGTAATTCTAGTGATAACGATATAACAGAGCAACTAACTCCTCTAACATAAAATATCTCCATAAAACAAAAATCTAATGCAATCCGTTCTCTTAAAATCCATTCCAAAATAAATTTACTAAACGCAGCGGCTAAACCAATCATATGAAATCAATTCTATCAAATTACCCACTTTTGGGTAAAGTTCTCAAAACAAACTGCAATCTAATTAACTAAGAAGGAATCTCAAAGCTCCAACGCCGTCACACGGATCCTTAGTCACTTTCATGACCTGTGGCAAGGGGCAAAGTAGAGTGAAAGGGTGAGCTCAAATAGCTCAGTAAGGTACAAAAACGACAAGATATCAAAGCAACAACTAACAGAGTCAAACATCAATACTTGATGGAATGGGTAAACCAAATTCTTATATCGAATGCCAAAACAAACGTGATTAAGCATTAACCCTAAACATATAAATAATATGCCGGGAACGCTACACAACAAAACATACGATGACTATGTTGGTCATAAGACCCAAACGTCGAACCAAACGTACAAACATCAAACATGTGTTACCGGTAGCGTGCTAGGCGTCTATTGATCGCCAGCATACAAACAAACGTGTGTCCAAATGACCCTCTCAATTTGAGAGCTGTTCAAACATAGTCAATTAGGGCAATGAAAAGAATTAAATATGGACGATATTTAGGCCATGACAATGATTTACTTGGCTCCCAACAAATTTTATTACAACATGACCAATAAAAAGCCCATGCACATAGAAAATAGGAGACTTTTAGAACCCCTGTAGCCATCTAAGGAATGAAAGAATATATTGTTTTGTAGAAACAGATTAGAAAGTGGCGGATGAGCTCAACATCTCAAGAATATTAAAGAGCTTTTTAGATCATGCTCAAGCTTAAGGATCCAAATAAAATTCCAGAATAGCACTGAAAACTCTCTAATTTAACTAAAAGCAAGATAAGGGTGACAAAAGAATGAAGAAGCTAGGTGAGCTCCTGCCTCCGTGTTGCCAGGCATCTAAAGGACATTCACTAGTACAGTGACTAAAGAACATATTGTAGTGTGGAGAACAAAAATATAACGTAGAAAACAAGTTAGTTTTAACAAGAATAACTCAATATTTGCACCAGCATGCAATAGAGGTTTTGCTAAGTGGAGATTGCAAAAATGTGAGCAAACATCACTGAAACAGGAACCACCAAACAGTGTAGAAAGAACGGCAGGAACGCAAAGCATTAGTCACTAATGGTGGAAGCTTGCTGAACTGGGTGAAAAAGGCCATAATCCTATAGTTAGTCACTGAAAGTACATCCTCTGTGAAACAACTACTGGCAGAAGGTTTTATGTAATTGAAAACACTTGGGATTAAACCATATCAAAACCAATGGGAAACAAATCAATCCAAGGGTACAGGTTATATAAAAAAGGTTATATAAAAACAATGTATATTCACGTTTGGAACATCAGGAGGAAAATAGACAATGGTCCTATATGAATGAACATAGATTAAACAAAACCAATTAACCCCAATCAGGAGCGACATGAGTAACGAACAATAGATTTTCAGATTCAAAAATGGAGCTTAGTGCAGCGATTAACAAATTCTGAAAACCAGAAAAAGAACCCTTTGCCACAGCAAAAAGCGATCAAAAATCCCTTACCTTAGACGCAAATCGACGGAAGCTCAATCCTCCCAAGCCACGCTACTTGATTAAGCCGAAAATTCTCCAAAGGAACAAACAATTTAAGGCTGAAAAATGGAGAAGAGAGTGGGAGAGGCGGCGAGCGGGGGAAACAAGAGGAAGCTGGACGAGAAAGAAGATGGACTATTTATATTAAAGCCCTAATTGGCAATTTACACAAAACCCCCCTGAACTTTATCCACTTATTCAAAAGGCACCAAAACTTTAATAAAAAAAAAAAAGACCACAAACTTGCTTATTTAGTTATTTAATTATTTTAAAGTAATAATATAGCATAAAAAAAATATTGGGCTATTACAGGAGATATGCAGAATTTGGTAAATCTTTATTTGGAACATAATGAATTCATGGGGACTATTCCACAGACATTTCAATATTTAGTGAGCTTGGAAAAATTGGACTTGTCTCAAAACAACCTCTCAGGCGTAATTCCGAAGTCTTTAGACAAGCTCTTTTATCTAAGATACTTCAATGTGTCTTACAATAAATTACATGGAGAAATCCCAAATGGGGGGCCATTCGGAAACTTTACAAGCCAATCTTTCCTTCCAAACGAAGCTCTATGTGGTGCAACTCAATTTGGTGTTCGTCCATGCAAAACCAATTCTGTTGATCGATTGAAGACGCTTCGAAAGGTGGTGATTATATCTGTTTCATCTGCAATTTCATTGGTTGTGCTTGTCTTGATGTCTGTACTTTTGTGGATAAGATGCCGAAAGAGCAAGAGACCTACCGTAGAAATTGATCTACAACCACTGGCTGAACATCGTAGAATCAGTCACCAAGAAATTCAAGAAGCAACTAAAGGGTTTGAGGAAAGCAATTTACTTGGTAATGGAAGTTTTGGATCAGTATACAAAGGGATACTTTCTGATGGGATGGTTGTGGCCATAAAGGTATTCAAATAGCAACAAGAAAGAGCCCTTAAAAGTTTTCACGTGGAATGTGAGATAATACGCAATGTTCGCCATAGAAATCTTATCAAAATCATCACAAGTTGCTCCAACCCTTAGTTCAAAGCCTTAATACTTGAATATATGCCCAATGGGAACTTAGAGAAATGGTTGCATTCTCACAGTTGTGTCCTAGATATAACGCAAAGGTTGGACATTATGATTGATCTGGCTTGTGCATTAGACTATCTTGTTGGTGGCTGATTTTCAGCATGTGGGGAGTGTTTTGACAGCAAGAAGAAGTGGTTTTAGGGGGTTTACTGTAGACCTACGAAATTGAGTAGAAACAGAGAGATGAAACAGAAAGCTGGGTTTTACAAAAATCTGGTGTATTCACACTTCTTCTCTTGCAAACTTACACCATATTTATATGCAAAATACATCCATGTGATGATTGACAAGTGGCTAACTAGTTTCCACCTAAACTTAACTAGAGTTACATAACTTAACTTAATAAGAACTAGAGTTAACAAACATAAACAGCAGCAGAAGAAAAAACAGAACATCAACTAAGCATTAGTCCTAACATTCTCCCCCTTAATGTCTTGTTGCTGAACTCCCAAAGCTTGTCTCAATTCTTCAAACCTTTCTCTTGGTAGAGCTTTTGTAAAGATGTCTGCCACTTGTTCTTTGGACCTGCAAAACTCAAGTTCAATTTCCCCATCTTCAATAGCTTCACGGATGAAATGATACTTGAGTGCAATGTGTCTGGTCCTGCTGTGAAAGACCGGATTCTTGGCCATTGCGATGGCTGATTTGTTGTCACAAAACAGTTCAGTTTTCCTTTCTTGCTTTTGGCCAAAGTCATGAAAAATTCTTCTAAGCCAAATGGCTTGAGAGGTTGCAATTGCAGCTGAGACATACTCAGCTTCAGCTGAAGATTGAGCAACACTTTGTTGCTTCTTTGAAAGCCAAGAGAATACTCCACTTCCAAGAGTAAAACAATAACCTGAAGTACTCTTCATATCATCTTTGCATCCCCCAAAGTTACTATCACAAAATCCTGACAGCTTGACTTCTTTGGTTCTTCCATTCATGATACTATAATTAATAGTACCTTGGATGTTTATGAGGACTCTCTTTGCTGCTCCAAGATAAAAATGGCTTGGTGCTTGCATAAATCTGGATAGGAGACTTGCTGCAAACATAATATCTGGTCTTGTTGCAGTAAGATATAATAAGTTTCCCACCATGCTTCTATAAAATGTTGCATCTACCTTGCTTCCACCATCTTCTCTCTTTAATTTCTCCCCCACAATGAGTGGTGTAGTTTTAGGATTGCAACCATACATTCTGAATTTGTTCAGCACCCTTTCAACGTAATTCTGTTGACAAATAAAGATATACCTTCATCATCTTTGTTAAACTCCATGCCAAGAAAATGTTTGAGCAACTCCATGTCATTCATTTCATACTTCTTCATCATCTCCTTTCTAAAATCTTTGATCATCTTTTCACTATTGCCCGTAAAGAGCAAATCATCAACATAAAGAGCAACAATGAGAATACCTTTCTCACCTTGATGTTTCACATACAAGGTAGGCTCACTTTCACTTTTCTTGAAGCCTTTCTTAGTGAAATAATCATTTATTTGGCTATACCATGCTCTAGGTGCTTGTTTCAGCCCATATAGTGCTTTGTGCAACTTGTACACTTTTTCTTCATCCCCTTTAATCACAAATCCTTGAGGTTGATCTACATAGACTTCCTCTTTCAACTCTCCATTCAGAAATGCAGATTTGACATCAAGTTGATATAATAACCACCCTTTGCTTGCTACAAGTGCAATCTAGGCTCTAACGGTATCAAGTCTTGCTACCGGAGCAAACGTTTCATGAAAATCAACGCCGGGCTGTTGTGCATAGCCCTTAGCAACAAGCCTTGCCTTCTTTCTTTGAATTGAACCATCGGGGTTGTGTTTCACCTTGAAAATCCATTTCACACCAACAGCTTCTTTATCTTTTGGCTTTTCAACCAACTCCCATGTTCTGTTCTTCTCAATAACTTTGATTTCTTCTTGCATAGCTGTCCTCCAATCTTCCTCTTTTATTGCTTCATCAAAGCTTTCCGGTTCAGTAACACATAAGTTACAAGTTTGATATACATCACTCAAACTTCTCATTCTTCTTGGAGTTGAGCTTGTTGATGACGAGCTTGATGATGAATCTGTCCTTGGTGTATTTGGAGGTGAATCTTCATCATTTTCATCTTCTTGAGTTGAGTTTTCTTGAAGGACATCCAATGGAACTCCTTGTTTCTCAACTTTGTTGTCCTCCCAATTCCACACAGCATTTTCATCAAATAGCACATCACGGCTAATGATTATTTTATTACTTTGCAAGTTGTACAACCTATAGCCTTTTGACATTGTGCTATAGCCAACAAATATGCACCTTTCACTTGCTTCATCTAGCTTACTTCTTTTCTCTTTTGGCACTTGAGAATAATAAATGCTTCCAAACACTTTAAAGTGTCTAACGGATGGTCTTCTTCCACTCCATGCTTGAAATGGAGTTTGATTCAACACAGCTTTGGTTGGTGATCTATTAATCAAATACACAGCTGTATGCACGGCTTCAGCCCAAAATGATCTAGGAATTCCTTTGTCATGCAACATTGATTTTGCCATCTCCATAACCGTTTGATTTTTCCTTTCGGACACACCATTTTGCTGTGGAGTGTAGCCAACTGTGAGTTGTCTTTCCACTCCTTCATCTTCACAAAATTTGTGAAACTCATTTGAAGTGTACTCCTTTCCTCTGTCACTTCTCAAGACTTTAATGAAACAACCACTTTGCTTTTCAACAAGGCATTTAAACTTTCTAAACACACCAAAAACTTCAGATTTTTGCCTCATGAAGTATACCCATGTCATACGAGTATAATCATCAATGAAAAGAATAAAGTACCTATTTTCAGCATTAGAGAAAGTTTGCATAGGTCCACAAACATCCGTATGGACTAGCTCAAGCTTCTCTTTTGCTCTCCATGCTACTCCTTTCGGAAATGGTTGTCTATGGTGCTTGCCAAAAGCACATCCTTCACAGACTTCATGTTTTTCTTCTATGGTGGGGAGGCCTTGTACCATGTTTTCTTTATGCAGCAACTTCAGATTTTTGAAGTTTATGTGACCAAACCTTCGATGCCACAACCACGAATCTTCAACAATTGAAGCTCTCATTGCAACTCCACTTGTATAACTGAAATTTATCGAAAAGCTTCTGTTTTTCTTCATCTTTATCTTTGTTACAACATCTTTACTCCCTTTTTTGTCATAAATTATGCAGCACTTGTCTTGGAATTGAAGTGAGTAATCATTCTCCAAAAGCTGTCCAAGACTAAGTAGGTTGTGCTCCAAATCTGGAACCAAAAGAACATCACGTATAACTCTGGTCCCCTGCTTTGTTTGAACACCAATCGAGCCTTTGCCTTGTGCTTGAACTATAGAACCATTCCCAAGCTTCACTTTGGTGTTGACGGTGCTGTCCATGTCAAGAAAAAGGCTTTTTTCTCTTGCCATATGGTTGCTACAACCACTGTCTAAGAACCACATCTCATCATTTTTCTCTGTTGCACTTTGACATGCATAGAATAAGCTTGCTTCACTCTCTTTCTCTTCTGTGAAGCTTGCTTGTTGATGCAATTTCACTCTACAATCTTTTTGCACATGGCCAAACTTCTTGCATCTATGACATTGAGGTTGTCCCTTGAACCAACAATCTTTTTCATCATGACTCATCTTTTTACAAACACCACAAGGTTTGGAATTATTCTCAGAATTATAACTTCTACCAAAGTTGCCTCTGCCTCTTCCTCTATTTCTACCTCTTCCTCTTCCATATCTTCCACCTCGACTTGATTCTCCCTTAGGTTGATCAAAGTTCTGCGGTTTTCTTTCTTGGCTCTTGCTGCCAACATTGAGCTTAGATTGGAAAGCACTCTCTACAGCTTTTTCAGTGTGTCTTGCCATTCTTTGCTCATAGGATTTCAGAGAGGCCATCACTTCTTGAACACTTAAGGTTGAGAGGTCTTTAGTTTCTTCAATAACAGCTATAATAGGATCAAATTTCTCCGGCAAACTAATCAAAGTCTTCTCAACAATTCTTCGATCACTAATATCTTCACCATGAGTTTTCATTTGATTTATCAATTCAAGAAATCTGCTGGAATAATCCTTCAAACTTTCATCCTCTTTCATTTTCATGTTCTCTAAATCCTTTCTAAGAGATTGAAGTTTGATAGCTCTCACCTTATCATCACCTTGGAACTCATTTCTTAGAGTTTCCCATGCTTCTTTTGCACTTTCAACTCTCATGATTCTTGGAAAAATTGGATCAGTAACATTCCTTTGAATGAGTGAAAGAGCACTTGCATCTTTCTGTCTCTTTTCATCTAGTTTCTTTTTCTGATTTTCAGTCATACCCTCTGTTGTATTAGGTTCAGAAAATCCTTCTACTACTGATTCCCAAAGGCCAAGTGATTTAAAGATTGTCTTCATCTTTACAAACCAGAAATCATAGTTTTCACCATCAAAAGGTAGAATACTTACTTGCTGGTTTGAAGAACCAATGTTGGCCATGATATCTTGGATGAGATTTCACTCCTTTGCTGTATTTTCTTCCAATCCCAGACCTTCTTAATCAGCACAGCTCTGGTACCATTTGTTGGTGGCTGATTTTCAGCATGTGGGGGGTGTTTTGACAGCAAGAAGAAGTGGTTTTAGGGGGTTTACTGTAGACCTACGAAATTAAGTAGAAACAGAGAGATGGGGTTACCAAAAATCTGGTGTATTCACACTTCTTCTCTTGCAAACTTACACCATATTTATATGCAAAATACATCCATGTGATGATTGACAAGTGGCTAACTAGTTTCCACCTAAACTTAACTGAAGTTGCTTAACTAAAGTTAATACAAACTAGAGATAAGCATCATAAACAGCAGTAAGAATGAACAGAACAGCAACTAAGCATTAATCCTAACATATCTTCATCATGGTTGTGCACCACCTATAGTTCACTGTGACCTGAAGCCTAGCAATATCTTGCTTGATGAATATATGGTTGGGCACTTGAGCGACTTTGGAATCACAAAGCTCTTAGATGAGGAAGAGCCTGTGGCACATACTATGACCCTTGGCACCATTGGATATATAGCACCAGGTGATGTGATACACTTTGTTTCTCAATTTCATCAACTCAAAGAAAAATTAGCTAGACTTCGATTCCCAGTTCTATTGCATTTTTTTCTTATCCTCTTCATTCCTTTGATAAGTTGTCATATGCAGAATACGGGCTGGGAGGATCAGTATCCACAAGCTGTGATGTTTACAGCTACGAAATAATGCTGATGGAGACATTTACCGGGAAGAAGCCAACTGATGAAATGTTCGCGGGATAAATGAGCCTAAAGATCTGGGTGAAGGAGTCGCTTCCAAGTGCGGTAATTCAGGTACTCGATAAGAATTTGCTAAGGCGAGACGGAAAAAATTCATTGGCAGAGGTGGACTGTGTATCGTCCATATTGAAGTTGGCTTTGGACTGCGCGGCCGACTCACCGGAGCAACGAATCCACATGACATATGTCCTGGCAACACCAGGACGGCTACCAGTCTCCATACAATCATTGTGCCGCATGGTTCTTGCATTTTTCCTTTCCAGTATGTTTTAATTTGGCTTTAAGTTTCTCATCCAGCTTCATTGCTGGACTTTGTTTCACTTCTTCTCCGTGTGGAATCTTTGCTCTTGCATTATTGTGTTATAAACACCAGTGCATGAAGTACCACTACTTATGGGATAAAAAGTTATCACCTTCAGAGATCCTGCCAGTATTCAAATTGAGAAAGGCCCAGGACTCTAGCCATTTTGTTTGAAACTATACAATGATTAGTTGGCATAGTTATGAGCACAAACAAGAAAAATGACAGCAGAAAAACTCTTAAGATTTGATGACTTCGATGCACAGGGATGGAGGAAAAGGGAGAAAGAAAAAAGGGCTACAACTCACAGACTTAAAGACGAGGCAATGAACATCATGACCGTCCCTTTTTGTGCCTTTCTTGTATTCATAAGAAAATCAGAAGGCAGTTACAGACCTCAATTTATGAAAATGTTGTAGTCACATTAAGCTCACCCCCAGATTTGTAACAGGCTTACTTAAACTTACCATACTCAAAGCAAAATAAGAAGGCAGAGAATGATGTTACAGCTAACATTTTAATGTATTGGCGGGCTTGTAAACTTCTGTAGCACGTTGGTCAATACTTATGGAAGTTATCGCTGCAAAACGGTCAATAAAAGTTCGGTCATCTGATTAGCAAAGTGAGACTTCCGAGCAAATTAAGGCACTAAATTGTATCTAGACCCGTTTGGCAGTAGATTTATCTTTTGTCCCATATTCTACTGCCATAGACGAAAAGATCTTCTGAGCATATCAAGGCACCAAATTGTACTTGGTTTGACAAGATCTTAAATTGCATTACTAGTAGAAAAAAACAAAGCCCTGCTGACCAGTAACTTTAGGTGTTGCTGCAAGCGTTTGAGCCTCTTAGAGTGACATTTTAAAACCACTAAAGACGTTAAGAGTACCACTGGTGTGCAGCAGAAGATGCCGGTCCAAGATAGCAACCCTATGTTTATTGGCATTAGCTGTACATCAGTCGCCAAGGTCAAATAGCTTACGCTGTGAACTGTGGCTATGAAGATGGTGGTTGGCTCTGCTAGTAGTTCATCACTTTGGATAAAGAAGAAGTAAAGAAAAAAAGAGAGCCGGAAAAAAACAGAGCATTTCATTGGAAGCAAGTTTTTTTGGGTCCAAATTGGTCTAAAGCTGAACCTTGGGTCCAAAAACAGAGCTACAACTTACTTGTCAATTT
Source organism: Escallonia rubra (assembly GCA_033065855.1). NCBI lineage: Eukaryota > Viridiplantae > Streptophyta > Magnoliopsida > Escalloniales > Escalloniaceae > Escallonia > Escallonia rubra. The sequence goes on along the minus strand of JAVXUO010002921.1, from coordinate 51,635 downwards.
CCTGGGCCTTAATCTGTCGCCCATCTCATGTCAAAAGTCTCAGAACTCGTTTGGATCAATTTTAAGCGTACATGTCTGTTAAGCTTTGTCAATTACAGGACCTGAACACATTGTCCTTGAGCGCAAATCAATCAGCTATTAGCTTTGTCAATTACAGGACCTGAACTTGAACACACGCCTCTAAGAAACCTTTATCTAGATTCCAAGAAATGTACTCTTTCTTTGGCACATAATCGAATATTAGAAGTAGGATCATTCACGAGACATTTCAATAGTCTTTGTTTTTTTTGGTCAAAGGTCCTTTGTATTCATTCAGCACAAACATATACAAAAACGTTTTCAATCTATATATATATAGTTCTCTGATCTCTACTTTACAGAATGTACTTTATACTAAGAGTACTCTATGCATCTAAATTCCATGCTTGACAGATCTCCATATTTTGAGCTGTTGCATGACTTTTCTTCCAGTTCAGTGTTCTGTAATAAACCCATTGCTTAATCATTTGCATCAGGGGCGGAGCCACACTTGTACGAGGGGGGCTAATGTATCCCCTCAGATTTTGAGGAAAAAAAAATTATATATATATATATATAGGGGAAGACGAATATGTTGCTAGCCTTAGGCAACTTGCCTAAGGCTAGCGCCTAAAACTACGTAGTTTTGATTAATGTTGATTGATTTTCTTTTTCCTATATTTTTCTCTCCCTGTAACAGTCTCTCATTGTCAGATCTGGAAACACGGCCACACCACACATTCACCCCATCGCGTCGCCGGCGACCACCATCCCAGACAACCGCCGCAATAGACCAACCACCGCCGACAATTTCTCCCTCGCAGCACAACAGATCGGCATGAACAATTTCACAACCACCGACGACCACATACCAGACTATACTGTCGTGCAAAACCACCCCACCACTTTGAACCGTTTTCACCCACCATCACCACCACGAACCACCCAGGAACCACCTCACTTCACCACCACGAACCACCCAGGACCCACCTCACTTCACCACCAACGTTACCCTCCTAACTTTTCCGCGACCTTCTGAACCCCTCATTCCGGCAACCACTTATCACTAACAATCATCAACCAACAAGGTTAAATCTGAACAAACCACATCAAATTCGAAAATTATATAATTAAATTACTCAGAAATTTGTTGTTTAAGTTAATTGAAGGACCAAGGATCTCCCATCTCTTTCTCTGTTTTGAAATCTGATCCTCTCATGAGATTGACGCCGGCGATTTGGGGAAGGGGGGAACGGATGGGTTGAAGATGGAGAATGGCAGTGTTGAGTCTCTGTATTGTGGCGTATTTTGAGATGACGCAAGGCAAATTTCATGAATGAGAGGAAGAGGGAGAAAGAGTGTGTCGATGGGGAGAGGAAAAACAAGAAAAGAAAAATTGCAAAAAATGTTCAAAACTATGTAGTTTTAGTCGCTAGCCTTAGGCAACTTGCCTAAAGACAGCAACATATTCGCTTTTCCCGTTGATAGCGCTAGCAAAATAGGATAAGTTGCAAACGCGATCTGGTCTGGCCGTCCACGGGCGATCTGTGGACGGTCCAGATCTTTTTTTTTTTGCGTTTTTTTAAGTCCATCCGCTACATTATGTAGCGGACAATAGTTACCGTGAAGTACTAAAACTGGCGGTGCTGCTTTGCCAGCGCCTTCCTCCACTTGCAACAATGGAATAAAGCGTGTAATTGCCAGCTGGTGTCGATTGAAGAACGGAAACTTCATGCCAATGCCAAGGCCTTGATCAACCTGAAACACATCCCTTTCTCCCACTAATGCTCCATTCAAGAACTTGGTGTTATCCCGGGTAATATTTGCATGTAGAAAGGCCATATGGTCCACACCGGTGATGCTAAGCGTCGTTGGAGGTCCATCAGCGCTAATACCCCCCACTCGGCAATATTCTTTGCCCCTTTGGCGTGATGTAACAGGTTTCATCCGTAATTCTTATCTCTGTGAAAAGCTAGAAAGAAAGCACATTAAAGAGAGAGAAAGAAAGGGAGACAGAGAGATAGTGAGAAAATTGATGGGAGAGAGAGTGTGTCGGAACATTAAAGAAAGAAGAAAGAAAAGGACAGAGAAAAAGAGAAAAAAGTCATTATCTCTGTGAAAAGCTAGAAAGAAAAAAGTCATTATCTCTGTGAAAAGCTAGAAAGAGCTAGAAAGAAAGGACATTAAAGAGAGAAAGAAAGAGAGACAGAGAGATAATGAGAAAATTGATGGGAGATATGTCAGAACATTAAAGAAAGAAGAAAGAAAAGGACATAGAAAAAGAGAAAAAATTCAGAAAAGTAGTGCTTCAATAGTCCGCTACATTATGTAGCGGATGGGCACTGCCTCAAACTAGAGGGTATTTTTGTCAAAAAATTATCCGCTACATTAAAAAACGTAAAAAAAAAGATCTAGATCGTCCACAGATTGCCCGTGGACGGCCAGATCGCGTTTGCAACTTATCCTATTTTGCTAGCGCTATCAACGGATCAACTCCATATATATATATATATATATATATATATATATATGATAAAATGATAGCGCTAGCAACTTAACCCAAGTTGTTAGCGCGATCTGGCCGTCCACGGGCGAGAATGGACGGCAAGATCGCGCGTCACAACAGCGAATTTTTTCACCGTCCGCTACATTATGTAGCGGACGGCCAAACAGCGCTAGCACCTTACCAGGGCTATCAATGGATCACGACCATATATATATATTTCATTCATAAGCAGCTAATAAACATTTCAACCTCCCAAATTTAATATTAAATGACCAAACAAGCTTAAACTCAAGGACATAAAGAATTCTAGGGGCAAGTTTGAACAGTAACTTAACCTGTAAGCAACTATATTGAATTTATAATTACCTAATGTGATGTGCTATCAGTTAATTTTTGCTTTACTTAAGAAAGACTGAAAGATGCACATTACTTCCGTGCCATATTGACGTTTAAAGTTACTGCTTATTTGCACTACTTTCTTTTATTGCAAGGTTGTTTAATATTTGCAAGACATTATTACTTTTCTTATTACTCATTAGTAAGGCCCTAATGCGGCTTTTTTTTCTTTGTTTTATTCAAAAATTAATTTACTCTAAAATTGATTGGTTCAATAGAGTTTTTAGTTCAGTTTTGAAGTAAAATTATCAATTTTTTAATCTTCTTATTTTTTTTTCTCTTTCTTCTTCGTAGATTCACTATAAATAATTAAGTAAACCAAAATGAGTCTGAATATATAGATTGTGGTTCATAATGCAAGTCTACCAGGAGTAAGTCTACGCAAGTCTTGCCTTCACCGAACTTTGCGGATGAGTGGCCTAACAATCAATAATATCTCACTTTCTTCACTGACGACAAAAAAAATCAAAACCACAATTCCAAAATAATGCCTGTAAAGCATGATCTAACTCATAAATCACCATGAAGTGCATATACAAGAAATGAACTCCTGAACCCCAAGGGGTGGTGGAAGTGGCAAAAGGCCTCGAGGAATGACCTCGAGGTCTCGAGTTCGATTCCTCATACCGACGGACCATATTAAATTACAGTTCTAAACATTACAAAAAAAAAATTAATAAATAAATTTAACTCCTGGAAGCAGGAAACTTGGGACAACAAACATTTTCACTTATGAACATTCAACCTCAAGATTGAACTTTATCATCTACTAGAGTGAACTGCAGAAAGTTGATATTTATGCTGGCTGGTGGCAATCCATTTTGATGGTAGCGCACCGAGTATATCATACTCGGGAACATCTCCACACGTATTTAAGAATTGATGCATTTAGCTACAACATCGACGGCAAAATTCTCAAAGAGATCGGTAATAATAGGTCAAAAAAATTTCTTTCTTTTTTGTGTTACCCAAGATTCTTTAGAGTAACCTCCAGGACAGATTATGTAGTCGTACTTAACTTTTGACAATTACCGAAATTAACTTTCCTAGCAAATTCTAAGCCAAGACAAAAGAGGTGTTTCTCCGAATTATAAGTTAGAAATCAATGTGAACATAGCTGTCCATAAGAATGTAGGGACCTATCCGTGTGTGTAAAAATGGACTGATTGGAGGCCTTTCTTTTGCTAATGGTCAAGGCATATGCATTCATTACAAAGCAATGGCAACACCCAAGTACACTTAAGTTTCCGAGAAATGTTTTGAGGAAGCTCATCTCTCAAGCAAAAATAAGTTCCAACGCTGCAACGACTTCTATGTGTATCGGCCCAAACAGTCTCTTCTCTGCATGACTATAAGAAAATTAATCAAAGCTACATCATCTTTAGAAGTCGCGGCTTCCATCATGGTTTAGTAAACTTCAAAAGGTGAGCCTGCAGTGAGGGCAAAATTTAGGAGTAAAATGTCTCAGAAAACATAAAAAGAACGTGAGGACGTTCCACTTTTCTTTTACAAAGTACCAAATAAAAGAATTTCTTCTCCCATTACCGGTCTGCTGAGATTATCTAGTGCAGGGCCGTATAGGTTTGCCCCTGCTTGTAGATAGCGTTGGTAACGTCACCATCCAGTCATTTTTTGGTAACTACGTAACTAAAGGGGTTTACGTTGGAGGTGATAGGCCAATGGTGGTTAGACCTTCTGCACCATTGTCCTCTTTTTTTACACTTCTGCAAGAGTGCCAAGCTAAGCAGCCGGTTGCTATGGTGAGCTTATTCCAGCAAATAATTAAGGACTTGGGCAAAAGAACAGTACACCCTGTAATACATTTTCCACACAAGAGGTCACAGAATAAAAGAGTTGTCAAGTCATACCAGGACTTATAATGCAAGTCTACCAGGACTTGAGTCATAGTCTTTGGCCCTTTGTAAGGGTAGGACTTGAGTCAACGTACTTCCTTTTAAAGATATAACTGAACTTAGAATGCTTTGCCAGGCCTGACATCTTACTGCCTTCGGGTGAGATTCCTTGCTTCCCAATTGCTATGGCAGCAGTAGTATTTTTGGCTCTAATCCTAGGTTTCTCGGCGGTAAGCGCGGTGACCAACATCACCACCGATGAACATGCACTTCTCTCCTTAAAAGCCCCAATTACCGGCTGGTCCTCCTCTGTCACACATGTTTGTAACTGGACTGGAGTCTTTTGTAATCGCCATGAAAGGGTTGTCGCCTTGCACCTATCAAACATGGGGCTATTGGGCACCATTGCCCCAGGCATCGGAAATCTCTCCTTCATCGTTTCTCTTGATCTCAGCAACAACAACTTCTCTGGCGGTATCCCCAAGGAGATGGCTCATTTGCGCCGAATTAAAGATATCAACTTGAATTTCAACGACTTCAGTGGACGGCTTCCCGTGTGGCTAGATGAGTTGCCTAACCTTGAACAACTCTTTCTTGTAAATAACAGCTTTACAGGCACCATTCCACCATCATTATGGAATATCTCAAAGCTTAAGACAGTCAGTTTAACGTATAATTCTCTACAAGGAAGGATTCCAGAAGTGGTTGGCAATTCGCTCAATCTAGAACATCTTAGACTATCTGGCAATGAGTTAGATGGCCAAATTCCATCGAGTCTTGGCAAATGTTCAAAGCTTCAGGTGCTGTCATTGTCGTACAACCAATTCACTGGACCGATACCAAGAGAGATTGGGGACCTAAAGTTGCTTAAGAAGTTGTATCTGGATTTTAACTACTTGACTGGTATGACTTACGCTTATTGTAATCTCTTTTGGCTTAATTGCAATTTAAAACAATTTGATTCTTGACTTTCGGATTTAGTCTTTAAATCCTGACATTTATGCTGGGTGGGAAATAACCTCAAACCCATAACTCTTAAGCTTTCACTTTTTGATGCTTAAGAGTTGTACTTTTTAATCAACTGTGACATATCTTTTGTTCTCAATGGATGTGGGTTTTGGTGCCCAAGGTTGAAATTTGTGCTTGAAATGTCAGGGTTCAAGATATTAAAAAGGCTTTCTGTTTTTATCCTTTTGGTTACCAAATGTAGAACAAAAAACTATTTTAGTTACAACTTACAGCTGTTATAATCTCATTTTTACAGTTGAAAAATGGCCTCGCGAGCTTAATTACTATATTTTTTTACCTTTGCTGCAGGCACTATCCCGCCTTCTATATGTAACTTATCAAAGCTTGAGAAATTCAGTTTGGTTACAAATCATCTACAAGGAAACATTCCACTCGACATCGGTAATCTTCAAAACTTGAAGCAACTTCGCATAGCCGGTAACCGACTAACCGGCAACATTCCATCAACATTATGCAACATCACAGAGCTCCAAACGATTGTTCTCGCTCATAACAATCTTTCTGGCCAAATTCCGTCGGGTATAAGTAGATGTTCCAAGCTTCAATTACTGGTGTTGTCTGAAAACAAATTTACTGGATATATACCAAGAGAGATTGGGAATTTAACTATGCTTGAGGAGCTATATCTTTATGAAAACCACTTAACAGGTACGGATATGCTATCAACTTTTGTTTTTCCAAGATCATATACATCTAACACTTTTAAATTATTGCCAAAGATACAAGAAAAATCGAAAACTTTTTCTGTTGCTAAATACATAGGATATACTCCTGTTTGTTTTCTTAGATAAAAGCTGTGTTGATATTTGTATCTCAACCACTATATGTAGATGTCAGAATTAATTTGTAATCCTTTACAAACTAATCCACTAGTTTGATATTTGTATCTCAACCGCTAGTTACAAAACGTCTTTAACAACAAATCCACGAAAAGGAGAATGTAGCATAATATACTTTTAGGCTTATCATGCCAATGTTCTTTGAGTTAACTAGTTATCAATCACTCTACATATTAAAGAAATGAAGCAAGCCATTTTTTAAGTTTTACCAAAGAAGTAATTCTGCCTGTATACTGACCATTTAACCAGCAAAACAGCCCTGTGCTTTATATGTGATGAAATACAAAGGGCATATGTGGAAGCACAATTAAGAAATTTTAGCCAAAATATTCCCCACTTTGAATTTTGTTTGTTAAATGCCGACATTGCTAAGTGTAATAATTCGCCAATCGTCGCCACGCTCCCATCATCAACCAAACCCCGAAACACGATATCAACACCATCAACCAAACCCATTACCATCCAATAGACAATGTCAACCAAACCCACCCCATCAACACCCATACACACCATTAACCAAGTCCAACCATTGACACCCAAAAAAATACCATCAACCAAATCCACCCTATAACAACCTGATGCACTGCATGACTACCACTAAACATTGTCAACCAAGCCCATGCATCAACTAGAAAAAAAAATCAGTTAAACCCACCCCATTAGAACTTGTACAGTCCCCACCACCCTTTAAAACCCTCGAACAATCGTGCCCAATCGCTACTCGCAAACATGATCGACTAATCACATCACCACGTTCGTAGCCACCATAATCAATCAAATCCAACACCAACTATTGCCCCCATTGAACCCACGACCACCATCATTACCTGTAACCACCACAATCACCCCTCTAATACACCTTCATCATCACCACCCCCATTGAACCCCTTACTGCCTGCTACCACCATCATCAACAAAGCCTAACATCATAGCTACCAACCCAACAAACCTACCACCACCACCACCAGTATTGCATCATCCCTGTTTCCCACACCACAATACTTTCCCTCTGTGCTTATATTTTTCTGGTTTCTTCTCTCCTAGTCATTACCTCCCCGACACCTAAGTTCCTAGACTTTGGTAGTGGCAAGCAACAACAACCACGTAAGGCCACAAATCTGGATTAAAGACTCCAACCCACTGCTTGTTTAAAACCTTTTGCCTTTTTGCTCGCCTAATTGTAGTTTCCCTATTGGACCTCATGCTCTTGAATTGAGTCTTGATTCACCTAATGAAGAATCAATCACTACAATCAGATGCAATCTGGTTCAGCTTTGGGAACTTAGATGGTGCAAATACTGCATGGTTGCCAAGGGGATCGTGTTCGGACAGTTATGGTGGCGATGTAAGGTACGCCTGATGCTGATGAGATAGGGTTTGATGCTGCGGGTTTGGTTAAACATTTGTGAATGAGTTAATACAATAAGATACCTCACGTATTATTATTTTAAAGTGTGGTCTTTTTATTATTTATAGATCACGAGGTCAACATTTGGGCATTTTTATCATTAAAATGAATACAAGGTTGATAGAAGTACTTTTAAACTCGAAAAATGCGAAAAAGGCTTCCTGCATAACTTTGAAACTTAGAGAGTTGTGCAAATAATTTTCTCAAAGAGAGGGAAAATAGCATAATGAGCCTACTTGTTAGCAATAAAAAAAAGGCAACATTATAATCTCTTTCATGGAACCGTGCAAATACACGGTTGGGTTGCAATTCACTTTTCTCGTCAATGATATATTTTAGCATAATTACGTTTCAAAAAACAAACAAAGAGGATGAGTTTCATAAAGATAATGCATATATACATGATAAAAGATTATAATCAGGGACACAAATTTCTTCACTGAATTATCTCACTAATTAAGACAATTACAATCGTATTAACGTGAACTGTGTAATATATATATATATATATATATATCATTTTGGTGCATTACTATGCTAATAGATCATATCAATCTATCTAAAACCACCTTCAAAGTAAGAATTTTTTTAATGTTCACTAACATGAATTTAGTAAAGGATGTTTTCGTATTCACCTGTGGATGAGGTTAGGTTCACACCCATTTTAGGAAATTCACACACCCAAACATATATTGAGTTGATAAGATGCATGAAATCTTGAATGAGATTGATGATATTTGTGACTTAGATTTCCTGAAGATCGTAGTTTCATGAAATGTTTAAACAAACTTTTATTTCATTGGAGTATCATGTATGCATAACATGAATTTGTGTATTATTTCCTACCAGCCACCTACCAACATGAACACCATGAAGGTGCTCATTATAATAGTTCTTGCTGGTTCGCACTCTGTTTGATTATCATATTTATATTTTATTTCTATGTTTTTTTTTTCCGAAATAAAAGAACATGTATTAACTTGATTGTTTAGCAATTTAACTATTTAGAACATAATGATACTTAACTAAATATCATTTTGCAAAAACATGAAGACTCCTCAATGTTGTTGGGATGAAGAATTCCAACATATTTGTATGTCAAAATGAGAGACGTGAATCTTTTTTCATGTATTTGCAAATCATGTTAAACTCAAATTTAATAATAGACCTAGAGCTAATTAATAATGTTAGATATTTCGGTGTTAGGGGCTAATTAAGAATAGACAAGGTAGTGCTTCAATAGGAAACTTCCCAAGTGAAACGAATATGTTTAAGCTAAAAAAGTGAAAATAACAAGTTGTCTGTATCTCATTTAAATAAAAGAAAAGAAAATGGTAACATCAATTGACCGACTTTTGGGTATACAATTGCACTCTAAGATAAGGAAAGCAATAGGGTCATGTCTTAAGAAGGTAAGAGAAGGAAAAAGAAACGGTAAAAAGCTTAACTATCAATTTGAACAATCAGGTGACTTTGATGAATGATTGCTAGTTAAGCTCTACTCATTCACTTGCTATAATTTCTTTTCCTTTGATTGACTTGAAGCTAATAGCGAAATTCAAATTCAAAAATAGACTTGAAGCTAATAGCATTAGATACTTCAGTGCTAGGTGCTGAAGATATTAGTTTAAAACTATAACAAAGTAGTGCTTCAATATGAGAATCGGTTGTACGCACCTTAATAACTTCCCAAGTGACTAAACTATTATGTTTGAACTTACAATAGATACCATGGTCTCTTTGGATCACTCATGCATGTGAACATGGCACCGGTTGATGCAATATATCAACTTTACGGCCAAATAATGTTTGTTGTCTAGTCATAACATATCTCTCTAAGATGCAAAAGTGAAAACAAAAAGTTATTTAATTTGTATCCCATGTAAACAAAAGTGAAGATAAACTTTTGGGTATAAACTTACTGCTCAGTAAGGCAAGGAAAAACATAAGCCTTCTCTTAAGAAGGTAAGAAAATGAAAAAGCCAAGTAAAAGCTTATATAACTATCAGCTCCATACATATTGGCGAGAATAAAAAACAGAGCTAACCTCGTTTGTTATATCTCTATATGGATCGATGTTGAAATTCATCCCTACGTTGGTACAGCTTTACAACGGTCAAGTATATTGAACAATTCAGCTAACTTTGCACTTGCTTACGCATCTTATCTGTTTGCAGGTACAATACCACAAGAGATTGGTGACCTCTCTAGTTTAGAGATAATAAGTCTAGGACAAAATAGTTTAAGAGGTGTTCTTCCAGCAACGATCTTCAACATATCAGTACTGACAAAACTATCATTTCCATCCAATCAACTTTCGGGAGCATTGCCGTTATATACGAGCCATCAACTAGCCAATCTTGAAGGCATTTATCTTGCCAATAGCTTCACTGGAAATTTACCGGACTCTATTTCAAATGCTTCAAAACTCACCACCCTAGACCTTACCTATAACATTTTCAGCGGTCTAGTTCCTAAATCACTCGGCAATTTGGGACTCCTGGAGGTACTTAGACTGGCAGTGAATAATTTCAGCAGCGAATCATCTCCAGAATCAAGCTTCATCAATTCCTTGACAAACTGCACCAAATTAAGAGCGTTGACGATTACTGGAATTCCGATAAATGGCACCCTTCCAGTTTCTGTTGAAAATTTATCTACTTCTCTCCAACTGATGCGTGCACAGGGATGTGGGATCAGGGGAACCATTCCTAATGGGATTGGTAACTTAAGTGGTTTGGTTAGGTTAAGTTTCTATGGAAACCACTTGAGTGGATCTATTCCAAATACCATCAAAGGGTTGCAAAAGCTTCAAGGGATAGATGTTGGTAACAACAAGCTACAAGGGTCCATTCCAAATGACTTTTGTCAACTCCCTGAATTAAGTGAATTATATATGGGTTACAACCAACTTTCTGGTTCGGTGCCAGCATGCTTAGGGAACATAACTTCTTTAAGGCAACTTGATCTAAGTTCCAACAACTTATCTTCTACGGTACCAGCAAGCCTTGGAAACCTTACGGATTTATTGATGTTCAAGGCAGACTTAAATTCTTTCCATGGCAATCTACCCCCTGAAATTGGAAACTTGAAGGTTGTTACGCTATTAGATCTATCGTACAATAATTTCTCTAGCGATATCCCCGGCAGCATTGGAGATCTGCAGAATTTGGTCACACTTTATTTGGAACATAATGATTTAATGGGGACTATTCCAGAGACGTTTCGATCTTTAGTGAGCCTAGAAACCTTGGACTTGTCTCAAAACAACCTCTCGGGTTTAATTCCCAAGTCTTTAGACAAACTCCTGTATCTTAAGTACTTCAACGTGTCTTACAATAAATTACATGGGGAAATCCCAAGTGGGGGACCATTCAGGAACTTTACAAGTCAATCTTTCCTGCCAAATGAAGCTTTATGTGGTGCGACTCAATTTGGTGTTCGTCCATGCAAAACCAATTATGTTGGTCGATCAAAAACACTTAGAAAGGTGGTGATTATATGTGTTTCATTTGCAATTTCTTTGGTTGTGGTCCTCTTGACATTCGTACCTTTGTGGATAAGACGCCAAAAGAGCAAGAGACTTCCCATAGAAATTGATCTACAGCCAGTGGCAGAACATCGTAGAATCACTTACAAAGAAATTTTAGAAGCAACTAATAGGTTTGAGGAAAGCAATTTACTCGGTAATGGAAGTTTTGGATCAGTATACAAAGGGGTACTTTCTGATGGTATGGTTGTGGCCATAAAGGTATTCAAATTGCAACGAGAAAGAGCCCTTAAAAGTTTTCACGTGGAATGTGACGTAATCCGAAATGTTCGTCATAGAAATCTTACCAAAATCATCACAAGTTGCTCCAACCCTGACTTCAAAGCCTTGGTGCTTGAATACATGCAAAATGGGAGCTTAGAAAAATGGTTGTATTCTCACAATTATGTCCTAGATATATTGCAAAGGTTGGACATTATGACTAATGTGGCTTGTGCGTTAGACTATCTGCATCATGATTGTGCACCGCCTATCGTTCATTGTGACCTGAAGCCTAGCAACATCTTGCTCGACGAAGATATGATTGGTCACGTGAGTGACTTTGGAATCACAAAGCTGTTAAATGAGGAAGAGCTTGTGGCACATACTCTGACACTTGGCACCATTGGATATATAGCACCAGGTAATACACATTGTTTCTGAATCTCATCCACTTAGAGGAAAACTAGCTAGACTTATATTCCCGGTTCTATTGCATTTGTTTATTATCCTCTTCATTCCTTTGATAAGTTATCATGTGTAGAATATGGGTTGGAAGGATCGGTATCCACAAGCTGCGATGTTTACAGCTATGGAATTATGCTGATGGAGACATTTACTAGGAAGAAGCCCACTGATGAAATGTTTGCAGGACAAATGACCCTAAAGTGGTGGGTAAAGGAGTCGCTACCAAGTTCGGTAATTCAGGTACTAGACAGGAACTTACTGAGGCAAGGAAGTGAAAATTCATTGGCAGAGGTGGACTGTGTTTCATCCATATTGAAGTTGGCTTTGGACTGTACTGCTGAATCACCGGAGCAAAGAATCAACATGAAAGATGTCTTGGCAACACTAAAGAAAATCAGAGGTCATTATCTTAAAGGGAGAGGCTAGTTACAAGTATCAAGTGGTGGACTAGATTCAACAATGTAATGATGTAATAAATCTCCAGAAGACACCAGGATCTCTGGCTACCAGTGTCTATTTTAATTTACAGTATGTTTGAATTCAGCTTCATTTACGAGTTTCTCATCTAGCTTCACGGCTGGACTGTGTTTCACTACTATTCTGTAGCCGTAGTGTGTTGGCACCATTTAAAAGGACAAGTTACTCTTCTGCCTTGACTACTAGAACCAACATTAGCACTGATGAATTTGCTCTTCTTTCCATGCAATCGCATATAACTTCAATTAGTACGACGTCTTGGCAGGCAACTGGTCCTCTGCTAACTCTATTTCTAACTGTACCAGTGTCTCTTGCAGCCGTCGCCACAAAAGAGTTGCAGCATTAAATCTTGTGAACATGGGATTAGTAGGCAGCATTCTTCCAAACAGTGGGAATCCTCTCATTCCTTGTTTCCGTGGACATTAGCAACAACAGATTTTGTGGCCATATGTCCGATGAGTTGGCTCATTTGCAGCAACTAGAGCAAATATATTCGGATGACAATGAAGTTTTTACCCTCATACCGTTCAGGGCTTCATCAGGAGCAGAGCTTTGTAAGTGGTTGATTCTAGTTGATTACCAGATTAGAGAACCAACGTGAATGAAGCCTTGATGACACAGAATAAAATCAGTGTAGAGTTTCTTGCTAGTCATCAAGGGATTTGATTTTTCTGGTTTGGACATCGAAGTATCAAAGGGTACGCTATATAAAACGATGGACCAGAGGAGCAAACAATGCCCATATAATTATATCGTCTTGCTGCAACCTGAAGTTTTAGACTTCCAGTAGGTTTATTAAGTTGTGTAGTATGTCTGACTCATAGACTTCGCAGGGAATGAACTACATATTTGAAATCTGAACATGGACTAGTGAGTGGCCAATCTTTGGAACCAAGCTTTGGTTGCGGGTAACTTGAAGTAGTTCTTCAACATATCTTTTTGGCTTATAACCTTTCTTTCAAGTAGCCGACTCCTAACCGAACTTAATCTGGTACGCTTCGGAACTTATATCAGAATCAAGTACCTTGATGTAGACCAGTTCCATGGACTATAATCTTGTAGAGTCAAATGCCCGTTCATAGGTTTACAAGTTGAGATATAGTTCTTCCATAGCTTCAGAAAAATTTCCATTTCTATGATGATTCATATGAACTACTTATTAGAAATCTGAATATGGACCAGTGAGTGGCTAATCTTTAGAACCAAGACTTTATGAATACTACATATCTCTTTTATTTTGTTTATTTACAATAATTTGACACCCTCAAATTTGCCCTGACTCGTAAACAAACTAAAGACCACAGCATAAAAAGAGACTTAAGTCCCATTTTGGTATCCCTGCACCAGAACTCCAAATGAAACTTGACTCCCATTTTGGTCAGCTAAAATCCCGAAAGTGTGGATCAAACTGGAAGAGGGTCAAATGCGATATGAGGATCCTTTTCTACCACAAAAATTACAGTGAGAATTTTAGTGTGATTCATTGCCTTTTTTCGCTGGTAAAATGGGGTTGTGATGGCATGTCCATGCCTTCATTAAAGTTCAACAAATTCTTACTTCATCTCAATAACTTCTTGTTTGCAAATTTCTAATTCTAGAAGAACTTAGCATTGCTAATTTCGAAAGGTCAAAAAGACATCAATGGACAGCACAAATGTGTCATGACCTTAAATCTAATCATAATATTAGATGTTGGGAGACAATGGTGGCCGAGCACGGAAAGTTGAAAAAGATGAAATATTTAAAATTAGGAATAAAGCAAAGAAGTCAAGAAAAGGGATGGAGAGAGATTCATCAGACTGGGATTGTGATCCTATTGACTCTATGAACACCTTGGAGGCAGCAAAAGTTTGTTGCTTCCTGTTTTCCATAGCAGTAGTGTTCTTCGTACCATTTCGATGTACGAGTTACTCTTCTGCCATGGCTACTATAACCAACATTACCACCGATGAATTTGCTCATCTTTCCCTCAAATCCCATATAACGTTCGACCCTTACGACATCTTGGCGGCCAACTGGTCCTCTGGTAGTCCTATTTGCAACTGGATCGGTATCACTTGCAGCCGTCTCTCGCAGCGTTGCATCTTGCAAACATGGGACTTGTAGGCAGCATTCCTCCAAGCATTAGAAATTTCTCATTCCTTGTTTCCCTCGATCTTAGCAACAACAATTTTCATGGTCATCTACCCGATGAATTAGATCGTTTGCAGCGACTAGAAGGTATCAATTTGACCGATAATGGTTTCTATGGCCAACTTCCATCAAGTCTATGCAAATGTTCCAAGCTTCAGTTGATGTCCTTGGCGTTTAACAAATTCAGTGGATCGATACCAAGAGAGATTGGGGATCTAACAATGCTCAAACAGTTATACCTTGGCAATAATAACTTGACAGGTACGAAATCATTCTTTCCTTTTGGTTTTGTATGGTTACTAATGAGTCATTGTGAGTCTAACTTTACACTAATGGTTGGATCCTCTACAGTTGGGCAGAGGTGCAGTTGGCTGCCAAATTTCGCTAAAAAGTGTAATTAATTGGGAGCAAATAGTTTTATAGTTGATATTCCAGCAACGATCTTTAACTTATCTACACTACAAGGAGTTGGACTTGCAGGCAATCACTTTTCAGGAGTGCTGCCATCGTTTAGAGGCCAGACAGACACTAGCCAATCTTGAGCAACTCTTACTTGGAAGCATAAGACATCGTTTAGAGGCCAGACAGACACCACCAAATTCAGTTTTCCAGGAATCAATCTCCATAACTCCTGAGCATAAGGACACCGAATAAACAAATGATCCACTGTCTCATGTTGATTGAAGCATAAGACATAGCTATCATCTTGGATTACATTCCATGTCTTAACTTTAGATTTGGTTCTCAAACCACCTTTACACAGCATCCATAGAGTTATGAAACACTTGGGACTATGCCCACTGAACCAAACAAGCTTCCAGCATGCAACTGCTTGCTTTAGTTCTAAAACAAGCTCAAGCAGAATTTATACTGAATTTACCATTAGGCTGTATATTCCAATTGATCTTATCAGGTTGATCTAATCTTGCAAGAGGCAAAGTACTGAGGGTAGTGCTTAGCTCTCTCAAGGCCTGAGATCTAATGATAGGTAGCCTCCAACTATTGCCAACAATAACCTCAGCCACTTTAGAACTCAGACCCAATTAATCCATAATCATAGATCATTCTCTACATTTTGCATTAATTAGGAGAAAGGTTTAAAGCTTTCAAGATTAATTAGTTAGAGAAATGAGGGGGTGGGACAAAATCCTGCCTTTTTTTTGCGATCAGGTAGCCTACAAAAGCTCCAGGAGAAAAATCTAGGGTGTTAAATATATTCAAAATGCTTCACTATCGGTATCCTCTAATAGATTCACAGAGAACATCCGCACTATATAGACAGTACGGTCACACTACCTGATTTACCTTGGTGACAACATATGGACAGGTGCTGGTTTTTCTACTATTACCAAGAGGCAATTAGTGTCGTCGTCTTCTCTTGCTTCCCATAATGCCCAAAACTAAATTTTGGTCTCAACCCCATTGGAATTAGTTGCAGATGCAATACCTCGACCAATAATCCATGTATCTTCTCTTCAACACTAGCTTGTGATGGAACTTTGATATACCCCTTCAGAGGAGAAAAGTATCAAAACTCCACTTTGGCCATGGAGATTAAGCTTGACGTGATCCACTAGATACTGACATTAGCCTCTGAGAAAGGTCCGGCATTACGAGCCAGCATAGGTGAGTATTTTACGACTTTATACTAGAGCGTGCACACTATCACCATCGTGACAACTGTCAACAATTAAAAGCCTGCTTGTACTACGTACTGACAGTTCCATGAGAGGATCAACTGTGATATGAATATGATAACATCTTCATGACTCATGATAATTTCCCCTTAGTTTTACATGCGGGGAGATCATACAACAGATGTAATGTTTTAGATTTTGCATAATTTTATGTGATAAGCTTCAATTGCAATACAGAATTTACATCGAAAGTTGCAGCCAATCTTCCACCAACAACTGATCTAGGGCTGCTATATCTTGAAGAGTTTACAATATAGAATAATAAGGTCAGTGGCATTTTCCCATATGCTATCTTGAATGCTTCTACCCTCCAGATTCTCGATCGAGATGTTCCCCGATTTAATCGCCCGTGTGATTACTCCAACACTTAGGAACTTGGGACTTGGAACAACCAATATGCAAAGAAACCATATCAAATTAACACTAATTACTGGTCTGCACATAAATCCAACATCTCTGCACAAAAGTACTAGACTGGTAAAACGTAATGGAAATAAAATAAGAATGCACACATATATGCATGTGGGTGCCCTTTTTTATGCTGAACCAGCCACTGCACTAGAAGCTTGTACAACCTGCTTGGGCAGCTGTACAACCACTTTTGTCCAAAGGTTTTTGCGATTTTGCCAACCGTCTGTACAACCAGTTATGCCAAGAATAAAACCATGCGAATGACAAAAACTTTGTAAGACATTTCGTCGAACAGTTGATGTGTATTTTTTAGAGCATCTCAATTTAGCATAAAGAGATAAGAAACCATTTTTTGCAATCTGTTGTCCAATTTGCTGGCAATACAGATTACAAGAAGTAGACTTACAATTCTTAAGGTCCAATTCTAAATAAGTTGTCCAATCACCGGAATTACAACAAATTGTTAATTGTCCAATTCAGTGTTTTCCTTTAACACAGAACTGACAACAAATTCAGTGTTTTCCTTTCACACAGAACTGGAAAAGATGAATATGCGAACTGTCAAATTCAGTGTTTTCCTCTAACACAGAACTGACAACAAATTGTTATCTTCCTTAACTTTTGACAATTACCAACATCCTAGAAAATTCTGACCAAAGACCAAAGAGTGTTTCCCAAATTACAAGTTAAAAATCAATGTAAACATAACTGTCCATATGAATGTAGGGACCCATCTGTGCGTGTAAGAATGGATTGAACGGAGTCCTTTCTTGCGCTAATGGTGAAGGCATATGTATTCATTAACATGCTGAGAAGACTAATGTGTACCAGTCCAAGTAGTCTCTTCTAGATTGCAGATTTTCAATAATTAAGACTCAGACTTTAACCAGTTTGAGTCTTATAAATGCATGTCTACCACGAGTCAGTCTTGGGTACTTTGTACGTGAAGAAAGGGGTATGGACAAGACCCTGTCAAACATATCTATATCTATATATAATATACTAGTAGTTCTGCACGTGCGTTGCACGTAGATATTTTCAATAGGATTTGCAAGGAATCGTGTCTATTAATTTAGAGACAAATTTTCTTTATTCAACAATAATAGTGTGACGAGCTCTAAACTAAAATTGTTATTATTAATATCATGTCAGTGCTTTTCAACTTCTCAAACTGTGTCAGCGCTACTTTTACTTTCAAGAAATCACCCTATGGCAGGTAAAAATGGACTCAATCATGTCGTGCAAGCAAGTTTGCCTTCATTTCCAGATTTGCCCAATGATCTAAAAGTCAGTTCCCCTTTTTTGTCCACAATGACGCTGCAGAGAGGGTGGTTAGCTGTGCATTCCAATGTTGATAACCTATGAACACTTGAAGATGCACAGAGTCTTGGCTTCTAAATAATAACACTTATTTTGCCATAGAAAAATGCTATGTAGGTTGTTTGACCATGGCCAGAGGAAACAAATAGTGTGGACCTAATAGCACCAATAAATCAAAGGGTAAATTACACTAAACACCCCTGAGGTTTTACGTAATTACACTCCACTACCGCTATCTTTAAAAATTACACTCCGTCCCCCTGAGGTTTGTACCCGCATTACACACAACTACACACATTTAACGGACGGCCCAACTCCGTGAAAAAATTCTCTGACACATCACTTTATGCAATTTTCATACCCAAAATACCCCCCCCCCTTGTCATTTACTCAAACAAGGAGGGCATTTTGGTCAGAACAATTAAAAAAGGAAAATTAGGGTTGAATCTAAAAGCTAATGGGTTTGGTGGGCGGCGGCGTGGCGCTGTTGCAGCTGCGATAAGAGGAAGGAAGGGAGGAGGGAGAGCGTCGACGGGGGGAGGGACGCTGCCAGCGTGGGATGCAGAAGGAGGGGCAAAGGGCTGTTGCGGCTGCGGGGGGAGAGAAGAATGAGGAAGGAAAAGAGGGGTCGGCGTCGCCGACGGGGGGATGGGAGCTGACAGCGAAGAGTGAGGCGTCGGTTTAAGATGCTGCAGGAAGGGCGACGGGGCAAGGGGCTGTTGCGACCGTCGGGGACGAGGGGAGAAAAGAAGAAGGAAGAAGGGGGGTCGGCGTCGCCAATGGGGAAGGGGCGCTGTGCTGACGGGGGAAGGGGCGCTGCAGGGTGCCGGCGTAAGATGCCGAAGGAAGGGCAAGGGTCAAGGGGCTGTTGCGACCGTGGGGCTCAGGGGGAGAGAAGAAGAAGTAAGAAAACAGTTTGAGGGCATTCATGTCTTTTTGCATTGCACCATTAACACCGTAAGAAAAAAAGTTACTTTTTGAGCTGAGTGTGATTTTTAAAGATAGCGGTAGTGGAGTGTAATTACGTAAAACCTCAGGGGTGTTTAGTGTAATTTACCCTAAATCAAATGAACTGACCACAAAAATGTAAAATTGTAAAAACTCAATGACATAAACAGCCAAAATTGCTAGACTTTGGGCGGTGATGGGAAATCAGATTTAGAGGGAAAAAAAATAATAAGATGAGACTTCAATTATTAATAATGGACCTAATTCCAATACTGTACACTAAAATATGCACTAAGTCCGCTTCGAGTTTCTAATGTTTGGAATGTATTAAATCAGTAACTTAAACTACTTACTCGGTCCAAACAAGTCCAACAGTGGACGAAGCTCAACAAGCGTTAGTTTTGTTAAAGCAATCATGTCTATACTTGAAAATACATCTTATAAACACGTGGCACCATTGTCACCATCTCTGATTGATCTATTAAATATGATGTAGATCACATTTATTCTGAGCCATTAATATAGTCTTTCTTTTTTCTACTTCTTTAAATTCTCCCTATCTCTGGCAAAATATCCATCTTCCACTCTCTATAACCACCATGGCACTACCAATCTGCCACCACCATCCCCCAAGCGACATAAATGCACCACCATCATAATCACCACACTACAACACTTTTATCACCACCTGCTGTTAACCATATTAGTTTCTATAAAATGCTTGATCCCACCATCCCCTACCAGTCCACTGCCACCATCATTCCACCATTACAACCCCACCACTATGGGGCCAACAGATCTAACTGATGCTTATAAAACTGTTCTTCCAAGATGGAGGGTTGGGATGAAAGAGGCACGATGAGATGGTGATAGGTGAGCAATGACAGTGGTGATGGTTCAACCAAAGAGATGATAGGTTAATTGGTAGGTTAACAGCAGTGGCCGTGGGGACAAAAGAGGAGGATTGTAGTTGGATTCTCGTATAGTGTTAGGTTAGGTAGTGGCCATAGTGGAAAGGCGGCTATGGTGGTGGGGAGGCTGATATTGATCACAGAGAATCATTAGGAAAGAGAAAGAGAGAGACGGATAAAGGAGAAATGAAAAGAGTAAATTTTGACTGACTTCGTAAATGTGACTTGTCAATTATCGTGTGATAAAAGAGATTGGATGGAAACGAGAGTGCCACATGGTATGTGTTTTTTTAGTATTGACACAAACACCCATAAAAAAAATTGACGTCTGTTAAACCCCGTCCAATCCTCAACTTGTTTGGGACGAGAAAACAATTTGAGTTACTGATTTAGTACGTCTCAAAATATTAGGTACTCGAGCTGGATTTGGTGGCCATGTCTCACTCTTTCTCCTTTTGTCCAAATGTTCACTGGAGTTATCTAAAGGCTAATAGGATGTATCATCTTAGTTGGGACATAGTATCTAAAAAAGACACCTCCAACATGTCCCAAGCCCGTTAAGCATTATACATAAGCCTAATGGTTTGAGCCATTGGTGAACAGTCATCTCTCAATGGATTAAGGAAAATAATGCCGATTCAACTGAATAGTAATCAAAATGATTTCTACAAACGGCGCCCCCATAATGTCCTAAAAGCCACCTCTTACATGCCCTAAGTCCATTAAGCATTATACCCAAGCATATTCTCTTGAGTCATAGGTTTAGAGTCACCCTCCACAAGGTTAACGAAAATAGTGCGAAGCTAGAGACATTTGTTTTGGTACTTTTCATGGTCTGTTGGTAAACACTACGAGCGGCATCCTGCTATTTGTAAAGATATTGAGAGACCCCATTCTCAAGCTAAAAAAGAAGATTCTAAAGGTACTCCTAATACTGTCCAGCATCCTTCTCTTACGATTGTCACCATGCCCGATCGTTTGTAACAGTCTACTTCTAATAATAAAAAATGTGCTATGGCAGGAACAAACATATGCAGGATATATATCTTGCTAAAGGTTACAACTTGAAGTGTATAGAAACTTACAATTAGTACGTGGATCAGCATGTAGAGGTGTTGGTGCCTGGTTGGCTAGCATCTCTTTATTGATAGTTAGTTGCTCCTAATGCCAGCAAAATTCATTCAGCATTCTACGGATATAAATCTTTCGATCACTTTCTTCCTAAATTGTGAAGTCTGCACTGTTTTCAGCAAAATTCACTTTCTTCCTAAAGTCTGCACTGTTTGCTGAAAACCAAAATAAAAGTGAAAGATTCTGGACAAGAGAAAATAAACTTTTGAATGCCTTAACTTAACCTTAAACTTGAAGAGGGGAAGCTAATGAACCGTTGCTAATGGTTGAAAATCAACTGTTATAAATAACCCCTTTCCCTAAGTCACGAAGAGGGTTAGTTCATGAGTTGGTAGTTCAAAATTGGGGCCTCAAAAAAAGTTCTTGCTATGAAGACTAATAAGTGGTATACTTCTTACAATACTGCATCTGAAGCATGTCTACCAAACTACTACCAAGCACATACCAATATCCATACATTGCACGAAAACACAGACAAAGAGCTATTGCAACCCCTCTCTCTCTCTCTCTCTCTCTCTCTCTCTCTCTCTCTCTCTCTCTCATTGGGGCCTAATAAAAAGTTTGTACTGTGAAAACTATTTACACCAAGTGGTATACTTCTGACAATACTGCTGCTGAAGCACGTCTACAAGACTGCTACCAAGCTCATTACCAATATCCATGCATCGCATCAAAAGACATACAAAGAGCTATTGCAACCTCTTTCTCTCTGTCTCTCTGTCTCTCTCTCATTCCTGAGTTGTACCATGTTCTGCCATCCTGATTTCTGATCTAATTCACACCATCAACAGCTGTTTTACATGATAGCATGACAAAAGGAAGTTGTAAAACCAAGAGAAAAATATTTTTCACCTTAACTGTTCTAGAGAGCTGAAGTTGGTCATGATAGCATGACACAAGGAAGATGTATATTTCCTGATCCCCGCAATAGGAATCTCATGTTTCATGCCCTGAAATTTTCTTTTCCACATTCTCTGTCCAAAGGATCCTTCGTATGGACTACAATGAAGTTATAGGCATTGGCCAGCTTATAACAAGAACAATTTTATAAAATTGCAAATAGTATGGACAAATCAAATTCTTCACCATGAACAAGCATCTAAGAAAACAAGAAGAAAATGGAAACAAAGACAATAGTTCTTTTAGACCATCCAAGCCAATACATTCCCTGGCGTGTCATGTATGTAAATTATCAATACAAACTAAAGAAGTGGAAGATAATAATGGACACACATAGCATAAACTTCTCATAGACATTGTAAATCAATTTCTCTAGACTAAAATTTGATTTAGACACACTTCTGCATGAAATCTGGAAAATGAAGTGGAAGAGATAACCAAAAGTTCACCAACATAGTAATGAATCAAGGAAGGAGGTTTTAGTCCACCTTGGCCTGAACCTTAGGACAAGCTTAAAGAAGCAGCCCGTCATAAATCAACCATCATGATTTGGTGAAAACATAAAGAGATGTAAAATAATCTTTAAAATAAAATTGTAGGATAGAAAGTAAAAGGTGTATCAAGCTTAAAGTTCAGGAATAAACTGCATCGTAATGGCAATAATCGATCCTTATGAACTACAATTACTCAAACATATGACGAAAAAAATTATTTGAACATAGTCATCACATAACAAAAAGTACTTAACCTTCAAAACTTGAGACGACTACATGATAGATTTGCATCTCTATTGAAATCCAATCAAACTCCAAAAGTACACAATTATTTCTAGACATGAGAACATTAAATAAATGAAGGAAAAGAAAAGTTAAAACTTGATATCTTCAGGAATTTTGTTGGCAAACCAGATATAAACAAACTAATCTCTAGGCTTGAGGAATGAGGAATGAAGGTTCTGTGCATTGCACATAATATTTGCCATACAAATAAACTAATTTGTAGGCTTTATTAAATTCTTAAACATCATGAACCAAAACTGACTTTCTCAAAATTGCAAACATTAGTGAACAAAATATTTGATTAGTCAGCTATTCTGAGCACTTTCTGGACATTTAGTTTGGTTATTTCTTGGTGACGCCATGCATTAACTCATCCAAACAATGAAAATGGTGCCAAACTATTTTCTATACCACCTTCTCCTCAACGCAACCATGTAAATAATAAATAAACCCAAAAAAATAAGCAAATATGAATAAATCGGGCACCTCTTCTTTTCGCGATGAATACTAAAATGCCTGTGTACAATGACGTGGTATAGAAAGTATATGCAAGACAGCATTAAAGAGACCCCAATTATAATAAGAAAAATAGCAAAGAACTATAAGCAAAACCAAACATATAAAATCCATAAGAACAACAACCATAGTGTATGAGTGAGCATGCGTGTCTAGGGGCAGTGTTGTTGTTATTGTGGGTGTGCATATGAATTCGGTTTTGAGGCGAAAATTTTTAAAAAGGAGAGGAGATTTGTTTAAAGTTAAGAAACAGCAATAAATGAGTGAGGGAGAGATTGATAGTTCTGTACACACAAGCCTACAATGGCCAAGGGATGATTAAGGTTGGTCAAGCATTGGAGAACAAAGTGATCACTGCTACACACAAGTGTATGGAGCTGATGGGCTGAGGATAAAAATGGGGTACTGGGAGGAATCCACCAAGGAAGAAGGTCCCAAGTTGGCATGTCTATGAAGACTCTATGAGCAGAGTATTCGGTAGTTGTTTTTGTTACATGAATCCCAATTGTAAACATAATACTGTGGAGTAAAGCTACTGTAAGATTGCCTTGAATCGGGAATGAAGTTCATACAGTGTTGTTTATTATTTTGTTCAAAGAGCAACCAACAAAACAAGAGACAAGGAAACAATTCAACAAACATCTGATGTGCAAAAGTGGAAAGTAACGGTGTGCATCAGTGCATGCATTCAAACACATTACATGAAATGGGAAAGCGAAAGACAGCATGAAGCAATGCAGACCATGGAGTAAGATAAGATGAGCAAAGGCGTGGACAATTGATAAAACAAAATTAGGTGTATTTGGTCAAATTAAATTCAGAAGGCATACCGACAGTATGTAGGAGCGTAAGTTTCTCTCTGCCAGATAGCCGAATGCTAATTTTCTACAAGATTTGAGATGCGATTTTGGTCACCGTTGGAAGGTTGATCTCGAATTCATCATTTGGGGCGAGTTCTTGCATAGCATCAGAGGCACGTTCTTGGTGAGGCATTGTTATGTGCTGAAGTTCGTCTCCATGAACTCCGTCGAGTTCTTGTCACCGTATAAAAATGTTATCTGAGGATGAGGGACGGTTGGGGAAAGGAAGGTGTCGTCATTTACCTTTTCTTCGAGTTCAAACCGATGTAACGATTCGAAGAGTAGTGCGCCGCAGGCTCTGTTTGCACCGGTTTGAAAGAGGCCCAGAAAACTTGTAATATGGAGCATCTCATAGGGTATTTTGGTCATAAAAATGTGTAGAAACACAGCTAAACATGTTACACTTTTAAGTTAGAGAGATAATAAGCGAAGCGAAAGGCGAAGCTATAGCTCCTTTGTGCGACACACCATCAACTTAATTATTTGACACGTCATCACATTATGTTTTCAATTTGAAATAGAATTATAAGTGTCGTTAAAGGTATAAAATATTATTTCGGATGGGATTCTTATTTCATGATAAGTTAATTTCTATATTACTAAGCCGTATATAATTGAAAGACTAATTCTAAACGTTCTAAAACTCTAACTGATTCATGAATTAACTCATTAGGACTTAATTTTAACTATTATATCCTTAAAGTCACTCTCTAATATGAATATAAAGTTCATATATCTTAAAAACGAAAAATAACATAATAGATTTAATAGAGAAAAAAATTGATGCTACTATTGAGAATATTATCTTGGATGGAATTCTTAAATTTAGAAGAGAAAAAAAAAACGATGCTACAATTGAGAAAACTATCTTGCATGGGGTTCTTATTTCTTAATAAGGTATTTTTCATATTATTAAGCCTTATATAATTGTAGAACTAACTCTAAACGTTCTAAAAGTTAACTGATTCATGAACTAACACGTTAGGACTTAATTAACTCTCTATTATGAATATAAAAATTCATATATCTTAAATACCAAAAATAGCATACTAGATTTAAAAGATAAAAAAAAGGAGATGCTACTGTTGAGAATATTTTTTTGGATGGGTTCTTATATCTTGATAAGTTAATTTCTATATTATTAAGCCTTATATAATTGAAAAATAAATTATAAACGTTATAAAACCCTAAGTGGTTCATGAACTAACTTATTAGGACTTAATATTGACTATTGTATCCTTAAAAGCACTCTCCACTATGAATATAAAAATTTATATATCTTAAAAACGAAAATAACATACTAGATTCAGAATAGAAAAAGAGAGAATGATGTTATATTTGAGAATATATAATCTTGGATGGGGTTCTTATATCGTGATAAGTTAATTTTCATATTACTAAACCTTATATAATTGAAAAAATAACTCTAAACGTTCTAAAACTCTAACTGATTCATGAACAAACTTATTAGGACTTAATTTTGACTATTTTATCCTTAAAATCACTATCTAATATGAATATAAAAATTTAGATATCTTATAAATGAAAATAACATACTATATTTAGAAGAGAGAAAAAAAATATGCTACAAATGAGAATATTATTTTGGATGGGTTCTTATTTCTTGATAAGTTAATTTTCATATTACTAAGCCTTATGAAGTTGAAAAACTAACTCTAATCGTTCTAAAACTCTAACTGATTCATGAACTAACTTTTTAGGACTTAATTTTGACTATTGTATCCTTAAAATCACTCTCTAATATGAATATAAAAATTCTTATATATTAAAAACGAAAATAACATACTAGATTTAGAAGAGAAAAATAAATGATGCTAAAATTGAGAATATTATCTTTGATGGGGTTCTTATTTTTGATAAGTTAATTTCCATATTATAAAGCTTTATATAATTCACAAACGAATTATAAATATTCTAAAACTCTAATTATTGATGAACTAACTTACTATGACTTAATTTTGACTGTTATATCCTTAAAATCATTCTCTAATACGAATATAAAAATTCTTATATATTAAAAACGAAAATAACATACTAGATTTAGAAGAGAAAGAAAAATGATGTTACAATTGAGAATATTTTCTTGGATGTGGTTCTTATTTCTTGATAAGTTAATTTTCATATCTTTATACCTTATATAATTGAAAAAAAAAATTAAACGTCTAAAATTCTAACTGATTGACTAATTAACTTACTGGGACTTGATTTTGACTATTATATCATTAAAATCACTATCTAACACGAATATAAAAATTCATATATTTAATAACAAACGAAAATAACTAGATCTAGAAGAGAAAAAAGTGATGCTAGAATTGAGAATACTATCTTGGATATGCTTCTTATGTCTTGACAAGTTAGTTTTCATATTAGTAAGTCTTAGATAATTGAAAAACTAATTCTAAACGTTCTAAAACTCGAACTGATTGATGAACTAACTTACTATGACATAATTTTGACTATTGCATCCTTAAATACACTCTCTAATATGAATATAAAAATTTGTATATCTTAAAAACGAAAATAATATGGTAGATTTAGAAAGGAAAAAAAATGATGCTACAATTCAGATTGAAACAATAAAAATAATATAATATTTGTTTAAATATTTTTTAAAATTATTAAATTTGCTTACCCTAATGGATATAATGATTTGTTAATATAGTATAATAGCTTTTAGAATCCTTTTGATAAAAATAAAAAATTGACACGCAAATAACAAATGACTGTACAATTATTATTCATTACAATTATAATAATGATAAAGCTTATTGATAAATTTAATATTTGAAAAGGACTTATAGCTATATATTAAACATGTCAATGTATCTAAAGGTACGCAGATATTATTTTGGATGTGATCTCTGCTTTTAAGTTTATTTAATTTTGCAGGAACTATATAAGGGATATACGAGGGAGCCTTATATAATGTGACAACTAATTCTAAAACTCTAATTATACAAATTTTTTAGGATTTGATTTCAAATATTTTGTTTTAAAAACTAAGTCTCTCATACAAAGACAAAATACCACGTATCTAAAAAATATAACTTACGGATATATTTAGAAGAAAAAAGTTATGTTATAGTTAATTTAATGTAATAAATGTATGCTTATTTACACGTACATAGTCATTGCAAAATTTATCTCTATGATATATCAAATCAATAATAAAATTACGGGATAATTTTTTGCTTTGATAAGACCGGACGATCAACAAAGTAGCTATATAGGATATATGAGATTTTGAAAAGATATCACATATGTAATAGAAAGAAAAAGGGTGCAATAAAATCAAATAATCCTTAATTAATAATTAATATGGTGTTCTTAATTGTCTTCAATGAGGTCTCGATTCCTTGATAAGTAAATTTGCATATTGGTAAGCCTTATAATTAAAAAACTAATTTTAATTATTTTAAAACTATAACTAATTAATGAACTAACTTATTAGGACTTAATTTTAATTATTGTATCCTTAAAAGCACTTTCTAATATGAATATGCAAATTTATATATAAAAAACGAAAAATAACATATTAGATTTAAAAGAGGGAAAAATTATGTTATAATTAAGATTGAAGCAATACAAATAATTTAATAATTTATTCATATTTATTTATTTGAATATATACTTACCGTATCGATGTACAAATTTATCAAATATAATATATAACTTTTAGAATCTTTTTGAGAAAATAATTGACCATCTTTTTTTGGATGGGACCATACGGCTAACAAATGACTGTCTAATTATTATCAATTAAGATTGTAATAATGATAAAGTTTATTCATAAATCTGATAATTGAAAAGAATTTAAGGCTATATACTAAATAGATCAGTGTATCTAAACGTATGCAAATATTATTTTTGATGTGATTCATATTTTTATGTTTATTTAGTTTTGCAGGAACTATATGAGGACTATATTAGAAAGTATTATATAGTTTGAGAAATAATTCTAAAAAATTATATACACTATTATATTAGGATTTAATTTTGACTAACGTGTCCTTTAAATTAACTTTCTCATACGATGATAAATGTATCTAGAAAACAAAAATAACATGCGCGATTTAGAAGAAAACAATATGTTACAGTTAATTTAAGCTTATTATAATGTAATAAATGTGTGTGTGTGTATACACACACACACATAACATAATCATTGCAAAAATTATTGATGTAACATATAAGATCAACAATGCAATTATAGGAAAGTTTTTTTTGCTTTGATAACACCGCACAATAATCAAAGTAGCTACATCGCACATATGAGATTTTGAAAAAAATCACGCATGTATAAGAAAAAAGGTATAATTAAATAAAATAATTATTAATTACTATATTTGAGAACATTTAAAATCTTTAAAATGTAAAAATATATTTATGTAATTCTACAAAACAAACTGTTAAACCAATTTGTTTTTGCATATGGCCTTATGATAAATGAAAAGACTTTTTATTTATACTTAATTAAGTTTTTCATGAAAAAAAACTAAGAGTGCACTTAGTAGATATAAAAACGATAACTTGTCAACAAGTCATTAAAAATGTAAACAGTAATTCAAACACTTCAAAATAAGGACACGCTATCTTCATCAATTTAGTTTTATCATTAGTAAAATCTTACAAGAGTTAAAGAAACACACACACACACACATAATGAAAATATTGGATATTATGTGGTCATTCTGTCAAATTTACTTTTAGTATATTTGAGTAATGAATTTGTTTTAAGTAATTTTACAAAACTTATTATAATCGAATATACACTGACAATTGTTTTCTAATAGGACCGTATATGAAATATATTATTTTTTAGTTCATTAAATTCACATGAATAGCAAGACCAATTAGTAAATATTAGACTAATTATGAGCTTTGAAACTTAATTTTGACTATAATAGAGTCGATTATAACTATGAGTAATAATTGATGTGAGCATTAAATAACAATTATATGAACTATTTAATATCCATCCTGTAATCATTAGTTTAACATACGGATATTTGTTGAATTTTACAAGGTCAATGTAGTTAACAAGAATAACCCGACAAAAGTTGGTATACAAAAGGTACATTATATTCCGATAAAATAAGTATCTAAGGAAAAATACTATTGAAGGCATTTATTAGATGTAATAACTATAATCTTATGACAAATTATAGACCTATAATATGTGGAAAGCAAAATCAACCTTTTAAAGTTGCCCTCTTTTAAACTATACTTTATCAATGTATTTACAGATCATGTATTATTGTGGATTATTAACACCTCAAAAGCACTATAGAAAAAAAAATGACACATTTTTTACAATTGAATGTCTTCACACATGCATTTCACAAAAATTAGAAAAAAGATATATATAAAAAATTATTTGAAAAATATGTAACACCTCGAAAACTTTTGAAGTTGAAGAATTATACTCATATATAACATCTATAATTCAAAAAGGATGCGTCACAGCCTCACAACTTTTAATTTCAACCACAATCCTATTTGTTATTTAGCTTTATATAGCACCAACATGACTATTATACTACTATAAGTGCTAAGTCAATATTCATTTAAAAAATATTACTGGACAACTTAAAGTAAAAGTTTAAAGAAGACAAGTATTTACCGACTCCACTGTATCGCTATCTATTATTTATAGCCAAATAAGATATTTTTTTTTAATAATGTTATTATCTTTTTTGTCTCACGATATGTGGTACATATTAATACACTCTTTAAGACCTTATGATATATTCTATTTTATAAATCCACCCGAGCTTGGCTCGGGTTACTGGGCTAGTATATATAATAAACGAAGCGAGAAAGACATTGATAACTTTTTTGCGCGACACATCGTCGTTTCTTTATTTGTCACGTCATCGGATTCTTATTTTAAGATTAATTATCTTCTATATTAGTAAGTCTTATTTAATTTAAAAACTAACTCTAATCATTCTAAAATTTTACCTAATCAATATACTAATCTATTAGGACTTCTTTTTTACAATTATGTTCTTAAAATTCAAAAACTAATTCTAATCATTCTCAAATTCAGCCTTATCATTATACTAACTTATTAGGACTTAATATTCACTATTGTATCTTTAAAATTACTCTCTAATATGAATATAAAAAAAATACACACACACACACACACACATATATATATATATATATAGGGGTTCGCTACACACCCACCGGTGGGAAAAAAATTTTTTTCCACCCAATCGCTTGACAGTCGAGCGATTGTTTTAAAAAAAAAAAAGACGGCTGGACTGGGCCATTAATGGCCAAATGGGGTAATGATTGGCATTGGGCCAATCGCAGGAAAGTCAGGCGATTGGCCCAAAGCCAATCGCTCCGATTGGCTGTGGCCCAATGGCCTTTTTTGCCTGCCCCACCTCTCTCCCCCCCACGTGTCCCCACCCCCTCCCTTGCCCCCCCCCCCCCCCCCTTCGGGGCAGTCACCCGAATTTCCCCTTGGCCCCCACCCCTCTTCCCCCTCCCCACTTGTTTATTTCCCCCCCTCCCCTAGGCCCCCACCCCCCTCCCCACTTGTCCAAATTTTTTCCCAGACCCCCACCCCATTCCCCACTTGTCCAATTTTTTCCCTAGACCCCCACCCCCCCTTCGGCAGACCTTCCTCCCTTCAATTTGCTTGTTTGTTTTGCCCCCCCCCCCCCTCTCCCACGATTCACTTTTCTGCCTATAAAAACCATCTTCCCCCGAATTATTTCTTACACTCTCATCAGTCTCCCTATCTCACCTACATAATTTCCACAACAATACGAGCGAAAAAAAATTTACGCTAGAAAATCGGTGGATAACCGCTAGAAGAAGATCGGTGGGTTTCTTCGTCATTTTTTTCAAGTCAAAACAAGTAAGTATTTTCGTAATTCCTTATAATTCAATGTTTATTTAAATTGTTGTTACGCTTAAATTGTTCTTACCATAGCCTAAAATTCGTGTTTAGGGCGTCAAAATTACGTTTTTACAAATCGGGGTATTACATTCGAAAGATTCGAAAATAGCGATTTTTTAGGCCGTCAAAATTATGATTTTTCACGAATTTATAAAAAATAGCTAGAGCTAGATTTTGCCAAAGTACAAAAAAGAGACCCTAGTTATTTTTAAAAGATCTGTATCAGGTAAAAATTTCAGATTTTTTCAAATACTGGAAAGGGGTTAACTGATACGCGCAACCTTGTAACTTCGCAGTGTAATTTAAAATATCAAGCTAGCGCGGTTTCGCGCGAAATTTTTTTGAGAGCCCTAGGATGTTGGAAAGTTCCATTCCCCATGAATTCGGGGCATTCCGAAGCCGGTTGCAACTTTTTGCCGAACGGGCTTTTAAGCGCTCGATCCGGACATCGGTTCGGGATTTTTTGACAAAAAAAATCCCGAAAATGCTTTTTAGACCAAGGATGAACTCAGCAACCTTAGAATAGCGTCTTAAATCACTTTTGAGATTTTTCCCGATGCCAGGGGGCATTTTGGTAATTCGCCGCCCGATAGGGGTATTTTCGTAATTTCACGCTGTCAACTTTTTCGAGCGTCAATACTGTCCGTAAATGTAAGCACACCCTAGCGAAGGCTGGGAAGTGCCATTCCCCAGGAATCCGGGCCATTCCGAAGCCGGTAGCAATTTCTTGCCCCGAATTATCTTTTAAGCGCTCGATCCGGACACCGGTTCGGGATTTTTTGACGAAAAATCCCTAAAATGCTTTTTAGACCAAGGATGAACTCAGCAACCTTAGAATAGCGTCTTAAATCACTTTTGAGATTTTTCCCGATGCCAGGGGGTATTTTCGTAATTCGCCGCCCGATAGGGGTATTCTCGTAATTTTACGCTTTCAACTTTTTCGAACGTCTTTTCAAGTCCGTAAATGTAAGCACACCCTAGCGAAGGCGGCTAGGGTTACTCCCCACGAATTCGGGCCATTCCGAAGCCGGTAGCAATTTTTTGCCTATGAAACTTTTAAGCGCTCGATCCGGACACCGGTTCGGGAATTTTTGACGAAAAATCCCTAAAATGCTTTCTAGATCAAGGATGGACTCAGCAACCTTAGAATAGCGTCTTAAAGCACGTTTGAGATTTTTCCCGATGCCAGGGGGTATTTTCGTAATTCGCCGCCCGATAGGGGTATTCTCGTAATTTTACGCTTTCAACTTTTTCGAACGTCTTTTCAAGTCCGTAAATGTAAGCACACCCTAGCGAAGGCGGCTAGGGTTACTCCCCACGAATTCGGGCCATTCCGAAGCCGGTAGCAATTTTTTGCCTATGAAACTTTTAAGCGCTCGATCCGGACACCGGTTCGGGAATTTTTGACGAAAAATCCCTAAAATGCTTTCTAGATCAAGGATGGACTCAGCAACCTTAGAATAGCGTCTTAAAGCACTTTTGAGATTTTTCCCGATGCCAGGGCCATTTTGGTAATTCGCCGCCCGAGAGGGGTATTTTCGTAATTTTGCCCCTTTCAACTTTTTCGAATGACTGCTCAGTCCATAAATGTAAGCAAACCCTAGAGAAGGCGGCTAGGGTTATTAAGCATTCGGAGTCGTTGGAAGTGAGGAATGGTTTTCATACATTAAAGTAATGATTTAATGACTATTGTTATTGCGTTGGTAAGCTAGGTTAACGATTCAGTTACAGTTTTGGAATGTAAATATTATGGACGCTAAGTTAATGTACGATTATATTTTGTTCTTACAGATATGGATTTCAACCCTGGACCTCATGATACATCAATCCTATACGATGACGATGACCACGTCGCGAGGCACGTATTTAACGGTGTCGATAGGGGTGTTTTGGAAACACGTCAAAGCACAAGTGGCCATTCCGAGTGGGTACTGAATGAGGAACAAATAGAACTACTGCGAGATCAAAATTTGACGGTGTTCACCGATTGCGGGATTTGGGCTCGGCACGACGATTGCCTTATATCTGCTCTAGTTGAACGATGGAGGGGCGAGACGAACTCATTTCACTTCCGGTTTGGTGAAATGACTATTACATTAGAGGACGTTGGATTTGTACTTGGAATCCCATGTCACGGTAGACCCATTACTTCGAGTAATGGGTCTGCATCCATAGCGAAGATGGCTATGCAGTATTTTCCGGGAATTCCAAGGGAAGCTCTTACAACCAACGGCATAAAACTTAAATGGCTGAGAGAGCAGTACGGCGAGCTACCGGATGAATACACTCCTCATGATTTTTCGGTGTATACGAAGGCATTCCTTTTGTATATTATTGGATCTATATTACTTCCGACGCAAAAGAAAAACACGGTGCATCCGAAGTATATGGTGTTCTTGGAGGATCTTGGGGAGGTATACTCGT
Organism: Escallonia rubra; assembly: GCA_033065855.1. NCBI lineage: Eukaryota > Viridiplantae > Streptophyta > Magnoliopsida > Escalloniales > Escalloniaceae > Escallonia > Escallonia rubra. Next base: position 17,920 of record JAVXUO010002921.1, on the reverse strand, counting down.
ATTCGTGGGGTTCAGCTGTCCTTGCGCACCTATATCGAGCATTGCACAAAGCTACGAGAAAGGGTGCCAAGTCCATTGCCGCCTGCATCACTCTGTTACAGGTTTGAGCATTAATATTCTTCGTTGACGTGCCAATATATTCGTGATTAATAACTAATTCCATATTATGTTTGCATTCACAGGTTTGGTCTTACGAGAGGCTACCCACGGGTCGTCCACAGCCCGTAGCTGATTCCGATGAGACGTGGCCTAGGGTGTGGGCTTGGGGGCCTAGGCCCAGACGGACTAAACGGGTAGACCCTCACCACAATCTAATGTTCTATCGGGGGGAACTAGATATGATGGATGCATCCCTGGTGACGTGGCAGCCATATGGGAAGGTGATGCATCGGTTGGATGAGACGTGTTGGCAACTGCCGGTGTCGTACGTGCTGGCAGGTTTGGTTCGGGTGCCACTTATTCATTTCGAAGTATGTGAGTTTCAGATGCCCGATCGAGCTATGAAGCAAGCTGGCTGTCCACAAGGGATTCCAAAACTCGCTGTAGACATGCGGCCATACAGGGGTGGTCGAGGGCCGAACTTCGAGGTGGCTAATGCCTTGATTTTGTTGGGCGACGAGGTGGATCAGTGGAATACCTGGCAGGAAACGTATGATAGCCTTGTATCGCTCAAGGACGACGGCACCAGTACTGAGGAATACTTACAGTGGTTTCTCAGGGTGACGCGCACGAGGGTGAATCGCCCTTCCGAAGTGAGGACGTCATCGTACGCGCCACGTGAGGTCTATGACCAGTTCTGGGCATTGAGCATTGTAAGTCAGCTTGAGTGTCGTTTCAATATTTATTTGCGCACCTTCTCGACCATGCCTGAAATGATGACGGTGATTTGTCTATGCATGTTTGTAGGTTGACAAGGGCACTGAGATGTTCAAGCAGCTCAAGCGGTTTGACTGGTATGTCGCGCATGCGCCTGACAGTTTCAAGAGCTCCGTTGAGTCGTACAAGACTGATCTTCACAACTTTGGTGTTGCGTACCGGGGTTACCAAGGGGAACCGTCTACTCGCTTGCCTCCTGACCCGTTCGGCTCTCAGCCCCAGCCCCAGAGTCAGGTGTGGGAGCCGTCTAGTGGCTTGCCTCCTGACGCGTACATCCCACAGCCCGAACGTCGGGTGTGGGAGCCGTCTAGTGGCTTGCCTCCTGACGCGTACGGGTTTCAGCCCGAGAGTCAGGTGTGGGAGCCGTCTAGTGGCTTGCCTCCTGACGCGTACATCCCACAGCCCGAACGTCGGGTGTGGGAGCCGTCTAGTGGCTTGCCTCCTGACGCGTACGGGTTTCAGCCCGAGAGTCAGGTGTGGGAGCCGTCTAGTCGCTTGCCTCCTGACACGTACGACTCTCAGCGCCAGAGTCAAGTGACCCATGTAGGCACCCAGGCCTCGCGCCCAAGCAACCGGTCGGATAAAGGACAAGCGACAAAGCCATTGGGGCGATGGAAGCGGGGTTGGATCGACCAGCACTACTTCGGGCCTGAGCCTGTCAACGATTCAACAGACTTTCCTCTTGGAACATTGCTAGGTCACACGGATGTGAGAATGTTGGCACCGGAGACAGATATTTCAAATTTTGTCATGAACGCGTATATAGATCTGCTCCGGATTAGAGAGCTACGTTATAACCAGCGCGAAGATTTGAATATTAACATGTATCCCACTTATCTTGTCCCATTAATGGTGACCAGCATGAGGGAGTTCACAGAGTGGAGGAGGCGAGGGGCAGGCATGGGTAAGTGGAAACCAGCTGGAAACTTGTTAGCCCTGTTCACCGCAGAGAATCAATGTCACGCTGCTCATGCGAACCTTGTCATGATGCCTTGCCATCACGAACACCACTGGTTCCTATTAGTTCTCTATCCAGCGAACAGATTGGTCAACATATACGATAGCCTACGGGAGGACTCTCCCTTTCGGTCGCTGGCACAGACATACAGCGAGTACATCACTGCAGTGGTTAGTTTTTTTCGGTTGACCTTGGCTCATAGTATATTCTTATTGTAACATATATTGATGACCTTTTTTTATTGTTACATGCAGACTACTATCTTCTCGCTAGCGTGCCGAGATTATTCGGGGGAATCCATCACCAGGAATTCGACGGTAGATCCTTGGACGGTCGAGATGATACATGACCGACCAAAGCAATATAACAGTCATGATTGCGGGATTTACGTCCTGAAGTACATGGACTACATTGCTCGCTCGGAGGTGCTCAGATATACGTCGTGGACAAGGAAGGCTGCCTTGACGTTTAGGTATAGGATAGCCTGGGAGCTGAAAAAAAATGAAGCTAGATGGCTTCATTACCATTATCCTAATTAGCGTGCAATGAGCAAAAAAGAAATGAGCAAAAAAGAATGGGCTAACTAGAAATGACAAAAAAAATTACGAGATTTTTCGGAAGCTATGAAGTGTGCCCGAATAGGCCATTCCTAGGAAAACCCAAAAAATAATGTGTCTCGTTTTTCGCCGAAATTCTTACGAATGGGATAACTAGCGTGCCTGAGGTGCAATGAGCAAAAAAGAAATGACAAAAAAAATTACGAGATTTTTCGGAAGCTATGAATTGTGCCCTAAAGTGTGCCCGAATAGGCCCTTCCTAGGAAAACCCAAAAAATAATGTGTCTTGTTTTTCGCCGAAATTCTTACGAATGGGCTAACTAGCGTGCCTGAGGTGCAATGAGCAAAAAAGAAATGACAAAAAAAATTACGAGATTTTTCGGAAGCTATGAATTGTGCCCTAAAGTGTGCCCGAATAGGCCCTTCCTAGGAAAACCCAAAAAATAATGTGTCTTGTTTTTCGCCGGAATTCTTACGAATGAGATAACTAGCGTGCCTGAGGTGCAATGAGCAAAAAAGAAATGACAAAAAAAATTACGAGATTTTTCGGAAGCTATGAATTGTGCCCTAAAGTGTGCCCGAATAGGCCCTTCCTAGGAAAACCCAAAAAATAATGTGTCTTGTTTTTTGCCGAAATTCTTACGAATGGGCTAACTAGCGTGCCTGAGGTGCAATGAGCAAAAAAGAAATGACAAAAAAAATTACGAGATTTTTCGGAAGCTATGAATTGTGCCCTAAAGTGTGCCCGAATAGGCCCTTCCTAGGAAAACCCAAAAAATAATGTGTCTCGTTTTTCGCCGAAATTCTTACGAATGGGCTAACTAGCGTGCCTGAGGTGCAATGAGCAAAAAAGAAATGACAAAAAAAATTACGAGATTTTTCGGAAGCTATGAATTGTGCCCTAAAGTGTGCCCGAATAGGCCCTTCCTAGGAAAACCCAAAAAATAATGTGTCTTGTTTTTCGCCGGAATTCTTACGAATGGGATAACTAGCGTGCCTGAGGTGCAATGAGCAAAAAAGAAATGACAAAAAAAATTACGAGATTTTTCGGAAGAACAAACCAAATCACAAATTAAAGATTCAACAAACCAAATCACAAATTTAAACATTACAAACGTTATTCGTTATACAACTGAAACATTAACCCTAACACTCTTCATCATCATCGTCCTCCTCGACCATACTGCCAGGTGCAAGACCTAACGCTTTATAATGGTTTCTCTTGTCATGATCAGTCATCTTATTACACAACGCACACTTTCGCAATTTTTTTTGACCCGTTTCTTTTTCAATCGGATTCTTCATGCGTATTTCTCGTTTTCGCCCTTTTGTTTGAGAAATAATTGGATCAAAAATGTCGTCCTCCTCACCTTGCATGCTAGTGCCGTCAATGACTGGCTGTTTGCCTCGATTGAATCTACCGGCTCGAGTCGTCCGAGTAGTCGGAGTGTCCCGTCTTTGTGGATCAGCCATCCTAAACTGTGCATGCTTAGCCGTATCCCGTGCGGCTGCTTCAACTTGATACTTGTACCCATCAAACGTTGACGCTGCATCCAATGATAAACTGTGCATGATGTTACAAAGGTGATTATATCGCAGCGGCTCAGATTGCTCGAAATCAACTGAAACATTGGGCACGTAAGGAATGTGACCGTGGACTCTATTGGCTTCCTTCGTCCACCGTTCCAAGATATACTGTTGAGGGATTTCACTAGCATTCTTCGAGATCAAAACCCTCAACGCGTGTCGACAAAGTATACCTTTATGCTCAAACAATTGACAGTTGCAATTTACCAACCCGGTGTCCATACATTTAGCCACGGTAAAATGTCTTCTGTTCCTCGGAGTCGACGAAGAGCACGGATTGGGAAAATTCGTTACGTTCGTCAAAGCATAAACCTTGAGCTCTCTGGTGGAATACTCGTGCAACTTTGTCATGCCATATTGATTCGACTTTAGTAGTTCTTCTTGAAACTGTCTAAACATTTCCTTGGTATAGACTTGAGCCGCATGAGCCTCCAAAGGTGAAAAGAGTAGTATGGCTCTTTCCTTGTAAGCCGTAGCCGCGTCGGCTTCTCTCTCACGGTACAATTGCCTATCAACGGCTTTCTGCATCTCCAGTACGAACTCCACTATACTTGAAGACTGGCTTACGTACCCATCAAAGAATGAATTCATAGCTTCGCTTCTCGAGGTCGTAGTCATTCCGGCTGCAAAAAACTTCTTGGTGTAGGCACCGACCCACTGTGTCTTGATCGCATACAACGATTGTAACCAGGCATGATTGTGCAAATTGTAGTCATCCATTAACGTGGCCCACCTCTCCTCGAACACGTCTACCGTCAACGATTTCTTCACACATGTATTAAAGTCAGTCTTGAATTCCGGATGGTCTGCATATACATGGTGAAGCCGTTCGGGATATTTGTTGCTTATGTGCCACGTGCACAGGCCATGGTGAGTATCTGGAAGGACCTTAGCGATTGCATTTTTCATTGCCAGATCTTGGTCGGTGATGATGGTCTGTGGAGGAATACGATACATTGCTTGAAGCCACGTTTCAAATAACCACGTAAATGACTCCTCCGTCTCATCCCTAAGCAGGGCAAAGCCAAACGAGATTGACTGATAGTGGTGGTTCACCCCCGTGAACGGAGCAAAAGGCATAGAGTACTTATTGGTGCGGTATGTGGTGTCAAACGTCACAACATCCCCAAAATTTAGGTAAGCAGCTATAGAACGGGGGTCCGCCCAAAATATAGTACTAATGCGGTTCTCATCATCGAGTTGGATACTGTAGAAAAATCCAGAATTCTCACTCTGAAGGCACCTGAAGAGATCAATGGTAGCTTGAGCATCATTCCTACCGAAAGACTCTCTCTTCTGAGCACGAAGTTCATTTCGAAGGTCTACGTCGTTGAAACTCAACTTGTCAATCCCCCCAGCCTGGCTTGAGAAAACCCCCATCATCTTAGAAGGTGGAATTTTAGCCCCGGCCATTGTAAAAATCAGTTGTTTGTGTGCCGCGCTAATTTCTCGGTGTTGATGAATTTGACCAATCTTACTGGGAGTCATCAACTGATGATTATGACTCAAGTCCACTCCCGTCACAACCCAATGGTTTTCTTTTTTTCGGTGTACTGCATACACATGGGCCTTGCAGCCGGTACCCGGAAATGTGTCGCGTTTTCTTTGTCTTGTTGTCCCTTCGTCACTGATCGGAACGACCGGGGGTACATGCGGTGCTCCTCTATGACACTCAAATAACCTTGCACCAATTTGATCGGTATTCACCCGTTTTCTACTCGTCCTAGTTCGAATACCGAAACCCATCGTTTTCGAATATGCTCTGTAGTATGCTTCGACTTCGTCAAGTGTTTGAAAAACTTGATCCAAGTAAGGTGGATCAGAACCTTCACAAAAAATATTTCCTCCAGTTGCATCCATATTTATACTGAAATCTAAAAAATAAAAATTATATCATTCTCAACAAGTCATAGAATTAAATAAAAGAAGAATGGACTCTATTTGCAGTGTAATAGCGGGGAAAATTAGTATAATGTAAAATTACCAAAATAGCCCCCGATGAGCGGCAAATTACCGAAATGCCCCCGGGGGTTCATTATCACCATAACGCCCCAAATCAGCTTCGAAAGCACCTTTCAGGTGCTTTGCTTACATTTCTGGACGAAGCAGTCATTTGAAAAACTGAAAGGGGCAAAGTAACGAAAATACCCCTCTCGGGAATGCGAATTACCAAAATGCCCCTTGCCATCAGAAAACCTTCATAGTTTTTCAGTCATCGCCCCAACAAGCTTTATCTAATTCACAACTTTAAAGTATAACTTTTCGGATGTCTCACACCCTTTCCTGAACTAAAAGTGGTTCGGGAAATTCGTGTAATGTAAAATTAGGAAAATAGAACCCGATGAGCGGCAAATTACCGAAATGGCCCGGGGTTCATTAGGACCCCAACGCCCCGCGAAACGGCTTCAAATCAGCCTTCGCTAGGGTGTGCTTACATTTACGGACAGTATTGACGCTCGAAAAAGTTGACAGCGTGAAATTACGAAAATACCCCTCTCGGGCGGCGAATTACCAAAATGCCCCCTGGCATCGGGAAAAATCTCAAAAGTGATTTAAGACGCTATTCTAAGGTTGCTGAGTTCATCCTTGGTCTAAAAAGCATTTTAGGGATTTTTCGTCAAAAAATCCCGAACCGGTGTCCGGATCGAGCGCTTAAAAGATAATTCGGGGCAAGAAATTGCTACCGGCTTCGGAATGGCCCGGATTCCTGGGGAATGGCACTTCCCAGCCTTCGCTAGGGTGTGCTTACATTTACGGACAGTATTGACGCTCGAAAAAGTTGACAGCGTGAAATTACGAAAATACCCCTCTCGGGCGGCGAATTACCAAAATGCCCCCTGGCATCGGGAAAAATCTCAAAAGTGATTTAAGACGCTATTCTAAGGTTGCTGAGTTCATCCTTGGTCTAAAAAGCATTTTAGGGATTTTTCGTCAAAAAATCCCGAACCGGTGTCCGGATCGAGCGCTTAAAAGATAATTCGGGGCAAGAAATTGCTACCGGCTTCGGAATGGCCCGGATCCCTGGGGAATGGCACTTCCCAGCCTTCGCTAGGGTGTGCTTACATTTACGGACAGTATTGACGCTCGAAAAAGTTGACAGCGTGAAATTACGAAAATACCCCTCTCGGGCGGCGAATTACCAAAATGCCCCCTGGCATCGGGAAAAATCTCAAAAGTGATTTAAGACGCTATTCTAAGGTTGCTGAGTTCATCCTTGGTCTAAAAAGCATTTTAGGGATTTTTCGTCAAAAAATCCCGAACCGGTGTCCGGATCGAGCGCTTAAAAGATAATTCGGGGCAAGAAATTGCTACCGGCTTCGGAATGGCCCGGATTCCTGGGGAATGGCACTTTCCAACATCCTAGGGCTCTCAAAAAAATTTCGCGCGAAACCGCGCTAGCTTGATATTTTAAATTACACTGCGAAGTTACAAGGTTGCGCGTATCAGTTAACCCCTTTCCAGTATTTAGAAAAATCTGAAATTTTTACCTGATACAGATATTTTAAAAATAACTAGGGTCTCTTTTCTGCACTTTGGCAAAATCTAGCTCTAGCTATTTTTTATAAATTCGTGAAAAATCATAATTTTGACACCCTAAAAAATCGCTATTACCGAATCTTTCGAATGTAATACCCCGATTTGTAAAAACGTAATTTTGACGCCCTAAACACGAATTTTAGACTATGGTAAGAAAAATTTAAGCGTAACAACAATTTAAATTAACATTGAATTATAAGAAAATTCAAAATACTTACTTGTTTGGACTTGAAAAAAATGACGAAGAAATCCACCGATCTTCTTCTAGCGGTTATCCACCGATCTTCTAGCGTAAATTTTTTTGACGAAAAAAAATTGTGGAGATTATGTAGGTGAGATAGGGAGAATGATGAGAGCGTAAGAAATAATTCGGGGGAAGAGGGTTTTTATAGACAGAAAAGTGAGCCGTGGGAGGGGGGGGGGCAACTGATGTGTGCCATGTGTCGAAGGGGGGGTGGGGGTCTAGGAAAAAAAAAATGACAAGTGGGGAGGGGGGTGGGGGGGAAATGGACAAGTGGGGAGGGGGGTGGGGGCTAGGGGGGGAAAATGGACAAGTGGGGAGGGGGAAGAGGGGTGGGGGCCAAGGGAGGGGGTTACTGCCGAATATTATAAGTGAGAGGGGCTGCTGGGGGAATCTGTCGAAGGGGGGGGGGGGGGGCCAAGGGAGGGGGTGGGGACACGTGGGGGGGAGGCAACAAAAACTATAAATTAAATGGACTGAATGGGCCCAATCTCGTGACTTTCGCGATTGGCCCAAAGCCAATCGCATGAAAGTCAGGCGATTGGGCCAAAGCCAATCATGGGCCCCTTTCGCCATAAATGGCACAGTCCAGCCGTCCTTTTTTATTTTTTATGCAATCGCATGACTGTCAAGCGATTGGGTGGGAAAATTTTATTTTCCCACCGGTGGGTGTGTATCGAACCTTATATATATATATATATATATATATATATATAATGAAAATAATTCTTTTAATTTAGAAGAAAAAATTAATTTAAAAACTAATTATAATCATTCTAAAACTCTATTCTAAAACTCTATCTAATCGATATACTAATTTATTAAGACTTTATTTTGACAATTATGTTCTGGAAAGTGTTTTCTAATATGAAAATTAAAATTCATAGACCCAAAAAATAACTTATGACATATAGAATAAAAACGTGATCCAATAATTAATTTAAATTTTGGTAGGATCCTTATTTTTATACCTAAATAATTTTGCAACAGTAATGAGGGTTTTTTTGTAAGCCCTATAAAATTTGAAAACTAATTCTAATCATTATACTAACTTACTATAACTTAATATTGACTATTGTATCTTCAAAATCACTCTTTAATATGAATATAAAAACTCTCACACACACACACACAACTTATGAGATTTAGAATAAAAACAAAATCTAATATATAAATTTAAATTATGATAAGATCCTTATTTTTATATCTAATTAATTTTGTAGGAGTAATAAGGGTTTTTTGTAAACCCTATGTAAGTCGAAAACTGATTCTACTCATTCTAAAACTCAATCTAATCATTATATTAACTTATTAATGCTTAATATTGGCTATTGTATGTATTATGTATGCGTGTGTGTGTGTGTGTGTGTGTCTATATATATATATATATATATATATAATACTAACAATTGATTTGAATTTTGATTGGTACCTTATTTTTAAATTTGATTAATTTCACAAGAGTAATGAGGGTTGTATAATTTAAAAATTAATTCTCAGTATTTTGGAACTAAATACACTAACTTATTATGACTATATCTTTAAAATCACTTTTTAATGTGAATATAACAATTCATAGATCAAAACAATGAAAATAACATATTAGATTTAGATGGAGAAAAAATGACATTCTAATTGAGTTAAATATTTTGATTAAAAATATTTCCTTACTCTAAAGTTTTGAATTTGAAATAGTATATTTGAGTTCAAGCCAAAAATAAAAGTAATAAAATAACAAGAAAGTGAAAGGTTAGTTTATTTTATAACAAGAAAGTTATAGCCAAAAATTAAAGTAACTTTCTTTCATGAAATAACCATAAAATTATAAATTTGTGCAAGATATTTTAGTATGCATTTCAAAACAATTAAAATAATTTACTGGTAATAAACTGTCCCGTGCTTGGCACGGAATTTTGGCTAGTTTCATGTTAAATATGACTGAACTTCAAATCCTTTGCCAGGCATGCCATTTTACTGCTTTAGGGTGAGATTTCTTTGCTTCCCATTTTCTATGGCGGCAGTAGTATTTTTTGGCTCTAATCCTCAGTTTCTCAGCCGTAAGCGTAGTAACCAACATCACCACTGATGAACATGCCCTTCTCTCCTTGAAATTCCCTATTACGAGCTGGTCCTCCTCTGTCACACATGTTTGTAACTAGACTGGAGTCATTTGTAATCGCCACGGAAGAGTTGCCGCCTTGAGCCTATCAAACATGGGGCTACTAGGCACCATCCCCCCAAGCATGAGAAATCTCTCATTTCTTGTTTCTCTTGACCTCAGGGGCAACAACTTTTCTGGCGGCATCCCCAAGGAAATGGCTCATCTGCGCCGAATCAAATATATCAACTTGAATTTCAATGACTTGAGGGGAGGTCTTCCCACATGGCTGGATGAGTTGCCTAACCTTGAACACCTCTTTCTTGCAAATAACAGCTTTACAGGCATCATCCCACCATCGTTATGGAATATCTCAAAGCTTAAGAGTGTCGGTTTGAGTTCTAATTCTCTACAAGGAAGGGTTCCAGAAGACATCGGCAATCTCCTCAATCGAGAACGGCTTTCATTAACTGACAATGAGTTAAATGGCCAAATTCCATCGAGTCTTGGAAAATGTTCAAAACTTGAAGAGTTGTCATTGTCGTTCAACCAATTCACTAGACAGATACCAAGAAAGATTGGGGATCTAAAATTACTTAAGCGGTTATATCTAGGCTTTAACGACTTGACTGGTATGATTCACGCATATTGTAGTCTCTTTTGACCTAACTGTAGTTTAAACTTTAAAATTTACAATACTTTGATTCTTGACTTTCAGATTGAATCTTTAAATCTTGAAATTTATGCGGTGGTGGAAAATAGTCTTGACCCCATAACTCTTAACCTTTCACTTATTGATGCTGAGGAGTTGTACTTTTTCATAAAATGTATCATCTCTCTTGTTCTCAATGGATGTGGGGTTTTAGTGCCAAGGTTGAAATCTCGATCAATGCTCGAAATGTCAGGGTTCAAGATATCAAAGAGGCCTATTATGCTATCGAATCAGCTGCTTGAGAATACCCTCCATTCTGGTTATATATAATCTGGAACTCAAAAATATTTTTGCTACAAATTATAGCTGTTATAATCACAATTTTATGGCTAAAAATGGCCTCCGCAAGTTCATTATATTTTTTACTTCTTCTGTAGGTACTATCCCACCTTCTCTTTTTAACTTATCAAAGCTTGAGCACTTGAATTTGAATATTAATCATCTGCAAGGAAACATTCCATTGGACATGGGTAACCTTCAAAACTTGAAGGAGTTCGTCGTACGTAGTAACCAACTAACCGGTGTCATTCCATCAACATTTTACAACATCTCGACACTTACTACAGTTGATTTGGGGGGAAATAATCTATCTGGCACTCTTCCCATGAATATGTGCAGTCACCTCCCAGAGCTCCAACAGATTTCTCTTTATCAAAACAATATGTATGGCCAAATTCCGCTAGGTATATCTGGATGTTCCAAGCTTCAAGTTCTGGCGTTGTCTTTTAACAAATTAACTGGCCCTATACTGAGAGAGATTGGGAACTTAACTATGCTGAAGGAGCTACATCTTGGTGGAAACCACTTGACATGTACAGATATGCTATGAACTCTAGATTTTCCAAGATCATACAAGAAAACCCGTAAATTTTCTCTATTGCTAAATAAGATATACGCTTTTCCTTAGATAAAATATCCATGCCAATATCTGTATCTCGACCTTTGTATTCAGCTGTTAGAGTTAATTTTAGAACTTCTTGTTGGGATTTAAGCCCCTAAATAAGAAAAAGAGAAAATATAAAAATTGCCACACAAAAATATATCAACACCGATATTTAACGCGATTAGCCTCTTGCGTACGTGCACAAGAAAGACAGCAAGAACATTTCGTACAAAGTGAAGAAATTATAATCGAACTTTCACTCTGTCACTTAGACCCAATTAACATCGTTCACCCAAAGTGGTGAAGTTACAAGGAAAATATCTCGTTCCATCTCATGCTCGTCTTTGAAAAATGAGACCAAGACACAACAACCAACAACTCTCCACCTTAGCTTGGATTGTTGCAAACGTTCTCTAGCTGTCTTTGTCTTTTGCCCTTTTAGGACTTCTCAATAGTATTTCATACAGACAGTGGCGAATCTAGGAAATCTAATGGAGGGGGGCCAAAAAATGATAAAAAAAAGTTGATGTCTAGCATAAAAAGCTTCGGAAGATTCAAGTTCACAAAAATAAAATTTATTTAATCGTATAATTCTACCATTCATAGTAATTTATTTAACTTGGTAAGGTTAGTCAGCAAATTAATAATCTTACATTAAAGAAACTTAACTCTTACATATAAATACTTACTAATAATGTGATAATTAACTATAAGAAGACAATGGTGTATGTATAAGTTAACATACTATAAGAATTTAAACTAAGAAAAAAATTAAGCTTGCTCTATTCATATATTTTATTTTATTTTTGTAATCTAAAGATTTTGAATTTAAATTCTGAAAAATGAAGATGGAGCAAGAAAAAGACGAAAGCAAAGACTATGGCGGCCGGTGGAACAAAAAGTTATAAAAACACAACAAAAAAGAACACCGATACATTAATTTTACAATATAGCAACATTTTCATAACTATTTTAAATATACTTTCTAATATTTAACAAAGTTAAAAAAAAATCCAAAATTTGGGGACTGGTCGTCCCCCCCCCCCCCCCCCCCCATGCATTAGCTCCGCCCCTGCATACAGATGACCTTAGTGCAGAGCTCAAACTTTTCTTTGAGAACAACCTTTGTCATCTTATCTAGCGGATTCTCATTTGTATGGGTCTTCTTCAAGTTGATAATCCCTTTTTTAGTGACTTCCCGAATTGTTAGTGAGTGGTATGTAGAATTCTTGCTCAAGTCAGAAGCACTTTGGCAATCACAAAATACTATGTATTTATCTTGCTTCAAGCCCAATTCCTTTAGTAATTGCTTCATCCATAAAAGTTGCTTTCCTAATTCGGCAGCCGCAATATACTTGGTCTTAGTTTCGATAGGGGCAACACATTTCTGCAAACTAGACAGCCATGATATAGCTCCACCAGCAAAGGTAATAAAACTTCAGAAGTGGATTTTCTTCCGTTAAAGTCGCCAGTACTCTAATCCAGCAAATATCGGAAGAAACATTTTACTACTTCCCTTTTTCTTTATGGAAAAAAAAAAAAAAAACCTTCTAGCCACACCAAATACGTTCACAATGTCCAATCGGGTACAAACAATTGCATAAGTCAACTCCCAACTATTGAGGGGTTTAGAGTATTTATCAACTCTTCAGTGAACAAGATTTCTTGTTCACCTTAAAATGATCGGTGAGAGGTGTGCTGACCTGCGCTAGCATTTTTTTTTATATCTTTGAAATGCCAAAATAGCAGTTTACTTCATAGATTAAATTTAATATAGTAACTCAAAGTCTAAAGTAGAAATCATATACTCTTTTGAATGCCCTAAACAAAGAATCAAATATAACGCGTTTTTAAATTGATTACTTTAGTAAATCTTGAAAAACAGATCAAAACGGCACCTTAAAAATTCTTGAACATGATCTTGAAGTGAAACAATTAAACACATTGATTGTCACCGTAATGTTACGCTATTTCTTTTATAGGGTGAATTCTATCTTTTAAAATGATGGTTACCCAAGAAATTTTTGACTGCTTCCTAGGTCATAGAAAGATGCATACAACCTCCCATACATTGAAATTCAATGGTCGTTGTATACTTTTTGTGGCACTTATTTAGTGACTTTAAAAATGTTTTTTTTTTAATTGTTAGTAATGGTGTCAACCAAAAATGACACTAAGCATATTAATCGATCATTAACTATTTTGTATAGAGGGTTGTAGGGATTTTCATGGGTGGTAGGTAAAAATAATTCATTATCTAAAATAAATTAAAATTACTCCACGTGCTTCTATTTAACTCCCAATGTCTATTTTTAGTTGCCTATTTATGTCTACACAGTAAATTACTAATTGTATAGTTCGTGCACCTTTTTTAGGATTTTTCTTTTCCAATACAAATGACTACGCCTGATTTTTAATTCATTATTTATTAACTCATGTGTATATATAGGTTAATCTACAAAAAATAATGTTAAATATGTGATATTCTCATTTTACACACTTCTATAATCACCTTAATATACTATAAGCTTAGAACTTAACGAACATCTACAAATCAAAGATGTAGTATAAGAATTTTGTAACCTTATGCAATTACATCCCCATTTATCACAGTTTAGACAAATATACGAATATTCACCGCAATATAATTGTTTAGCCTCAAAATAAAAATAAAAAAAGGTTTTGTAAAATGATATGGCATTTTATGATCATTCAGACAATAATTAACGGTACAATACACACGTATTTTCATATTAATTGTCTTAGAAAATATTCAAAATTAAATGGATGGTCGAAAAAGCATTGAACATTACCATGAAGTAAAGCAATTAAAATACAAATATTACCACTATAACATTATAGTTTCTCTTTTCAGGATTATTTTTACATTTTAAAAGGTTGGTTGTCTGAAATGAAGTAAAATAGCTCGACTTACTTCCATTTTTGCTCTAAGATTTTCATGGCATGTTTTTTAGTAGATTTATTGAGTTTTAGCAATAATGTACTAAAAAATTGTTTGAGCCTTATTTGTACTTTCTTTTCTAAACTTTAAATTTCATTGTAGAGGACTGTAGTAATGTCTAATTTAATATATGGTAAGGAGTTCTATCAGATGTTCTTATAAAACAAATATGTTGATCAATGATGTGCCACATAACGTGGAAAATTTAAAAAATGTCTCACACTTATATGGATATGATAAGCCAAATGAATAATGTAATATAATTTTGTGTATAAATTATTGAAATTAAACTTTTTCATATAAAAACAAAATTAGATACTAAAAAAATTAAAGTAAAATTCTAATTTGATGTGAAAAAAATTGATTATTCATTGTATGCTTCACTTTTTGTAGATTTTGTATTGATCCTCTGAATTTTACTAATATGAAAACAATATTTCATGCTTTATTATTATGAAACAGTTTCGAGATTATACTTTCATTAAATTTATTTTGATTATGTCACTGTTTATATGTGAAATGCATGAAAGCGATATGTTTTGAACTCTATGGTTCACTTCAAGCGAATACAAATAAATTGTAATTATCAAAATCATTGACATGATACTTAAATACCCAACCTTAAGTCTACCAAAATATGTTAAAACTCAACCATACTCATAGCGTGTAGATAGAACCCACTCTGGCCTTGCCCGGTTTACTGAACTAGTAATATATGATAAGCGAAGCAAGAGCTTCTTTGCGCAACATGTCATCGTAGAGAAATCTTCTTTACTTGACACATCATCACATTATGTTTTCAATATGAAATAAAAGTGTAACCATTATAAGTATTGTAAACGGTCTAAAATACGATCGTAGATGGAGTCCTTATTTCATGATAAATTAATTTCTATATTAGTAAGTCTTATATAACTAGAAAAAACAATTTTAAACATTTTGAAACTCTAACTAATTAATGAAATAATTTATTATGATTTAATTTTGAGTATTGTTTCCTCAAAACCACTCTTCAATATGAATACAAAATGTATATCTAAAAAACGAAAATAATATTATCTTCAATGGGATCATTATTTATCGATAAGTTAATTTTCATATTAGTAAGCCTTATATAGTTGGAAAACTAATTCTAAACAGTCTGAAACTCTAACTAATTTATAAGTGTCACTAAAGGTCTGAAACACTATCTTAGATGACATCCTTATTTCTTGATAAGTTAATTTCTATATTAGTAAGCCTTATATGATTGGAAAAATAATTATATGAACGTTCTGAAACTCTAAATAATTAATGGATTAACTTATTAGGATTTAATTTTGAGTATTGTATCGTCAAATCCACTCTCCAATGTGAATATAAAAATGGATATATTTAAAAAATGAAAACAATATTATCTTGAATGGGTCCTTATTTCTTGATAAGTTAATTTTCATATTAGTGAGTCTTATACAATTCAAAAAGTAATTTTAAAGATTCTGAAACTCTAATTAATTAATGAACTAACTTATTAGGACTTAATTTTAACTATTGTATCTTTAAAACAACTTTCTGATATGAATATACAAATTCATATTTCTAAAACACGAAAATAAAATATTAGATTTATAAAAGAAAAGGAACAATGTTACAATTGGGATTGAAACAATAAAAATGATGTAGCAATTTATTCATCTTTAGTTTATTTTATTTTAATAATGTAAAAATTCATTCATCTTTAGAATCCTTTTGGTACGATAAAAAATTTGACCTTATTATTATTATTATTATTTTGGTTGAGACCATACGACCAACAAATGACCATATAATTGAAATTAAGTAAAATTATATTAATAGTAAAACTTATTAGTAAATGTGATAGTTGAAAAGGACTTAAAACTATATAGTAAACACGTCAGTGTATATAAATGTATGCAAATAATAGTTAAAGTGTGACCCTTATTTTTTAAGTTTATTTAATGTTGCTTCTAAAACTTTAAATTTACTAACTTTTAGGATTTAAATTTGAGTATCATGTCTATAAAACCAACTATTTAATGTGAAGATAATCAATCATGCATCTAGAAAATAAAATTAACATATGAGATTTAGAACAAAAATTTGTGCTACAACTAATTTATGTTTATCATGATTGATTAAATGTATATGTATTGCACATAATATAATCATTGAAATTTTTTATCTATATAATATATAAAATCAATAATCAAATTATAGGACAATTGTTTTCTTTGATAAGACAGCAGGATCAACAAATTGGTTATATAAGCATAAAAAAAAATTCGAAAAGAAATCACATAATGTATTAGTAAGCTTTATGTATTTGAAAAATTAATTCTAAGCATTCTGAAATTTTAAATAATTAATGAATTAAATTATTATAACTTAATTTTAACTATTATATCCTTAAAACCACCTTATAATATGAACATAAAAACTCATACATCTACAAAATGAAAATAACATATTAGACTTAGAATAGAAAAGAAAATGATGTTAAAACTGACTCATATTTATTGTATTCTAATATATGCTTACCATGATTAATGCGAAGATTTATCAACACTGTATAATATATATCGTTTATAGAATCATTTTGGTACAATAAAATTTTGACGTAAATTTTTTTGGGTGAAACCACACGACCGCCAAATAACTGTATGATTATTATTAACTAAAATCGCAATAACGACAAAGCTTATTCGTAAATCTAATAGTTGAAAAGGATTTAAAGCTATGTACTAAACATGTTAGTGTATCTGAAGGTATACAAATATTATTTTGGATGTCATCACTATGTTTAAGTTTATTTAGTATTGCTTCTAAAACTCTAAATATGAAAGATTTGATTTTGACTATCTTGTTCTTAAAACTAACTCTTTCATAAGAAGGTAAGAAATCATGTATCTAGAAAATAAAAATAACATATGATATTTAGAATAAAATTATATGTTACAGTTATTTTAAATTTACTATATTTTACTAAATCTATATGTATTCACACATAACATAATCATTGCAAAAAATCATCTATATAATATTTAAAATCAACAATCAAATTATAATTTTTTGCTTTGATAAGACCGCATGATCAACAAAGTAGCTATATAAACTTAAATGAGATTTTGAAAAGAAATCACATACGTATTAGAAGATAAAAAGGTGCAACTAAATCAAATTATTCTTAATTACATAGAACCTTTAAGATGCAAAAATATTATAAATGTCTCTAAGGTCTCAAACATTTTCTTAAATGGAGTGCTTAGTTTTTTATAAGTTAATTTACATATCAATAAGTTTTATATAATTGAAAAACTAATTCGGAGCATTCTAAAACTCTAACATATTATGACTTAACATTAACTAATGTATCCTGAAAACCACTCTTTAATATGAATATAAAAATTTATGTCTCTAAAAATGAAAATAACATTAAGAGAGAAAAAATGATGTTGTAATCGAAATTGAAACAATAAAAATAATGTAACACTTGAATCATATTTATTTTA
>JAVXUO010000042.1:0-195739 GCA_033065855.1 Escallonia rubra | reverse complement strand
TGATAGGGAGATCGATTTTACTATTGACTTGATTCCTGGTGCAGCACCTATCTCCAAAGCACCCTACAGAATAGCTCCTACTTCAACTCAAGGAACTAAAGGAGCAATTACAAGAACTCTTAGACAAGACGTACCAAGATGTTCCCTCGACTCCGTTCAAAATTGCATTTCTTTTGAATAATAGACCATATACGTGAAAGGGCAACTAAAAAAATAGATAACGATGGGACTCAAAAGGAATGCGACAGGAAACACAGCTCATGCTAGGAATGACACGAAAAGCAAAAATCCTATCATGCGTACTTAACCTTTCCCTAATGGCCAGCCATAAGACGAAGTTATGGCGTGGAACACGCCACTTATACGACAGCAAGGAAGCCAATCTAGCTGACGGCCGGTTGTGCCAAAAGGCTTCCCACGTACTCGCAACGGAGAGAACTCCCCAGAACCACTAACCTTCCAGACGATTCTATCAGGCATATCTGGGACATGACGAAAAGAGCTAGGGGTACGTCGCGTAACTCCACGAGCTCAAGTGTATTGGACACAGGCCAACGCCACGAGGAGCCCAATTAAGATCACATCAGAAACCCTCGCTCGCCTACCCAGACCCGAGTCAGAAATAATTCTATCAGCAAGGGTAGGCATGATAGGACCTATTGGATGCCACCAATCAAACCACAGAGAGATCCTACTGCCATCCCCAACTATATACCAGGAAAAAGAGGGAATCATATCCCTGACCATGAGAATCTTCCACCAAGACCAGCTACAATCACTGGGGCAAGAGACCTCCCAAAAACTCCTTCCTATCAGAATGTTGGACTTAACCCACCGCGGCCAGAGGGAATCCGACCTGAATGATAAGATGGACCAGATATGCCGGGAAATGGCAGCAAAGTTCCACAACTCAATCTGCTTGATACCCAGGCCACCCTCTTCCTCGTGAAAACATACATCAGCCCAAACCCACCTGGGCTCCCGTGGTACAGAGTCCCCGACCCTTCTTTCCAGAGGAAAGCTCAAAAGATCCTCTCCATCTCTAGAATCACTTTCCTTGGAAGGATAAAAACTGAAGCCCATTGCACCTGGATAGAGAATAAGACTGGTCTAATCGACTGGATCCTACCGGCATACGACAGGCAATTGCAAGTCCAATGCTTAGCTTTCTTCACTATACTTCTATTACACGCCACCCATGCATACATTTGTATCTAATTTTATCCCTTCAATTCACGGGAAACAACTCTCCTTCTAGCCCTTGTTCCTTGGTAAGCTGAATATTCCCTTTAGTGTTGTTCCTGTGTAGTTTCCAATAGGATGTGTCAGTGTGAGACTTCTTCAGAATTTCCCGGAAGCATTGTTGTGCTCCATAACCTTGTAAGCTGAAATTCAGCATTCTTTTTTGTCATAGAGGTTGATTCGTTAAATTGGTAGTGGTCTCCACAACTCGAATTAGTGCCGTTAACGTGATCATTAAGAAGAACAACCCATGTTCAAAGGGAGTCTTTTAAGACTTCTGTAGTCACTCCCATGACTTTTGTAGTTACTTGGTAACTTTTGCAGTCACCTTAGTGGCTTTCGTAGTCACTTTTTTGTGACTTTTGGATAGCCCTACAAACGACGGCTATTACGCTACCGGTATGCGTTTCGTACCTTCGAGTTTTGTGTCCGATCTCGGTCCTTTGGACCGCTTAATGATCATTTTGCATATTACTTCGCTTTATTCGTATCGCCGTCAATTGTTGTCACCTGTTCGCCGAGTTTTGGTTTTGTTTTGAACCCTGGATTATTGTATTGCTTTCCATTTGGTTCCCCTTACTGGGCTATTCGAGCTCGCCCGCTATTTGTTTGCCTTGCCCTTACCACAGGTGGTAGACGTGATTAGAGGCATTGGCACGCTCGGGGAACTAGAAAACGTGGCTTATTAGTGTCTTTGAACTGTGTAATCCACTTTGAGAACTTTACCCGGATGTGGGTAGTTTGAATTGGAATTAGAACCTTGTGATGGATTTTGGCGGTGGATATTATTTTGTTTTAGTTGGGTTTGAGGAGGATGGATTTTAATCAAGTCTTTATCTTATGGAGGTATTTTTGTCGCTAATGGATTACATGCTCTGCTTTATACCTTGGTGCAACTGAATATTTAGTAAAATGTATTTGACTTTAGGACTTAAATTTTGGTAACGGTTTCCAAAGTTTAGGGGGTTATAGTTTTGTGTCAGAGCATAGGTTTGAGAATCTGTAGACCCTTAGAAATTAGCTTAAGGCCTGAAACTTTTATAGCTTCCGCGCTTGTTAGGACTATTTATAAAGGGCTATTTTATAAGCCCAAGACTTATGCGTTTGTGTAATGTTGATCAGGATGAGTGTTCGTGGGGAAATTGGTGGCGCAGAAGAGCCTCGAGTAGAAAGAGGAGATGATCCGAATCCAACGCTACTCACGCTGCAACTAACGCTGCGATCTTGAAGCAGTTCACAAGTTTGCGGCCAAGCAAGTTCGATAAAGCTATGGATGTTGCGGCTGCAGAGACTTGGGTTAATGAGTTGGATAAGATATTCGAGGTGATGGGGTGCTCAGACAAACAGAAGGTGAAGTTAGCAATTTAGTCAGTTGACAGGCGAAGCAGATCAATGGTGGGATGACCTCAAGGATGATGACGTCAGAAGAGAAAGCTGATCTCACACGGCAAGCATTTCAAGATCGCTTCTTCACGAAGTACTTTCCCCCAAACGTGAAAGAGGCTATGGAGAGCGATTTCACGAGGATCGCTCAACATCCAAATGAGACGATCACGGAGTATGAGGAGAGATTTGCAAGAGTTTCAAGATTTGCCCCGCATATTGTTCAGGACGAGAGACATCGTGCACGTAAGTTTCGGGACGGACTGCGCTTTGAGATAAGGCGACAGATGTCTATCCTGGATAACCCTACCTATGCACAGGTGGTGGATGGGGCGCAACGTCTGGAGCGACTTCATGGGGAACAACTGCGCATCTGGGAGGACAAGAGAGAGAGGAGGCACCATAATGAATCGAACTCTGGAGGTGGAAGGAAACCATCATCGGATGCCAATAGAAGATCAATAGGTGGATCAGGGCAAAGGCAGCAGACTAAAAGCGGCACTAGAAATTGCACTACCTGTGGGAAATGTCATGGGAACTCGCCCTGCTATAAGGATACGGGAGAGTGTTATAATTGGGGACACATGGCCAGAAACTGCACAAAGCCTCCCCGTGATCCGCAGTGGAATAAGAAGGAAGCTGATAAGCAGAGAGCACATGAGGGACATGCCAGAGTTGTTGCCATGATGACTCACGAGGCTGGAGCGTCAAATGATGTGGTGACAGGTCCTTTTAAAGTTTGCGATAAGAAGGCATTTACCCCACTAGATCCCGGTGCCACACACTCATTTTGTTTCGTTATCTTTTTGTAAGCATTTGACTGTCAGGCCTAGAAAATTGACGGTGAACTTAATCCCGCTAGATATGAAGGACTTCGACGTGATTTTGGGTATGGGTTGGTTGTCTTTCAATCATAACACAGTAGATTGTTTTAGCAAAGAAGTTATATTTTCGATTCCGAATCAACCTGAATACAAGATTCAGGGAGCCAAAGTCAGTACCCTACATAATTTGATTTCGTCTCTGCGCGCGCGCCAAACGACTTCTCAGGAGTGGTCGTAGGGGTTATTTGGCTCACATCGATGACACTCGCGTATCAGAGGCCAGACTAGAGGATGTCCTTGTTGTTCGCGACTTTTCGAAAGTGTTTCCAGAAGACTTGCCTGGTCTTCTGCCTGATAGGGAGATCGATTTTACTATTGACTTGATTCCTGGTGCAGCACCTATCTCCAAAGCACCCTACAGAATAGCTCCTACTTCAACTCAAGGAACTAAAGGAGCAATTACAAGAACTCTTAGACAAGACGTACCAAGATGCTCCCTCGACTCCGTTCAAAATTGCATTTCTTTTGAATAATAGACCATATACGTGAAAGGGCAACTAAAAAAATAGAAAACGATGGGACTCAAAAGGAATGCGACAGGAAACCCAGCTCATGCTAGGAATGACACGAAAAGCAAAAATCCTATCATGCGTACTTAACCTTTCCCTAATGGCCAGCCATAAGACGAAGTTATGGCGTGGAACACGCCACTTATACGATAGCAAGGAAGCCAATCTAGCTGACGGCCGGTTGTGCCAAAAGGCTTCCCACGTACTCGCAACGGAGAGAACTCCCCAGAACCACTAACCTTCCAGACGATTCTATCAGGCATATCTGGGACATGACGAAAAGAGCTAGGGGTACGTCGCGTAACTCCACGAGCTCAAGTGTATTGGACACAGGCCAACGCCACGAGGAGCCCAATTAAGATCACATCAGAAACCCTCGCTCGCCTACCCAGACCCGAGTCAGAAATAATTCTATCAGCAAGGGTAGGCATGATAGGACCTATTGGATGCCACCAATCAAACCACAGAGAGATCCTACTGCCATCCCCAACTATATACCAGGGAAAAGAGGGAATCATATCCCTGACCATGAGAATCTTCCACCGAGACCAGCTACAATCACTGGGGCAAGAGGCCTCCGAAAAACTCCTTCCTATCAGAATGTTGGACTTAACCCACCGCGGCCAGAGGGAATCCGACCTGAATGATAAGATGGACCAGATATGCCGGGAAATGGCAGAAAGTTCCACAACTCAATCTGCTTGATACCCAGGCCACCCTCTTCCTCGTGAAAACATACATCAGCCCAAACCCACCTGGGCTCCCGTGGTACAGAGCCCCGTACCCTTTCCAGAGGAAAGCTCAAAAGATCCTCTCCATCTCTAGAATCACTTTCCTTGGAAGGATAAAGCTGAAGCCCATTGCACCTGGATAGAGAATAAGACTGGTCTAATCGACTGGATCCTACCGGCATACGACAGGCAATTGCAAGTCCAATGCTTAGCTTTCTTCACTATACTTCTATTACACGCCACCCATGCATACATTTGTATCTAATTTTATCCCTTCAATTCACGGGAAACAACTCTCCTTCTAGCCCTTGTTCCTTGGTAAGCTGAATATTCCCTTTAGTGTTGTTCCTGTGTAGTTTCCAATAGGATGTGTCAGTGTGAGACTTCTTCAGAATTTCCCGGAAGCATTGTTGTGCTCCATAACCTTGTAAGCTGAAATTCAGCATTCTTTTTTGTCATAGAGGTTGATTCGTTAAATTGGTAGTGGTCTCCACAACTCGAATTAGTGCCGTTAACGTGATCATTAAGAAGAACAACCCATGTTCAAAGGGAGTCTTTTAAGACTTCTGTAGTCACTCCCATGACTTTTGTAGTTACTTGGTAACTTTTGCAGTCACCTTAGTGGCTTTCGTAGTCACTTTTTTGTGACTTTTGGATAGCCCTACAAAGGACGGCTATTACGCTACCGGTATGCGTTTCGTACCTTCGAGTTTTGTGTCCGATCTCGGTCCTTTGGACCGCTTAATGATCATTTCGCATATTACTTCGCTTTATTCGTATCGTCGTCAATTGTTGTCACCTGTTCGCCGAGTTTTGGTTTTGTTTTGAACCCTGGATTATTGTATTGCTTTCCATTTGGTTCCCCTTACTGGGCTATTCGAGCTCGCCCGCTATATGTTTGCCTTGCCCTTACCACAGGTGGTAGACGTGATTAGAGGCATTGGCACGCTCGGGGAACTAGAAAACGTGGCTTATTAGTGTCTTTGAACTGTGTAATCCACTTTGAGAACTTTACCCGGATGTGGGTAGTTTGAATTGGAATTAGAACCTTGTGATGGATTTTGGCGGTGGATATTATTTTGTTTTAGTTGGGTTTGAGGAGGATGGATTTTAATCAAGTCTTTATCTTATGGAGGTATTTTTGTCGCTAATGGATTACATGCTCTGCTTTATACCTTGGTGCAACTGAATATTTAGTAAAATGTATTTGACTTTAGGACTTAAATTTTGGTAACGGTTTCCAAAGTTTGGGGGGTTATAGTTTGGTGTCAGAGCATAGGTTTGAGAATCTGTAGACCCTTAGAAATTAGCTTAAGGCCTGAAACTTTTATAGCTTCCGCGCTTGTTAGGACTATTTATAAAGGGCTATTTTATAAGCCCAAGACTTATGCGTTTGTGTAATGTTGATCAGGATGAGTGTTCGTGGGGAAATTGGTGGCGCAGAAGAGCCTCGAGTAGAAAGAGGAGATGATCCGGAATCCAACGGTACTCACGCTGCAACTAACGCTGCGATCTTGAAGCAGTTCACAAGTTTGCGGCCAAGCAAGTTCGATAAAGCTATGGATGTTGCGGCTGCAGAGACTTGGGTTAATGAGTTGGATAAGATATTCGAGGTGATGGGGTGCTCAGACAAACAGAAGGTGAAGTTAGCAATTTAGTCAGTTGACAGGCGAAGCAGATCAATGGTGGGATGACCTCAAGGATGATGACGTCAGAAGAGAAAGCTGATCTCACACGGCAAGCATGTCAAGATCGCTTCTTCACGAAGTACTTTCCCCCAAACGTGAAAGAGGCTATGGAGAGCGACTTCACGAGGATCGCTCAACATCCAAATGAGACGATCACGTAGTATGAGGAGAGATTTGCAAGAGTTTCAAGAATTGCCCCGGATATTGTTCAGGACGAGAGACATCGTGCACGTAAGTTTCGGGACGGACTGCGCTTTGAGATAAGGCGACAGATGTCTATCCTGGATACCCTACCTATGCACAGGTGGTGGATGGGGCGCAACGTCTCGAGCGACTTCATGGGGAACAACTACGCATCTGGGAGGACAAGAGAAAGAGGAGGCACCATAATGAATCGAACTCTGGAGGTGGAAGGAAACCATCATCGGATGCCAATAGAAGATCAATAGGTGGATCAGGGCAAAGGCAGCAGACTAAAAGCGGCACTAGAAATTGCACTACCTGTGGGAAATGTCATGGGAACTCGCCCTGCTATAAGGATACGGGAGAGTGTTATAATTGGGGACACATGGCCAGAAACTGCACAAAGCCTCCCTGTGATCCGAAGTGGAATAAGAAGGAAGCTGATAAGCAGAGAGCACATGAGGGACATGCCAGAGTTGTTGCCATGATGACTCACGAGGCTGGAGCGTCAAATGATGTGGTGACAGGTCCTTTTAAAGTTTGCAATAAGAAGGCATTTACCCCACTAGATCCCGGTGCCACACACTCATTTTGTTTCGTTATCTTTTTGTAAGCATTTGACTGTCAGGCCTAGAAAATTGACGGTGAACTTAATCCCGCTAGATATGAAGGACTTCGACGTGATTTTGGGTATGGGTTGGTTGTCTTTCAATCATAACACAGTAGATTGTTTTAGCAAAGAAGTTATATTTTCGATTCCGAATCAACCTGAATACAAGATTCAGGGAGCCAAAGTCAGTACCCTACATAATTTGATTTCGTCTCTGCGCGCGCGCCAAACGACTTCTCAGGAGTGGTCGTAGGGGTTATTTGGCTCACATCGATGACACTCGCGTACCAGAGGCCAGACTAGAGGATGTCCTTGTTGTTCGCGACTTTTCGAAAGTGTTTCCAGAAGACTTGCCTGGTCTTCTGCCTGATAGGGAGATCGATTTTACTATTGACTTGATTCCTGGTGCAGCACCTATCTCCAAAGCACCCTACAGAATAGCTCCTACTTCAACTCAAGGAACTAAATGAGCAATTACAAGAACTCTTAGACAAGACGTACCAAGATGTTCCCTCGACTCCGTTCAAAATTGCATTTCTTTTGAATAATAGACCATATACGTGAAAGGGCAACTAAAAAAATAGATAACGATGGGACTCAAAAGGAATGCGACAGGAAACACAGCTCATGCTAGGAATGACACGAAAAGCAAAAATCCTATCATGCGTACTTAACCTTTCCCTAATGGCCAGCCATAAGACGAAGTTATGGCGTGGAACACGCCACTTATACGACAGCAAGGAAGCCAATCTAGCTGACGGCCGGTTGTGCCAAAAGGCTTCCCACGTACTCGCAACGGAGAGAACTCCCCAGAACCACTAACCTTCCAGACGATTCTATCAGGCATATCTGGGACATGACGAAAAGAGCTAGGGGTACGTCACGTAACTCCACGAGCTCAAGTGTATTGGACACAGGCCAACGCCACGAGGAGCCCAATTAAGATCACATCAGAAACCCTCGCTCGCCTACCCAGACCCGAGTCAGAAATAATTCTATCAGCAAGGGTAGGCATGATAGGACCTATTGGATGCCACCAATCAAACCACAGAGAGATCCTACTGCCATCCCCAACTATATACCAGGGAAAAGAGGGAATCATATCCCTGACCATGAGAATCTTCCACCGAGACCAGCTACAATCACTGGGGCAAGAGGCCTCCGAAAAACTCCTTCCTATCAGAATGTTGGACTTAACCCACCGCGGCCAGAGGGAATCCGACCTGAATGATAAGATGGACCAGATATGCCGGGAAATGGCAGCAAAGTTCCACAACTCAATCTGCTTGATACCCAGGCCACCCTCTTCCTCGGGAAAACATACATCAGCCCAAACCCACCTGGGCTCCCGTCGTACAGAGCCCCGTACCCTTTCCAGAGGAAAGCTCAAAAGATCCTCTCCATCTCTAGAATCACTTTCTTTGGAAGGATAAAACTGAAGCCCATTGCACCTGGATAGAGAATAAGACTGGTCTAATTGACTGGATCCTACCGGCATACGACAGGCAATTGCAAGTCCAATGCTTAGCTTTCTTCACTATACTTCTATTACACGCCACCCATGCATACATTTGTATCTAATTTTATCCCTTCAATTCACGGGAAACAACTCTCCTTCTAGCCCTTGTTCCTTGGTAAGCTGAATATTCCCTTTAGTGTTGTTCCTGTGTAGTTTCCAATAGGATGTGTCAGTGTGAGACTTCTTCAGAATTTCCCGGAAGCATTGTTGTGCTCCATAACCTTGTAAGCTGAAATTCAGCATTCTTTTTTGTCATAGAGGTTGATTCGTTAAATTGGTAGTGGTCTCCACAACTCGAATTAGTGCCGTTAACGTGATCATTAAGAAGAACAATCCATGTTCAAAGGGAGTCTTTTAAGACTTCTGTAGTCACTCCCATGACTTTTGTAGTTACTTGGTAACTTTTGCAGTCACCTTAGTGGCTTTCGTAGTCACTTTTTTGTGACTTTTGGATAGCCCTACAAAGGATGGCTATTACGCTACCGGTATGCGTTTCGTACCTTCGAGTTTTGTGTCCGATCTCGGTCCTTTGGACCGCTTAATGATCATTTCGCATATTACTTCGCTTTATTCGTATCGTCGTCAATTGTTGTCACCTGTTCGCCGAGTTTTGGTTTTGTTTTGAACCCTGGATTATTGTATTGCTTTCCATTTGGTTCCCCTTACTGGGCTATTCGAGCTCGCCCGCTATATGTTTGCCTTGCCCTTACCACAGGTGGTAGACGTGATTAGAGGCATTGGCACGCTCGGGGAACTAGAAAACGTGGCTTATTAGTGTCTTTCAACTGTGTAATCCACTTTGAGAACTTTACCCGGATGTGGGTAGTTTGAATTGGAATTAGAACCTTGTGATGGATTTTGGCGGTGGATATTATTTTGTTTTAGTTGGGTTTGAGGAGGATGGATTTTAATCAAGTCTTTATCTTATGGAGGTATTTTTGTCGCTAATGGATTACATGCTCTGCTTTATACCTTGGTGCAACTGAATATTTAGTAAAATGTATTTGACTTTAGGACTTAAATTTTGGTAACGGTTTCCAAAGTTTGGGGGGTTATAGTTTGGTGTCAGAGCATAGGTTTGAGAATCTGTAGACCCTTAGAAATTAGCTTAAGGCCTGAAACTTTTATAGCTTCCGCGCTTGTTAGGACTATTTATAAAGGGCTATTTTATAAGCCCAAGACTTATGCGTTTGTGTAATGTTGATCAGGATGAGTGTTCGTGGGGAAATTGGTGGCGCAGAAGAGCCTCGAGTAGAAAGAGGAGATGATTCGGAATCCAACGCTACTCACGCTGCAACTAACGCTGCGATCTTGAAGCAGTTCACAAGTTTGCGGCCAAGCAAGTTCGATAAAGCTATGGATGTTGCGGCTGCAGAGACTTGGGTTAATGAGTTGGATAAGATATTCGAGGTGATGGGGTGCTCAGACAAACAGAAGGTGAAGTTAGCAATTTAGTCAGTTGACAGGCGAAGCAGATCAATGGTGGGATGACCTCAAGGATGATGACGTCACAAGAGAAAGCTGATCTCACACGGCAAGCATTTCAAGATCGCTTCTTCACGAAGTCCTTTCCCCCAAACGTGAAAGAGGCTATGGAGAGCGATATCACGAGGATCGCTCATGTAATACCCCGAACCTAGGCTTAACCGGTTATTATTACTTTAGCAACAGTTTCTAAGAGTAATGTTCTTTTGAGTTTTTAGCGACGAATTTGGGGAGCATTATAATGATGATCTTTATCGACAATTTTAGAATCATAAGAAAATTTTAACGATAGCAGATATTATGGATTTTGACTGATGTATATTAGCTACGAGTTATTTAAAATATCGATGCTTTTAATATTAGCGACGTTTTGACAAACATGATAGCGTAATAACTCGTTGATAATTTTCTAACACATAAATTATCATAAAGATTTATTGTAGGACCATTTTTTTAAGTTATTAAATTCGGTTAAGAAGTTTTAGCGACCAAAGGGTGAGAGGGTTTTTCTTGTCTTTGCCCAATTAGGGATTCGGGTTATATATAAGCATGATATTCTTTAGCAGCCGACGCTAATTTCTCCTAACAAGATTTCGGAGAGCGGCTGAAGGAGAAGGGCGTGGAGCAGCGGCAGAGAAAGAGAGAAAAGAAGGGTTTCGACAGATTTCGGTAAGCCTCTTCACCTTATTATGATAATTCTAATGCGTATAAATCATATAAGTGGTATTGTCTCTACGTTATGGATCTGCCGCTTGAGTATGCGTGAAGAGAAACCTGGTGGCTTTGTGAGGTGGTTACTACTGTACGTGTGCGAGAGGGCTCAATGTTTGCAGGCATTAGCGTATGTTGTGTGTTTTTGTGCATCGTGGGTATTGGGTTGTGAGGTTTTGGATTCATAGTGCTGTGTATGTGGTGCCACGGAAGCCACTGTATGGACGGTTAAACAAATCACAGCCATGGTGGCTGTGACTTTGCACCTATACGGAATTGTTTTGGTTGGTTAAGGACCGTGAGATTAAGGTTGCCGTTAGTATATATATTCCGGCGCAACCATAGGTTACTAAAGGGAGCACGAAAGCAGCCATGGAGAGGCGAAGAAGGACTGCCATAGTGACAGCGCTTGAATTTGTGAGAGATGTGTGTTTTGAGATGGATGATGGGCTGCAAAGTAGCCTGCCTGTGTGGTATTTGTGAGATAGTATCAAATGGGTCTTGAAAAGGGGAGGAAGAAGATGGGTTTGATTACTGTATGGGTGTATTCAGATATAAAATGGGGTTTTGTTAATATATATATACATGTGTGAGTGTGGAGATTGGAGATATAGATATGGCTGTGTGAAGTTGCTGTGTTGGTGAGTTTTGCATGTGAGGTAGTTCGGGTGAAAGATTCTGTATTATGAAGGAGAAGAAGATAGTGGCAGAGAGAGGTAAAAGCTTCAGTCTAAAATTGAACTCAAAAGTGTCGCTAAAAAGTTATCTTATTCCAGCAGTTTCTTTCGAATTTTTAAAATATATCTAGAAAATCGTTTGGGCAAAACTCAAAGAAGTAACTTAGGTTTATTTCTCAATACCTACACACAATAAAAAGTTTAGATTTTTCGGAGCTTGGGAAGCATGTTAACTAATTTTATTCGTGATAGAGACATTAGTGTATTATAAAATAGTAAACTAAGTTATTAAATTCTGAAACTCCTACAATGATCTTATGTAGCTAAGATAAGGTAATGTCTAAAGTTTCGAAATATTTTAAGGTCGTTTGCTATGTTAGCGGCGTACCGCCTGAACGGATATAGCGTAATGCTTCATTGTCTCGATAGTTTTTCAATTATTTCTAAGGACCTCTTCTGAATAGATTCAGACAAAGTGCAAATAGGTAATCATACATAAGTCGGGGGATGGTTGGGTAAAGTTTACTCATTTAAAGGAAACCTAATATTTAAATGTACTCAAGCGTCAATAAATGACATCCGTATGATTTGTTATTTAGGTTTTGATAGTCAAGAGCTAGAGCCGGCATTTGAGCAAATACCAGAAACAGATTTTGAGCGAGGTAAGTACCCCTGTCATGTTCCTCCGTATATTTATTTGCAAAAACTATAGTATGTATTTATGATTTGACCATTTGAAGTTTAAAGTTTTATGTTGGATACGTTTTATTTCTAAAGTATTTGATGACAAATGTAACTTGAAAGAAAATCCATGGCATGTTTTAGAAATTTCAAACTTATTTTAGGAACATGGCTGGTGTATTTGCTGGGCTTTCGCTCATTCCTTACTTTTCAGGTAACGACTTAAGGGAAGTGGAGCCGTATGAGCCACACGGGGGAGTAGTGCCCGAAGAGAACTTTTAGAATAATGAGTGTCCATTATTCGAACATTTTAGTCTATGTTAATTTTCGTTATGCTTTAACTGATGTAAGGAGCTTAGGTCTCCTCGAGATTTCTTTGTAAGTTTTAAAGACATGTAATGAGAGTTTTATTCGAATTTTTGGAGGTCCGTAAATTAGAATTATTTTTGGAGTCACAGGATTGTAGTAAGGCCTGGCAGAGCCCTCGGTTGGAGCCTATTGGATCTGCGGCCGGTCACGTGCCTAGCTCACGGGCCTACCCGTGGGTTCGGGTCGTGACAGAAATAGTATCAGAGCATTACGGTTTTGGGATATTAGAGATTAAGTAATGATACCGCTGGTTAGGTTAGATGATTTTGTAGACTTGTAACTAGGCTGATGAAAGTGGAAGGTAGAACTCAAGATTTGATCCTTTAGAGTGAAAGTAATATGTGAGAAATTCTTTGTACTTTAGTGCACCATAGGGTTGCAGTTAAGCTTGCTACTACTAAGTAGACCGTGATATATTGTGGTATGTTATCTGAAAAGCGTAACAGGAGCATGATGATTATGAATTTAAATATCTGGTTCAGTTAGAGTGGAGTAGGTATAGTCAGTGAGCTTTGTACTAGCTGAGCCATAACTATTTCGAGGTTGAGTAATAATATCTGGTTGGTTAGATTATAAAATCTTAGGTTATAATCTGAGTCTTATAGTACAATGAAATGTTTGAAGTTGCGATGGACCTTACTGAAGCTACTACTGATATTCTTGACTCGTTTTTTGGAGACTATTAAAACTGTTACGATTGTGAATGTTGTTTCTTGACGTTAAAAGGCTTGTGACTTTTGAAAATGATGTTGTCTCTTGAGGTTATCAAGGGTTCCTTTTGGGATTGGTTATTTGCGATTATGAATTTTTGAATTTTTGTCAGTCAAAATCTTATGAGCATAGGTCTTCAATTTAAGCGTGTTTCATATAAGAACTAAATTATTAACATCAAGGTCATTGGGTCGTGTGGTTCTAGAATCGTTAGCGCGTATATGATAATTCAAACTTTGTAGCATCGAGTAGTATTTAAAGTTGCTTAGGCTATGACTGATGATGATGACTTACATTTCGAAAGTTTCTTACCATTAAGAGAACTTACTTCGTTTGGGTGAAGCTAGATTAGATTGGTTCAGAGAAATGTTTTCTAGTTGTCAAGGCTGGTTCAGAATGTAGAAACTTTGGGACTTTTGGAAAGTTACGAAACTCTCGAAGTTCCGCAAGTGTTAAAGTGCAAGTGATGACCTAGTAAGTTTGAGCTTAGCATTAAGGTTTGAACAGGAATTATAATATTTAATATTCATCGGGGATAAATTTTGGTGTGGAGGTTAGGCAATGCTCAGCTATTATGTGGGTTGCCATATATCGGAGTTATGTAGCAAAATCTATCATCTGGAGGTTTAATGTAATAAGGACGAATTTCTTGCAACGAGGAGAACATGTAATATCCTGGTCTCAAATTGGTTTTATGGTTGATTTCGATGAATATATTTGATACTCTAGAAATTTGATCACTTGGTGAGACTTCAGAGTTTAGCGACGATTTAGTTCTATAAATGGAGAAATGTGGATATAGCATTTATAATTGGCGAATGTTCTAATTTAGGAGTATTAATCTTAGACGTATTCTTTGTTGGTGAGTTAAAGTGAGTTTTAAGTTAAGTGTCACGATGGGGGATGAGATCAGCACGATTAAGAGTAGCAATCTAGTAAGGAAAATTTCGAGGTATGGTTTATCAGTGGGTTAAAGTGTGTTAAATGTGTATCACATAACTTGGTGCTTTAAGGTCTTTGGTGCAGGTATGTGTAAAATCGCTTGAGATTATATCCGAGTTGGGTTGTCAACCATTTAGATGGATTTAGTCGGTTAAGCACTTGAGGTGTTATGTTAGTTGTTATTTGAGATCAAACATGATTGTGCAGGGAACACCAAATTTCGAGGACGAAATTTCTTTAAGGGGGAGATAATGTAATACCCCGAACCTAGGCTTAACCGGTTATTATTACTTTAGCAACAGTTTCTAAGAGTAATGTTCTTTTGAGTTTTTAGCGACGAATTTGGGGAGCATGATAATGATGATCTTTAGCGACAATTTTAGAATCATAAGAAAATTTTAACGATAGCAGATATTATGGATTTTGACTGATGTATATTAGCGACAAGTTATTTAAAATATCGATGCTTTTAATATTAGCGACGTTTTGACAAACATGATAGCATAATAACTCGTTGATAATTTTCTAACACATAAATTATCATAAAGATTTATTGTAGGACCATTTTTTTAAGTTATTAAATTCGGTTAAGAAGTTTTAGCGACCAAAGGGTGAGAGGGTTTTTCTTGTCTTTGCCCAATTAGGGATTCGGGTTATATATAAGCATGATATTCTTTAGCAGCCGACGCTAATTTCTCCTAACAAGATTTCGGAGAGCGGCTGAAGGAGAAGGGCATGGAGCAGCGGCAGAGAAAGAGAGAAAAGAAGGGTTTCGACAGATTTCGGTAAGCCTCTTCACCTTATTATGATAATTCTAATGCGTATAAATCATATAAGTGGTATTGTCTCTACGTTATGGATCTGCCGCTTGGATCTGTACGTGTGCGAGAGGGCTCAATGTTTGCAGGCATTAGCGTATGTTGTGTGTTTTTGTGCATCGTGGGTATTGGGTTGTGAGGTTTTGGATTCATAGTGCTGTGTATGTGGTGCCACGGAAGCCACTGTATGGACGGTTAAACAAATCACAGCCATGGTGGTTGTGACTTTGCACCTATACGGAATTGTTTTGGTTGGTTAAGGACCGTGAGATTAAGGTTTCCGTTAGTATATATATTCCGGCGCAACCATAGGTTACTAAAGGGAGCACGAAAGCAGCCATGGAGAGGCGAAGAAGGACTGCCATAGTGACAGCGCTTGAATTTGTGAGAGATGTGTGTTTTGAGATGGATGATGGGCTGCAAAGTAGCCTGCCTGTGTGGTATTTGTGAGATAGTATCAAATGGGTCTTGAAAAGGGGAGGAAGAAGATGGGTTTGATTACTGTATGGGTGTATTCAGATATAAAATGGGGTTTTGTTAATATATATATACATGTGTGAGTGTGGAGATTGGAGATATAGATATGGCTGTGTGAAGTTGCTGTGTTGGTGAGTTTTGCATGTGAGGTAGTTCGGGTGAAAGATTCTGTATTATGAAGGAGAAGAAGATAGTGGCAGAGAGAGGTAAAAGCTTCAGTCTAAAATTGAACTCAAAAGTGTCGCTAAAAAGCTATCTTATTCCAGCAGTTTCTTTCGAATTTTTAAAATATATCTAGAAAATCGTTTGGGCAAAACTCAAAGAAGTAACTTAGGTTTATTTCTCAATACCTACACACAATAAAAAGTTTAGATTTTTCGGAGCTTGGGAAGCATGTTAACTAATTTTATTCGTGATAGAGACATTAGTGTATTATAAAATAGTAAACTAAGTTATTAAATTCTGAAACTCCTACAATGATCTTATGTAGCTAAGATAAGGTAATGTCTAAAGTTTCGAAATATTTTAAGGTCGTTTGCTATGTTAGCGGCGTACCGCCTGAACGGATATAGCGTAATGCTTCATTGTCTCGATAGTTTTTCAATTATTTCTAAGGACCTCTTCTGAATAGATTCAGACAAAGTGCAAATAGGTAATCATACATAAGTCGGGGGATGGTTGGGTAAAGTTTACTCATTTAAAGGAAACCTAATATTTAAATGTACTCAAGCGTCAATAAATGACATCCGTATGATTTGTTATTTAGGTTTTGATAGTCAAGAGCTAGAGCCGGCATTTGAGCAAATACCAGAAACAGATTTTGAGCGAGGTAAGTACCCCTGTCATGTTCCTCCGTATATTTATTTGCAAAAACTATAGTATGTATTTATGATTTGACCATTTGAAGTTTAAAGTTTTATGTTGGATACGTTTTATTTCTAAAGTATTTGATGACAAATGTAACTTGAAAGAAAATCCATGGCATGTTTTAGAAATTTCAAACTTATTTTAGGAACATGGCTGGTGTATTTGCTGGGCTTTCGCTCATTCCTTACTTTTCAGGTAACGACTTAAGGGAAGTGGAGCCGTATGAGCCACACGGGGGAGTAGTGCCCGAAGAGAACTTTTAGAATAATGAGTGTCCATTATTCGAACATTTTAGTCTATGTTAATTTTCGTTATGCTTTAACTGATGTAAGGAGCTTAGGTCTCCTCGAGATTTCTTTATAAGTTTTAAAGACATGTAATGAGAGTTTTATTCGAATTTTTGGAGGTCCGTAAATTAGAATTATTTTTGGAGTCACAGGATTGTAGTAAGGCCTGGCAGAGCCCTCGGTTGGAGCCTATTGGGTCTGCGGCCGGTCACGTGCCTAGCTCACGGGCCTACCCGTGGGTTCGGGTCGTGACAGAAATAGTATCAGAGCATTACGGTTTTGGGATATTAGAGATTAAGTAATGATACCGCTGGTTAGGTTAGATGATTTTGTAGACTTGTAACTAGGCTGATGAAAGTGGAAGGTAGAACTCAAGATTTGATCCTTTAGAGTGAAAGTAATATGTGAGAAATTCTTTGTACTTTAGTGCACCATAGGGTTGCAGTTAAGCTTGCTACTACTAAGTAGACCGTGATATATTGTGGTATGTTATCTGAAAAGCGTAATAGGAGCATGATGATTATGAATTTAAATATCTGGTTCAGTTAGAGTGGAGTAAGTATAGTCAGTGAGCTTTGTACTAGCTGAGCCATAACTATTTCGAGGTTGAGTAATAATATTTGGTTGGTTAGATTATAAAATCTTAGGTTATAATCTGAGTCTTATAGTACAATGAAATGTTTGAAGTTGCGATGGACCTTACTGAAGCTACTACTGATATTCTTGACTCGTGTTTTGGAGACTATTAAAACTGTTACGATTGTGAATGTTGTTTCTTGACGTTAAAAGGCTTGTGACTTTTGAAAATGATGTTGTCTCTTGAGGTTATCAAGGGTTCCTTTTGGGATTGGTTATTTGCGATTATGAATTTTTGAATTTTTGTCAGTCAAAATCTTATGAGCATAGGTCTTCAATTTAAGCGTGTTTCATATAAGAACTAAATTATTAACATCAAGGTCATTGGGTCATGTGGTTCTAGAATCGTTAGCGCGTATATGATAATTCAAACTTTGTAGCATCGAGTAGTATTTAAAGTTGCTTAGGCTATGACTGATGATGATGACTTACATTTCGAAAGTTTCTTACCATTAAGAGAACTTACTTCGTTTGGGTGAAGCTAGATTAGATTGGTTCAGAGAAATGTTTTCTAGTTGTCAAGGCTGGTTCAGAATGTAGAAACTTTGGGACTTTTGGAAAGTTACGAAACTCTCGAAGTTCCGCAAGTGTTAAAGTGCAAGTGATGACCTAGTAAGTTTGAGCTTAGCATTAAGGTTTGAACAGGAATTATAATATTTAATATTCATCGGGGATAAATTTTGGTGTGGAGGTTAGGCAATGCTCAGCTATTATGTGGGTTGCCATATATCGGAGTTATGTAGCAAAATCTATCATCTGGAGGTTTAATGTAATAAGGACGAATTTCTTGCAACGAGGAGAACATGTAATATCCTGGTCTCAAATTGGTTTTATGGTTGATTTCGATGAATATATTTGATACTCTAGAAATTTGATCACTTGGTGAGACTTCAGAGTTTAGCGACGATTTAGTTCTATAAATGGAGAAATGTGGATATAGCATTTATAATTGGCGAATGTTCTAATTTAGGAGTATTAATCTTAGACGTATTCTTTGTTGGTGAGTTAAAGTGAGTTTTAAGTTAAGTGTCACGATGGGGGATGAGATCAGCACGATTAAGAGTAGCAATCTAGTAAGGAAAATTTCGAGGTATGGTTTATCAGTGGGTTAAAGTGTGTTAAATGTGTATCACATAACTTGGTGCTTTAAGGTCTTTGGTGCAGGTATGTGTAAAATCGCTTGAGATTATATCCGAGTTGGGTTGTCAACCATTTAGATGGATTTAGTCGTTTAAGCACTTGAGGTGTTATGTTAGTTGTTATTTGAGATCAAACATGATTGTGCAGGGAACACCAAATTTCGAGGACGAAATTTCTTTAAGGGGGAGATAATGTAATACCCCGAACCTAGGCTTAACCGGTTATTATTACTTTAGCAACAGTTTCTAAGAGTAATGTTCTTTTGAGTTTTTAGCGACGAATTTGGGGAGCATTACAATGATGATCTTTAGCGACAATTTTAGAATCATAAGAAAATTTTAACGATAGCAGATATTATGGATTTTGACTGATGTATATTAGCGACAAGTTATTTAAAATATCGATGCTTTTAATATTAGCGACGTTTTGACAAACATGATAGCATAATAACTCGTTGATAATTTTCTAACACATAAATTATCATAAAGATTTATTGTAGGACCATTTTTTTAAGTTATTAAATTCGGTTAAGAAGTTTTAGCGACCAAAGGGTGAGAGGGTTTTTCTTGTCTTTGCCCAATTAGGGATTCGGGTTATATATAAGCATGATATTCTTTAGCAGCCGACGCTAATTTCTCCTAACAAGATTTCGGAGAGCGGCTGAAGGAGAAGGGCGTGGAGCAGCGGCAGAGAAAGAGAGAAAAGAAGGGTTTCGACAGATTTCGGTAAGCCTCTTCACCTTATTATGATAATTCTAATGCGTATAAATCATATAAGTGGTATTGTCTCTACGTTATGGATCTGCCGCTTGAGTATGCGTGAAGAGAAGCCTGGTGGCTTTGTGAGGTGGTTACTACTGTACGTGTGCGAGAGGGCTCAATGTTTGCAGGCATTAGCGTATGTTGTGTGTTTTTGTGCATCGTGGGTATTGGGTTGTGAGGTTTTGGATTCATAGTGCTGTGTATGTGGTGCCACGGAAGCCACTGTATGGACGGTTAAACAAATCACAGCCATGGTGGCTGTGACTTTGCACCTATACGGAATTGTTTTGGTTGGTTAAGGACCGTGAGATTAAGGTTGCCGTTAGTATATATATTCCGGCGCAACCATAGGTTACTAAAGGAAGCACGAAAGCAGCCATGGAGAGGCGAAGAAGGACAGCCATAGTGACAGCGCTTGAATTTGTGAGAGATGTGTGTTTTGAGATGGATGATGGGCTGCAAAGTAGCCTGCCTGTGTGGTATTTGTGAGATAGTATCAAATGGGTCTTGAAAAGGGGAGGAAGAAGATGGGTTTGATTACTGTATGGGTGTATTCAGATATAAAATGGGGTTTTGTTAATATATATATACATGTGTGAGTGTGGAGATTGGAGATATAGATATGGCTGTGTGAAGTTGCTGTGTTGGTGAGTTTTGCATGTGAGGTAGTTCGGGTGAAAGATTCTGTATTATGAAGGAGAAGAAGATAGTGGCAGAGAGAGGTAAAAGCTTCAGTCTAAAATTGAACTCAAAAGTGTCGCTAAAAAGCTATCTTATTCCAGCAGTTTCTTTCGAATTTTTAAAATATATCTAGAAAATCGTTTGGGCAAAACTCAAAGAAGTAACTTAGGTTTATTTCTCAATACCTACACACAATAAAAAGTTTAGATTTTTCGGAGCTTGGGAAGCATGTTAACTAATTTTATTCGTGATAGAGACATTAGTGTATTATAAAATAGTAAACTAAGTTATTAAATTCTGAAACTCCTACAATAATCTTATGTAGCTAAGATAAGGTAATGTCTA
The DNA here is from genome assembly GCA_033065855.1 of Escallonia rubra. NCBI lineage: Eukaryota > Viridiplantae > Streptophyta > Magnoliopsida > Escalloniales > Escalloniaceae > Escallonia > Escallonia rubra. The sequence continues at coordinate 175,402 of JAVXUO010000042.1, read as the reverse complement.
AAGTTTCAAAATATTTTAAGGTCGTTTGCTATGTTAGCGGCGTACCGCCTGAACGGATATAGCGTAACGCTTCATTGTCTCGATAGTTTTTCAATTATTTCTAAGGACCTCTTCTGAATAGATTCAGACAAAGTGCAAATAGGTAATCATACATAAGTCGGGGGATGGTTGGGTAAAGTTTACTCATTTAAAGGAAACCTAATATTTAAACGTACTCAAGCGTCAATAAATGACATCCGTATGATTTGTTATTTAGGTTTTGATAGTCAAGAGCTAGAGCCGGCATTTGAGCAAATACCAGAAACAGATTTTGAGCGAGGTAAGTACCCCTGTCATGTTCCTCCGTATATTTATTTGCAAAAACTATAATATGTATTTATGATTTGACTATTTGAAGTTTAAAGTTTTATGTTGCATACGTTTTATTTCTAAAGTATTTGATGACAAATGTAACTTGAAAGAACGCCATGGAATGTTATGTGAATCAAATGTTATGGATTTTACTGAGTACATGTTGAATGAGCAAATGAAACTTGTCTTGGTTGTTGTGCCCCATATCCAACGGGGGAATGTTGGATTTCGGGCCCTGGTCAACGGGGCTCATACGTTGATGCACAGTACTGTGGCTGGTGGTTCGCCCATGCGTCCAAAAAATTTTATCCTGGGTGTAGGAGGGATTTCGGGCCCTAGTCAGGGGGGCTCGTACGCTGACCGCAACATACCTAACGAAAGAAAAATATGTGTTTGATGTGAATGTAATTAACGATGATCGTACTCATATTTGAAAATCCTCTTTTTGAATCTTTATATATATGTGTATATGTATTTGGAAAAGGTTTTAAGAATGACAATGATCGAATGTTTGAATTGTTGAAAGAAAATCCATGGCATGTTTTAGAAATTTCAAACTTATTTTAGGAACATGGCTGGTGTATTTGTTGGGCTTTCGCTCATTCCTTACTTTTCAGGTAACGACTTAAGGGAAGCGGAGCCGTATGAGCCACACGGGGGAGTAGTGCCCGAAGAGAACTTTTAGAATAATGAGTGTCCATTATTCGAACATTTTAGTCTATGTTAATTTTCGTTATGCTTTAACTGATGTAAGGAGCTTAGGTCTCCTCGAGATTTCTTTATAAGTTTTAAAGACATGTAATGAGAGTTTTATTTGAATTTTTGGAGGTCCGTAAATTAGAATTATTTTTGGAGTCACAGGATTGTAGTAAGGCCTGGCAGAGCCCTCAGTTGGAGCCTATTGGGTCTGCGGCCGGTCACGTGCCTAGCTCACGGGCCTACCCGTGGGTTCGGGTCGTGACAGCTCAACATCCAAATGAGACGATCATGGAGTATGAGGAGAGATTTGCAAGAGTTTCAATATTTGCCCCGCATATTGTTCAGGACGAGAGACATCGTGCACGTAAGTTTCGGGACGGACTGCGCTTTGAGATAAGGCGACAGATGTCTATCCTGGATAACCCTACCTATGCACAGGTGGTGGATGGGGCGCAACGTCTGGAGCGACTTCATGGGGAACAACTGCGCATCTGGGAGGACAAGAGAAAGAGGAGGCACCATAATGAATCGAACTCTGGAGGTGGAAGGAAGCCATCATCGGATGCCAACAGAAGATCAATAGGTGGATCAGGGCAAAGGCAGCAGACTAAAAGCGGCACTAGAAATTGCACTACCTGTGGGAAATGTCATGGGAACTCGCCCTGCTATAAGGATACGGGAGAGTGTTATAATTGGGGACACATTGCCAGAAACTGCACAAAGCCTCCCCGTGATTCGAAGTGGAATAAGAAGGAAGCTGATAAGCAGAGAGCACATGAGGGACATGCCAGAGTTGTTGCCATGATGACTCACGAGGCTGGAGCGTCAAATGATGTGGTGACAGGTCCTTTTAAAGTTTGCGATAAGAAGGCATTTACCCCACTAGATCCCGGTGCCACACACTCATTTTGTTTCGTTATCTTTTTGTAAGCATTTGACTGTCAGGCCTAGAAAATTGACGATGTACTTAATCCCGCTAGATATGAAGGACTTCGACGTGATTTTGGGTATGGGTATGTTGTCTTTCAATCATAACACAGTAGATTGTTTTAGCATAGAAGTTATATTTTCGATTCCGAATCAACCTGAATACAAGATTCAAGGAGCCAAAGTCAGTACCCTACATAATTTGATTTCGTCTCTGCGCGCGCGCCAAACGACTTCTCAGGAGTGGTCGTAGGGGTTATTTGGCTCACATCGATGACACTCGCGTATCAGAGTCCAGACTAGAGGATGTCCTTGTTGTTCGCGACTTTTCGAAAGTGTTTCCAGAAGACTTGCCTGGTCTTCTGCCTGATAGGGAGATCGATTTTACTATTGACTTGATTCCTGGTGCAGCACCTATCTCTAAAGCACCCTACAGAATAGCTCCTACTTCAACTCAAGGAACTAAAGGAGCAATTACAAGAACTCTTAGACAAGACGTATCAAGATGTTCCCTCGACTCCGTTCAAAATTGCATTTCTTTTGAATAATAGACCATATACGTGAAAGGGAAACTAAAAAAATAGATAACGATGGGACTCAAAAGGAATGCGACAGGAAACACAGCTCATGCTAGGAATGACACGAAAAGAAAAAATCCTATCATGCGTACTTAACCTTTCCCTAATGGCCAGCCATAAGACGAAGTTATGGCGTGGAACACGCCACTTATACGACAGCAAGGAAGCCAATCTAGCTGACGGACGCTTGTGCCAAAAGGCTTCCCACGTACTCGCAACGGAGAGAACTCCCCAGAACCACTAACCTTCCAGACGATTCTATCAGGCATATCTGGGACATGACGAAAAGAGCTAGGGGTACGTCGCGTAACTCCACGAGCTCAAGTGTATTGGACACAGGCCAACGCCACGAGGAGCCCAATTAAGATCACATCAGAAACCCTCGCTCGCCTACCCAGACCCGAGTCAGAAATAATTCTATCAGCAAGGGTAGGCATGATAGGACCTATTGGATGCCACCAATCAAACCACAGAGAGATCCTACTGCCATCCCCAACTATATACCAGGAAAAAGAGGGAATCATATCCCTGACCATGAGAATCTTCCACCAAGACCAGCTACAATCACTGGGGCAAGAGACCTCCCAAAAACTCCTTCCTATCAGAATGTTGGACTTAACCCACCGCGGCCAGAGGGAATCCGACCTGAATGATAAGATGGACCAGATATGCCGGGAAATGGCAGCAAAATTCCACAACTTGATACCCAGGCTACCCTCTTCCTCGTGAAAACATACATCAGCCTAAACCCACCTGGGCTCCCGTGGTACAAAGCCCCGTACCCTTTCCAGAGGAAAGCTCAAAAGATCCTCTCCATCTCTAGAATCACTTTCCTTGGAAGGATAAAAACTGAAGCCCATTGCACCTGGATAGAGAATAAGACTGGTCTAATCGACTGGATCCTACCGGCATACGACAGGCAATTGTAAGTCCAATGCTTAGCTTTCTTCACTATACTTCTATTACACGCCACCCATGCATACATTTGTATCTAATTTTATCCCTTCAATTCACGGGAAACAACTCTCCTTCTAGCCCTTGTTCCTTGGTAAGCTGAATATTCCCTTTAGTGTTGTTCCTGTGTAGTTTCCAATAGGATGTGTCAGTGTGAGACTTCTTCAGAATTTCCCGGAAGCATTGTTGTGCTCCATAACCTTGTAAGCTGAAATTCAGCATTCTTTTTTGTCATAGAGGTTGATTCGTTAAATTGGTAGTGGTCTCCACAACTCGAATTAGTGCCGTTAACGTGATCATTAAGAAGAACAACCCATGTTCAAAGGGAGTCTTTTAAGACTTCTGTAGTCACTTCCATGACTTTTGTAGTTACTTGGTAACTTTTGCAGTCACCTTAGTGGCTTTCGTAGTCACTTTTTTGTGACTTTTGGATAGCCCTACAAACGACGGCTATTACGCTACCGGTATGCGTTTCGTACCTTCGAGTTTTGTGTCCGATCTCGGTCCTTTGGACCGCTTAATGATCATTTCGCATATTACTTCGCTTTATTCGTATCGTCGTCAATTGTTGTCACCTGTTCGCCGAGTTTTGGTTTTGTTTTGAACCCTGGATTATTGTATTGCTTTCCATTTGGTTCCCCTTACTGGGCTATTCGAGCTCGCCCGCTATTTGTTTGCCTTGCCCTTACCACAGGTGGTAGACGTGATTAGAGGCATTGGCACGCTCGGGGAACTAGAAAACGTGGCTTATTAGTGTCTTTGAACTGTGTAATCCACTTTGAGAACTTTACCCGGATGTGGGTAGTTTGAATTGGAATTAGAACCTTGTGATGGATTTTGGCGGTGGATATTATTTTGTTTTAGTTGGGTTTGAGGAGGATGGATTTTAATCAAGTCTTTATCTTATGGAGGTATTTTTGTCGCTAATGGATTACATGCTCTGCTTTATACCTTGGTGCAACTGAATATTTAGTAAAATGTATTTGACTTTTTAGGACTTAAATTTTGGTAACGGTTTCCAAAGTTTGGGGGGTTATAGTTTGGTGTCAGAGCATAGGTTTGAGAATCTGTAGACCCTTAGAAATTAGCTTAAGGCCTGAAACTTTTATAGCTTCCGCGCTTGTTAGGACTATTTATAAAGGGCTATTTTATAAGCCCAAGACTTATGCTTTTGTGTAATGTTGATCAGGATGAGTGTTCATGGGGGAATTGGTGGCGCAGAAGAGCCTCGAGTAGAAAGAGGAGATGATCCGGAATCCAACGCTACTCACGCTGCAACTAACGCTGCGATCTTGAAGCAGTTCACAAGTTTGCGGCCAAGCAAGTTCGATAAAGCTATGGATGTTGCGGCTGCAGAGACTTGGGTTAATGAGTTGGATAAGATATTCGAGGTGATGGGGTGCTCAGACAAACAGAAGGTGAAGTTAGCAATTTAGTCAGTTGACAGGCGAAGCAGATCAATGGTGGGATGACCTCAAGGATGATGACGTCAGAAGATAAAGCTGATCTCACACGGCAAGCATTTCAAGATCGCTTCTTCACGAAGTACTTTCCCCCAAACGTGAAAGAGGCTATGGAGAGCGATTTCACGAGGATCGCTCAACATCCAAATGAGACGATCACGGAGTATGAGGAGAGATTTGCAAGACTTTCAAGATTTGCCCTGCATATTGTTCAGGACGAGAGACATCGTGCACGTAAGTTTTGGGACGGACTGCGCTTTGAGATAAGGCGACAGATGTCTATCCTGGATAACCCTACCTATGCACAGGTGGTGGATGGGGCGCAACGTCTCGAGCGACTTCATGGGGAACAACTACGCATCTGGGAGGACAAGAGAAAGAGGAGGCACCATAATGAATCGAACTCTGGAGGTGGAAGGAAGCCATCATCGGATGCCAATAGAAGATCAATAGGTGGATCAGGGCAAAGGCAGCAGACTAAAAGCGGCACTAGAAATTGCACTACCTGTGGGAAATGTCATGGGAACTCGCCCTGCTATAAGGATACGGGAGAGTGTTATAATTGGGGACACATGGCCAGAAACTGCACAAAGCCTCCCCGTGATCCGAAGTGGAATAAGAAGGAAGCTGATAAGCAGAGAGCACATGAGGGACATGCCAGAGTTGTTGCCATGATGACTCACGAGGCTGGAGCGTCAAATGATGTGGTGACAGGTCCTTTTAAAGTTTGCGATAAGAAGGCATTTACCCCACTAGATCCCGGTGCCACACACTCATTTTGTTTCGTTATCTTTTTGTAAGCATTTGACTGTCAGGCCTAGAAAATTGACGGTGAACTTAATCCCGCTAGATATGAAGGACTTCGACGTGATTTTGGGTATGGGTTTTTTTTTCGGTAAATAAAAATATATATCAACCGATGAAACAAAAGTACAACATCTGCAAGGGGCATACCCCAGGAAAACAACAATGAAACGCAAGTCTTGCTAAGCAAGAGCGAAGAGAAAACCTAAGCTAGGCAGAAACATGCCACACTGGCAACAAAAGAAAAGGTTAATACATAACACTGGAACTAGATCAGCAAAGACAAACAAAGACCCAGAAGAAACCAGAGGAGAAGGCCCCATGGAATCTGGAGGTCCTGGTGAAAAGACCAACACACTAAAGCTGCGATATAACAAGCTAGAAGCTGCAACGGTCTGTCTGAACATGGACCGATCACCCAAAAATTATCTGACCAAACCATGACGAAATCAGACGAATATGGAGTCGGGGAGCTGCCATTCACCCTGGAACCATCGGTTAGTCGGGGTATGGGCCACTTTTCTACAAGAGAATAACCTCCACCGGATGATCTGCACAAGACCTGCAGAACAAGAAACCACATCAGTATACTTATTCTGGAAGGAACGAGAATTCCGCTCTCGCCAGATGTAGTACACCAACGCCGCAAACGCTATCCGACAGACTGATGCCGGGAATCCAGGGCCCTGCCACTCAGAAGAAGCTCGATCAATCATACCCTGCCAACTCAACATAGGCCAGTTAAAATTGCATTTCTTTTGAATAATAGACCATAATCTGAACGTGAAAGGGCAGTTAAAAAATAGATGATCATGGGACTCAAAAGGAATGCGACAGAAAACACAGCTCATACTAGGAATGACATGAAAAGCAAAAAGCCTATCCTGCGTACTTAACCTCTCCCTAATGGCCAGCCATAAGACGAAATTATGACGTGGAACACGCCACTTACACGACAGTAAGCAAGCCCATCTAACAAGCGGCCGCTTATGACGAAGGGCATCCCACGTACTCGCAATGGAGAAATCCCCAGAACCACTAACCGACCATACAATCCTATCAGGCATATCCGGGGCAGGACGAAAAGAGCTAGGGGTACTCTCGCGCAACTCCATGAGCTCAAGGGTATTGGACATAGGCCAGCACCACGATGAGCCAAGGATCACATTAGAAACTCTCGCTCGCCTATCCAGACCCGAGTCAGAAATAATCCTACCAGAAAGGGTAGGGATGATAGGGCCAATCGGGTGCCACCAATCAAACCACAGAGAGATTCTTCTACCATCCCCAACAATATACCGAGGGAAAGAGCGAATCATATCCCTAACCATGAGAATCTTACGCCAAGACCAGCTACAATCGCTGGGGCACGAGACCTCCCAAAAACTCCTTCCTATTAGAATATTGGACTTGACCCACCGCGGCCAAAGGGAGTCCGACCTGAAGGATATGATAGACCAAATGTGTCTAGAGATGGCAGCAAAATTCCACACCTCAATCTGCTTAATACCCAGGCCACCCTCAACCTCAGGACAACATACATCAGCCCAAGCCACCTTGGCTCCCGTGGTACAAAGGCCCGTACCCTTCCAAAGGAAGGCTCGAAAAATCCTCTCAATATCAAGAATCACTTTCTTTGGAAGGATAAAAACTGAAGCCCAGTACACTTGGATAGAGAACAAAACTGATCTAATCTAGTAGATATGTCCAGAAGAAACAGAAACCAAAACCCTAGTTATAGCAAAGCTCAATACAAACTTCAAATAAAACATATATCCTGAGGAGCGAGATAGATTCATCAATCACAAAGATCAAGTATACCAGAAGACTCAAATCTCTATCACACGCTAGCCACAATGATCAAGTGATATACCGGAAAAAGGGTCAAAATCTTTGCCTCAGTAGCCCCCGTGCATGTCTGCACAACAAAAACAGTTCATGCTTTCTTCAATTCAATTGTCATTGCTTGGACTGAGTGAGAATTTTCATTGACCCTCCATATATTCCATACGACAAGTAATTGCAAGTCCAATGCTTGACTGTCTTCATAATGCGGTCCAGGAGAGGGTGACAGTCTTCTTTCCGCAAGCACGTGGAAATCAGAGGGACACCCAGATATCGCATAGGGAGCTTTCCCTCAAGAAAGCCAAGACAAGCAGAGATCAAAGCCTTGGTAGAAGGCTCAACACCAGAGAAAAAAACATGGCTCTTATTAGGATTGGGGACAAGTCCCGAGAACTGCTGGAAGACAGAGAGCCCATGTTTCAAGACCTAAACCGAAGGAAGGTCACCCCGACAAAAAAGCATGAGATCATCAGCAAAGGCAAGCTGAAAGATGCCATCCTTTTGGCACCTCCAGTGGTAGCGAAACTGACTACCAACTACTATTCTCTGCAACATCCCTGCAAGAACATCCATGCAAATAACAAAAAGGTAGGGGGACATCGGATCCCCCTGCCTAATACCTCGCCTACCCTGAAAGAAACCATTAGACTCCCCGTTTATGATGATCGAAAAGCTCGTGCTAGAGACACAAGCTTTGATCCATCTAATAACCGTGGGGGAAATCTAAGGCAAATCAAAACATCAAAGAGAAAATCCCAATGCAAACAATCATAGGCCTTCATCAAATCCACCTTCATAGCACATCTAGGTACCCTGAAGTCCTCCCGATGATAGTTCCGCATGAGCTCCTGAGATAAGAGGATATTATCTGCAATACTCCGAGAGGCAACAAAGGCCGTCTGGGAAGGATCAATGAGGTCCCCAAGCACCACCTTAACACGATTAGCAATGATTTTGGCTATGCATTTATAAATCGTGTTACAACAAGAAATAGGCCTGTAATCATTAAGACTCGAGGGATTAGTTACTTTGGGAATTAAGACAAGAAAAGTATGGTTAACTTCTTTGAGAAGCTGACCATTACCAAAAAAATCCTGAATTGCTTCCACAATCTCTTCCCCTACAGTATGCCATGCCCTCTTAAAAAAGAGGGCATTATACCCATCAGGACCAGGGGATTTACCATCCTTGAGAGAGAAGAAAACCTTCTTAATCTCCTCCTCAGACACCTCTCGAGCCATCTCACACTGCTGAGAATCAGAAAGGGATTTTGACATCCAGTTCCTCAGTTCATTCAGACCCGGATAGTGACCCAACCCACAAGTTCCCAACAAACTCTGAAAATGGTCAACAATCGAAGCCTTAACCAAATCCGAGTCATCAAGGATAGTCCCGTCAGATCGAAGAATAGAACTGATTTTATTGAAATTCCTTCTCTCATTAACTGACTTAAAGAAAAATTTGTTATTTTTATCCCCCACATCAAGCCAGTGAATCCCAGATTTTTGCTTGAGAAAACTCTCCTCCTCAGCACTCACTCTAGCAAAAAGTTCAAGCTTGTCCTTTTCAATCTGACGCCACACAGGGTCAAGAGGGTTCAACGCTAACATGCTCTGGGCATACTCCAAGGAAATCCTAGCCTCATTAAGTCTACCTGAAATGTTACTAAAGTGTTCCTTATTGAAGTCCTTAAGCTGTAACTTAAGCAGCTTTAGCTTCCTGACAACCCTGAACATAGCATAACCCGCAAGGGGCGTGCCCCACACTTTAGCAACCAGAGGCAAAAATTTATGGTGATTGGCCCACATATCAAAAAATTTAAACGGCTTGGGCACCTTGTCAACTTTGACAAGAGAATGGACGAGGATAGGCGAATGATCAGAGATGCCTCTAGGACGAAAAATCGCTTCAGATTTAGGAAAATTAGAGATCCAAGTATCATTAATAAGGACACGGTCAAGCTTCCTACAAATAGTATCACCATTATCCTGACAGTTAGTCCAAGTATAAAAGCAACCAGAATACTTCAAATCTGAAAGTTCTGAAGTAATTAAACAGTCATGGAACTCCTGGTAGTAGCGAGGCCATCTATTGCTACCCCCTAACTTCTCACTCGGACTCTGGATAGCATTAAAGTCACCAAGTATCAACCAGGGATCATTCGCAAAAAGGCGAGACCTATACTCAAGCTCCTGCCAGAGCACAGATCTCTCACCAGAATCATTGGAACCATACACAAAGGAAACAAAAAAAGGAGGCAACCTATCTATTAATTTCACTTGACAGTGAATTATTTGATCCGACATACCAATACAAGTAACATTAGCAACTTTGGGATTCCATAAAACCCAAATTCTACCATTCACAGAAAATTGGTAGTTATTGATAAAGGACCAACCAGGAAATCTACGGTTAATCATAACCGAGGCATTAGGGGCGGCTACTCTGGTTTCCAAGATCCCAAAAAGCATAACACCTAAGGAGGCAATCATATGTTGAGCCTCCACTTGCTTACCACTAGTGTTGAATCCTCGAGAATTCCAGCAGAGAATGTTATGCATGATACCAAAAAACCAAAAGGATGCTACAAAACAAGAAGTAAAAGTCAGGTGAAATTTCCCCTACGGGGAGACTTCTTCTTTTTCTTATTATTAACATTAGAGTCAAGATTTATTTTACTACCAAAAAGAGAAGACATGTTATTATTAGGAGTAAGAGAGCAGGGAACTAAATCAGAATCAGAGTCCGGATCAGAGCCCGAAACAGAATGCACAATCAAACCAGAATCTAAACGCAAATCAGAGTGCAAAGCAGGATCAACACAAGGCAAAATAGGAAAATGACAAGGTACCTCGGGAAGAGAAGACTGCTGAGTACTGACCTCCTGTAGAGAAGAAACATGCTGGGCACTAACCTGTATGTGGCTATCAAGCTCATGTTGGTGCCAAGGCTCCAACTGACTATGGCTCGGCTGAACACAATCATGAGCTAAAGAAGACGAAGCATCCCTACTAACTTTGTTCTTACCTTTACTCTTCATAGTTGACCACTCTGCTTCTTTCGCCAGAACAACAGAGGCAGGAGGGGTCGTGGTAGATCGCTTCGGAACAGAGAGAGAAGGAGAAAGAGGCCTAGTGCTCTCAGGCCGAGTACAAGACTGGGTAGAGTGTCCGAAGCACTTGCACACCGTGCAAACTGGAGGGCGCCACTGATAATCTGCCCGAACAATCACAGGATCAGAGGGGGCATCCTGGCAGGTACTCGGGCCTGGCACAATAACAAGTTCATCAACGAGCTCCCTGGCTGCAGAAACCTCAACACACACTCTAGCAAAGCTAATCCGCTCACAGCTCTCAGTAAGCGAATCCGCATATAGTGGCTTCCCAATACCACTTGCTACGTAGCTCAACCCACTGGCAGTCAAGTACTCAACAGGAATATTGTAAAGTCTAACCCATAACGGTAGAACATCAAGGGATTCCTTGCACAAATTCATACCCAATCTCCAACGCTGCAATACAAATAATTTGTTTGCAAAATGCCACGGACCCGAATCCAGAATCTTGTCTACCGTATCCACAGTAGAGAATTTAAAGAAATAAAAACCTTTGTCATTTACTAAAACTTTTTGTAACCCGTCCTTTAACCACAGCTTACGGGCAATGTTGTTAACAGTGAAGTAAGGTAATTTTTTATCGACAAAATACCCCACAACACAGTTATCCCACAGCTCAATACCCTCTTCAGCAATATCTTGAGGAGGAGAAACATGTACCTTTCCTTCAGAAATAGTCGGCGGGAAGTAAGATAATTTCATCTTACCTTTAGAGATAGAAGGCCCCGGCTTCACCTTGTCAGCCCAGGATGGATGAGGTGAAGAAGCAGGAATGCGCGGAGCGTCTGCCCCAATAACTCATCCCTTTTCCACACCAAGAGCAACCACTCCCCTGGGTCTAGAAACACCCCGATAACCCCTCCCACCTCTGGCACCCCGATCGATACCATCTCTACCTCTATCTCGAGAAAGGGACCGATAAGCCAGCTGTTGCCGAAGTGAGTCGACCTCCGCTTGCAACGCACATTTCTCATCACCGACCTGTCGCCGGTGTTCAAGTTCCTCCATAAGCAAACCAAACTGACGGGCCGACAACGCACCACTCAAGAAACGATCATTTAACCCTCTCGTTTCCGCTAGAGCAGCTGCTTCCTCATCAGAACATTCAGAACCATCAATTCTCTTCAAAGGAGATCCGTCACTTTTTGACGTGCCCGAGGGGCCAGGGGTAGCCTCCCGAGGCTTGATCGGCGGAGAAGGAGAATTATCATGAGAAACCAGAGCATCCGAGTTCAGAAAATTGGCTAATCGTGAGCCAATAGGCATAAAAAAAGTTTGATCGGCACGACGGCCAGACACGGCCAAAGAAGGAACAGAAGACGCCATAAAGAAGCAGACCAAAAAAAAATATTAAACTTAAAAACTTAAACTTAAAAACTGCGCAACCCAATTAGGGCCGGCGCAGCCGAACCCAAAACAGGGCCGGAGCGAGAAGAAAACAGAGGGGAGCGGGGGAAAAGGAGGAGAAGGGGAAGGGAGGAGGGGAGGACGGCCGCCGCGCACCGCCGGAGCCAACGCCGCCGACGAAACGCAGCAAAGAAACACGACCACCGGCGAGCACAAACCGGTCACCGGTCACCAGGCACCGGAAACAGCAACACCGAAGCCGGCAAGAAGAAAAAGGGAAACCGGAAACCGGCAGAAAAGGCGACGCCGCGACAGCAAGCCCAGCCGGATCTGGACCGACACACCGCAGCAGACTTCGGCGATGGGCCTGGCAACGCCGGAAAATGCACAGGAAGCACCACGCCGGCGAAGACCCACCGTCCGAACACGCCAACAGGACACAAAAACGACCTCCGGCGAAAGAAGGACCACCAACCGAGACCCGAAGAACCTTACACTGCCTGAGAACACAAATCGAAAATCCTAACCCATCCAAAGAAACGCGGCTAACCCATAGCGCCGGAGCCGCAAGCAAAACACGACCGCCGGCGAACAGAACAACCGCCGGATACAAGCAGACCCGCCGTGAAGCCGAAGCCGGCGCCGGGGACGACCAACAGTCGCCACCAACGGCTAGAAACGGCCGGAGAAAACCCACAGGCACAACCTAACGGCTAGTTTTTTGAGAGAGAATATTTGAGAGAGAAAACCCTTGGGTATGGGTTGGTTGTCTTTCAATCATAACACAGTAGATTGTTTTAGCAAAGAAGTTATATTTTCGATTCCGAATCAACCTGAATACAAGATTCAGGGAGCCAAAGTCAGTACCCTACATAATTTGATTTCGTCTCTGCGCGCGCGCCAAACGACTTCTCAGGAGTGGTCGTAGGGGTTATTTGGCTCACATCGATGACACTCGCGTATCAGAGGCCAGACTAGAGGATGTCCTTGTTGTTCGCGACTTTTCGAAAGTGTTTCCAGAAGACTTGCCTGGTGTTCTGCCTGATAGGGAGATCAATTTTACTATTGACTTGATTCCTGGTGCAGCACCTATCTCCAAAGCACCCTACAGAATAGCTCCTACTTCAACTCAAGGAACTAAAGGAGCAATTACAAGAACTCTTAGACAAGACGTACCAAGATGTTCCCTCGACTCCGTTCAAAATTGCATTTCTTTTGAATAATAGACCATATACGTGAAAGGGCAACTAAAAAAATAGATAACGATGGGACTCAAAAGGAATGCGACAGGAAACACAGCTCATGCTAGGAATGACACGAAAAGCAAAAATCCTATCATGCGTACTTAACCTTTCCCTAATGGCCAGCCATAAGACGAAGTTATGGCGTGGAACACGCCACTTATACGACAGCAAGGAAGCCAATCTAGCTGACGGCCGCTTGTGCCAAAAGGCTTCCCACGTACTCGCAACGGAGAGAACTCCCCAGAACCACTAACCTTCCAGACGATTCTATCAGGCATATCTGGGACATGACGAAAAGAGCTAGGGGTACGTCGCGTAACTCCACGAGCTCAAGTGTATTGGACACAGGCCAACGCCACGAGGAGCCCAATTAAGATCACATCAGAAACCCTCGCTCGCCTACCCAGACCCGAGTCAGAAATAATTCTATCAGCAAGGGTAGGCATGATAGGACCTATTGGATGCCACCAATCAAACCACAGAGAGATCCTACTGCCATCCCCAACTATATACCAGGAAAAAGAGGGAATCATATCCCTGACCATGAGAATCTTCCACCAAGACCAGCTACAATCACTGGGGCAAGAGACCTCCCAAAAACTCCTTCCTATCAGAATGTTGGACTTAACCCACCGCGGCCAGAGGGAATCCGACCTGAATGATAAGATGGACCAGATATGCCGGGAAATGGCAGCAAAGTTCCACAACTCAATCTGCTTGATACCCAGGCCACCCTCTTCCTCGTGAAAACATACATCAGCCCAAACCCACCTGGGCTCCCGTGGTACAGAGCCCCGTACCCTTTCCAGAGGAAAGCTCAAAAGATCCTCTCCATCTCTAGAATCACTTTCCTTGGAAGGATAAAAACTGAAGCCCATTGCACCTGGATAGAGAATAAGACTGGTCTAATCGACTGGATCCTACCGGCATACGACAGGCAATTGCAAGTCCAATGCTTAGCTTTCTTCACTATACTTCTATTACACGCCACCCATGCATACATTTGTATCTAATTTTATCCCTTCAATTCACGGGAAACAACTCTCCTTCTAGCCCTTGTTCCTTGGTAAGCTGAATATTCCCTTTAGTGTTGTTCCTGTGTAGTTTCCAATAGGATGTGTCAGTGTGAGACTTCTTCAGAATTTCCCGGAAGCATTGTTGTGCTCCATAACCTTGTAAGCTGAAATTCAGCATTCTTTTTTGTCATAGAGGTTGATTCGTTAAATTGGTAGTGGTCTCCACAACTCGAATTAGTGCCGTTAACGTGATCATTAAGAAGAACAACCCATGTTCAAAGGGAGTCTTTTAAGACTTCTGTAGTCACTCCCATGACTTTTGTAGTTACTTGGTAACTTTTGCAGTCACCTTAGTGGCTTTCGTAGTCACTTTTTTGTGACTTTTGGATAGCCCTACAAACGACGGCTATTACGCTACCGGTATGCGTTTCGTACCTTCGAGTTTTGTGTCCGATCTCGGTCCTTTGGACCGCTTAATGATCATTTCGCATATTACTTCGCTTTATTCGTATCGCCGTCAATTGTTGTCACCTGTTCGCCGAGTTTTGGTTTTGTTTTGAACCCTGGATTATTGTATTGCTTTCCATTTGGTTCCCCTTACTGGGCTATTCGAGCTCGCCCGCTATTTGTTTGCCTTGCCCTTACCACAGGTGGTAGACGTGATTAGAGGCATTGGCACGCTCGGGGAACTAGAAAACGTGGCTTATTAGTGTCTTTGAACTGTGTAATCCACTTTGAGAACTTTACCCGGATGTGGGTAGTTTGAATTGGAATTAGAACCTTGTGATGGATTTTGGCGGTGGATATTATTTTGTTTTAGTTGGGTTTGAGGAGGATGGATTTTAATCAAGTCTTTATCTTATGGAGGTATTTTTGTCGCTAATGGATTACATGCTCTGCTTTATACCTTGGTGCAACTGAATATTTAGTAAAATGTATTTGACTTTAGGACTTAAATTTTGGTAACGGTTTCCAAAGTTTGGGGGGTTATAGTTTGGTGTCAGAGCATAGGTTTGAGAATCTGTAGACCCTTAGAAATTAGCTTAAGGCCTGAAACTTTTATAGCTTCCGCGCTTGTTAGGACTATTTATAAAGGGCTATTTTATAAGCCCAAGACTTATGCGTTTGTGTAATGTTGATCAGGATGAGTGTTCGTGGGGAAATTGGTGGCGCAGAAGAGCCTCGAGTAGAAAGAGGAGATGATCCGGAATCCAACGCTACTCACGCTGCAACTAACGCTGCGATCTTGAAGCAGTTCACAAGTTTGCGGCCAAGCAAGTTCGATAAAGCTATGGATGTTGCGGCTGCAGAGACTTGGGTTAATGAGTTGGATAAGATATTCGAGGTGATGGGGTGCTCAGACAAACAGAAGGTGAAGTTAGCAATTTAGTCAGTTGACAGGCGAAGCAGATCAATGGTGGGATGACCTCAAGGATGATGACGTCAGAAGAGAAAGCTGATCTCACACGGCAAGCATTTCAAGATCGCTTCTTCACGAAGTACTTTCCCCCAAACGTGAAAGAGGCTATGGAGAGCGATTTCACGAGGATCGCTCAACATCCAAATGAGACGATCACGGAGTACGAGGAGAGATTTGCAAGAGTTTCAAGAATTGCCCCGCATATTGTTCAGGACGAGAGACATCGTGCACGTAAGTTTCGGGACGGACTGCGCTTTGAGATAAGGCGACAGATGTCTATCCTGGATAACCCTACCTATGCACAGGTGGTGGATGGGGCGCAACGTCTCGAGCGACTTCATGGGGAACAACTACGCATCTGGGAGGACAAGAGAAAGAGGAGGCACCATAATGAATCGAACTCTGGAGGTGGAAGGAAACCATCATCGGATGCCAATAGAAGATCAATAGGTGGATCAGGGCAAAGGCAGCAGACTAAAAGCGGCACTAGAAATTGCACTACCTGTGGGAAATGTCATGGGAACTCGCCCTGCTATAAGGATACGGGAGAGTGTTATAATTGGGGACACATGGCCAGAAACTGCACAAAGCCTCCCCGTGATCCGAAGTGGAATAAGAAGGAAGCTGATAAGCAGAGAGCACATGAGGGACATGCCAGAGTTGTTGCCATGATGACTCACGAGGCTGGAGCGTCAAATGATGTGGTGACAGGTCCTTTTAAAGTTTGCGATAAGAAGGCATTTACCCCACTAGATCCCGGTGCCACACACTCATTTTGTTTCGTTATCTTTTTGTAAGCATTTGACTGTCAGGCCTAGAAAATTGACGGTGAACTTAATCCCGCTAGATATGAAGGACTTCGACGTGATTTTGGGTATGGGTTGGTTGTCTTTCAATCATAACACAGTAGATTGTTTTAGCAAAGAAGTTATATTTTCGATTCCGAATCAACCTGAATACAAGATTCAGGGAGCCAAAGTCAGTACCCTACATAATTTGATTTCGTCTCTGCGCGCGCGCCAAACGACTTCTCAGGAGTGGTCGTAGGGGTTATTTGGCTCACATCGATGACACTCGCGTATCAGAGGCCAGACTAGAGGATGTCCTTGTTGTTCGCGACTTTTCGAAAGTGTTTCCAGAAGACTTGCCTGGTCTTCTGCCTGATAGGGAGATCGATTTTACTATTGACTTGATTCCTGGTGCAGCACCTATCTCCAAAGCACCCTACAGAATAGCTCCTACTTCAACTCAAGGAACTAAAGGAGCAATTACAAGAACTCTTAGACAAGACGTACCAAGATGTTCCCTCGACTCCGTTCAAAATTGCATTTCTTTTGAATAATAGACCATATACGTGAAAGGGCAACTAAAAAAATAGATAACGATGGGACTCAAAAGGAATGCGACAGGAAACACAGCTCATGCTAGGAATGACACGAAAAGCAAAAATCCTATCATGCGTACTTAACCTTTCCCTAATGGCCAGCCATAAGACGAAGTTATGGCGTGGAACACGCCACTTATACGACAGCAAGGAAGCCAATCTAGCTGACGGCCGGTTGTGCCAAAAGGCTTCCCACGTACTCGCAACGGAGAGAACTCCCCAGAACCACTAACCTTCCAGACGATTCTATCAGGCATATCTGGGACATGACGAAAAGAGCTAGGGGTACGTCGCGTAACTCCACGAGCTCAAGTGTATTGGACACATGCCAACGCCACGAGGAGCCCAATTAAGATCACATCAGAAACCCTCGCTCGCCTACCCAGACCCGAGTCAGAAATAATTCTATCAGCAAGGGTAGGCATGATAGGACCTATTGGATGCCACCAATCAAACCACAGAGAGATCCTACTGCCATCCCCAACTATATACCAGGAAAAAGAGGGAATCATATCCCTGACCATGAGAATCTTCCACCAAGACCAGCTACAATCACTGGGGCAAGAGACCTCCCAAAAACTCCTTCCTATCAGAATGTTGGACTTAACCCACCGCGGCCAGAGGGAATCCGACCTGAATGATAAGATGGACCAGATATGCCGGGAAATGGCAGCAAAGTTCCACAACTCAATCTGCTTGATACCCAGGCCACCCTCTTCCTCGTGAAAACATACATCAGCCCAAACCCACCTGGGCTCCCGTGGTACAGAGCCCCGTACCCTTTCCAGAGGAAAGCTCAAAAGATCCTCTCCATCTCTAGAATCACTTTCCTTGGAAGGATAAAAACTGAAGCCCATTGCACCTGGATAGAGAATAAGACTGGTCTAATCGACTGGATCCTACCGGCATACGACAGGCAATTGCAAGTCCAATGCTTAGCTTTCTTCACTATACTTCTATTACACGCCACCCATGCATACATTTGTATCTAATTTTATCCCTTCAATTCACGGGAAACAACTCTCCTTCTAGCCCTTGTTCCTTGGTAAGCTGAATATTCCCTTTAGTGTTGTTCCTGTGTAGTTTCCAATAGGATGTGTCAGTGTGAGACTTCTTCAGAATTTCCCGGAAGCATTGTTGTGCTCCATAACCTTGTAAGCTGAAATTCAGCATTCTTTTTTGTCATAGAGGTTGATTCGTTAAATTGGTAGTGGTCTCCACAACTCGAATTAGTGCCGTTAACGTGATCATTAAGAAGAACAACCCATGTTCAAAGGGAGTCTTTTAAGACTTCTGTAGTCACTCCCATGACTTTTGTAGTTACTTGGTAACTTTTGCAGTCACCTTAGTGGCTTTCGTAGTCACTTTTTTGTGACTTTTGGATAGCCCTACAAACGACGGCTATTACGCTACCGGTATGCGTTTCGTACCTTCGAGTTTTGTGTCCGATCTCGGTCCTTTGGACCGCTTAATGATCATTTCGCATATTACTTCGCTTTATTCGTATCGCCGTCAATTGTTGTCACCTGTTCGCCGAGTTTTGGTTTTGTTTTGAACCCTGGATTATTGTATTGCTTTCCATTTGGTTCCCCTTACTGGGCTATTCGAGCTCGCCCGCTATTTGTTTGCCTTGCCCTTACCACAGGTGGTAGACGTGATTAGAGGCATTGGCACGCTCGGGGAACTAGAAAACGTGGCTTATTAGTGTCTTTGAACTGTGTAATCCACTTTGAGAACTTTACCCGGATGTGGGTAGTTTGAATTGGAATTAGAACCTTGTGATGGATTTTGGCGGTGGATATTATTTTGTTTTAGTTGGGTTTGAGGAGGATGGATTTTAATCAAGTCTTTATCTTATGGAGGTATTTTTGTCGCTAATGGATTACATGCTCTGCTTTATACCTTGGTGCAACTGAATATTTAGTAAAATGTATTTGACTTTAGGACTTAAATTTTGGTAACGGTTTCCAAAGTTTGGGGGGTTATAGTTTGGTGTCAGAGCATAGGTTTGAGAATCTGTAGACCCTTAGAAATTAGCTTAAGGCCTGAAACTTTTATAGCTTCCGCGCTTGTTAGGACTATTTATAAAGGGCTATTTTATAAGCCCAAGACTTATGCGTTTGTGTAATGTTGATCAGGATGAGTGTTCGTGGGGAAATTGGTGGCGCAGAAGAGCCTCGAGTAGAAAGAGGAGATGATCCGGAATCCAACGCTACTCACGCTGCAACTAACGCTGCGATCTTGAAGCAGTTCACAAGTTTGCGGCCAAGCAAGTTCGATAAAGCTATGGATGTTGCGGCTGCAGAGACTTGGGTTAATGAGTTGGATAAGATATTCGAGGTGATGGGGTGCTCAGACAAACAGAAGGTGAAGTTAGCAATTTAGTCAGTTGACAGGCGAAGCAGATCAATGGTGGGATGACCTCAAGGATGATGACGTCAGAAGAGAAAGCTGATCTCACACGGCAAGCATTTCAAGATCGCTTCTTCACGAAGTACTTTCCCCCAAACGTGAAAGAGGCTATGGAGAGCGATTTCACGAGGATCGCTCAACATCCAAATGAGACGATCACGGAGTACGAGGAGAGATTTGCAAGAGTTTCAAGAATTGCCCCGCATATTGTTCAGGACGAGAGACATCGTGCACGTAAGTTTCGGGACGGACTGCGCTTTGAGATAAGGCGACAGATGTCTATCCTGGATAACCCTACCTATGCACAGGTGGTGGATGGGGCGCAACGTCTCGAGCGACTTCATGGGGAACAACTACGCATCTGGGAGGACAAGAGAAAGAGGAGGCACCATAATGAATCGAACTCTGGAGGTGGAAGGAAACCATCATCGGATGCCAATAGAAGATCAATAGGTGGATCAGGGCAAAGGCAGCAGACTAAAAGCGGCACTAGAAATTGCACTACCTGTGGGAAATGTCATGGGAACTCGCCCTGCTATAAGGATACGGGAGAGTGTTATAATTGGGGACACATGGCCAGAAACTGCACAAAGCCTCCCCGTGATCCGAAGTGGAATAAGAAGGAAGCTGATAAGCAGAGAGCACATGAGGGACATGCCAGAGTTGTTGCCATGATGACTCACGAGGCTGGAGCGTCAAATGATGTGGTGACAGGTCCTTTTAAAGTTTGCGATAAGAAGGCATTTACCCCACTAGATCCCGGTGCCACACACTCATTTTGTTTCGTTATCTTTTTGTAAGCATTTGACTGTCAGGCCTAGAAAATTGACGGTGAACTTAATCCCGCTAGATATGAAGGACTTCGACGTGATTTTGGGTATGGGTTGGTTGTCTTTCAATCATAACACAGTAGATTGTTTTAGCAAAGAAGTTATATTTTCGATTCCGAATCAACCTGAATACAAGATTCAGGGAGCCAAAGTCAGTACCCTACATAATTTGATTTCGTCTCTGCGCGCGCGCCAAACGACTTCTCAGGAGTGGTCGTAGGGGTTATTTGGCTCACATCGATGACACTCGCGTATCAGAGGCCAGACTAGAGGATGTCCTTGTTGTTCGCGACTTTTCGAAAGTGTTTCCAGAAGACTTGCCTGGTCTTCTGCCTGATAGGGAGATCGATTTTACTATTGACTTGATTCCTGGTGCAGCACCTATCTCCAAAGCACCCTACAGAATAGCTCCTACTTCAACTCAAGGAACTAAAGGAGCAATTACAAGAACTCTTAGACAAGACGTACCAAGATGTTCCCTCGACTCCGTTCAAAATTGCATTTCTTTTGAATAATAGACCATATACGTGAAAGGGCAACTAAAAAAATAGATAACGATGGGACTCAAAAGGAATGCGACAGGAAACACAGCTCATGCTAGGAATGACACGAAAAGCAAAAATCCTATCATGCGTACTTAACCTTTCCCTAATGGCCAGCCATAAGACGAAGTTATGGCGTGGAACACGCCACTTATACGACAGCAAGGAAGCCAATCTAGCTGACGGCCGGTTGTGCCAAAAGGCTTCCCACGTACTCGCAACGGAGAGAACTCCCCAGAACCACTAACCTTCCAGACGATTCTATCAGGCATATCTGGGACATGACGAAAAGAGCTAGGGGTACGTCGCGTAACTCCACGAGCTCAAGTGTATTGGACACATGCCAACGCCACGAGGAGCCCAATTAAGATCACATCAGAAACCCTCGCTCGCCTACCCAGACCCGAGTCAGAAATAATTCTATCAGCAAGGGTAGGCATGATAGGACCTATTGGATGCCACCAATCAAACCACAGAGAGATCCTACTGCCATCCCCAACTATATACCAGGAAAAAGAGGGAATCATATCCCTGACCATGAGAATCTTCCACCAAGACCAGCTACAATCACTGGGGCAAGAGACCTCCCAAAAACTCCTTCCTATCAGAATGTTGGACTTAACCCACCGCGGCCAGAGGGAATCCGACCTGAATGATAAGATGGACCAGATATGCCGGGAAATGGCAGCAAAGTTCCACAACTCAATCTGCTTGATACCCAGGCCACCCTCTTCCTCGTGAAAACATACATCAGCCCAAACCCACCTGGGCTCCCGTGGTACAGAGCCCCGTACCCTTTCCAGAGGAAAGCTCAAAAGATCCTCTCCATCTCTAGAATCACTTTCCTTGGAAGGATAAAAACTGAAGCCCATTGCACCTGGATAGAGAATAAGACTGGTCTAATCGACTGGATCCTACCGGCATACGACAGGCAATTGCAAGTCCAATGCTTAGCTTTCTTCACTATACTTCTATTACACGCCACCCATGCATACATTTGTATCTAATTTTATCCCTTCAATTCACGGGAAACAACTCTCCTTCTAGCCCTTGTTCCTTGGTAAGCTGAATATTCCCTTTAGTGTTGTTCCTGTGTAGTTTCCAATAGGATGTGTCAGTGTGAGACTTCTTCAGAATTTCCCGGAAGCATTGTTGTGCTCCATAACCTTGTAAGCTGAAATTCAGCATTCTTTTTTGTCATAGAGGTTGATTCGTTAAATTGGTAGTGGTCTCCACAACTCGAATTAGTGCCGTTAACGTGATCATTAAGAAGAACAACCCATGTTCAAAGGGAGTCTTTTAAGACTTCTGTAGTCACTCCCATGACTTTTGTAGTTACTTGGTAACTTTTGCAGTCACCTTAGTGGCTTTCGTAGTCACTTTTTTGTGACTTTTGGATAGCCCTACAAACGACGGCTATTACGCTACCGGTATGCGTTTCGTACCTTCGAGTTTTGTGTCCGATCTCGGTCCTTTGGACCGCTTAATGATCATTTCGCATATTACTTCGCTTTATTCGTATCGCCGTCAATTGTTGTCACCTGTTCGCCGAGTTTTGGTTTTGTTTTGAACCCTGGATTATTGTATTGCTTTCCATTTGGTTCCCCTTACTGGGCTATTCGAGCTCGCCCGCTATTTGTTTGCCTTGCCCTTACCACAGGTGGTAGACGTGATTAGAGGCATTGGCACGCTCGGGGAACTAGAAAACGTGGCTTATTAGTGTCTTTGAACTGTGTAATCCACTTTGAGAACTTTACCCGGATGTGGGTAGTTTGAATTGGAATTAGAACCTTGTGATGGATTTTGGCGGTGGATATTATTTTGTTTTAGTTGGGTTTGAGGAGGATGGATTTTAATCAAGTCTTTATCTTATGGAGGTATTTTTGTCGCTAATGGATTACATGCTCTGCTTTATACCTTGGTGCAACTGAATATTTAGTAAAATGTATTTGACTTTAGGACTTAAATTTTGGTAACGGTTTCCAAAGTTTGGGGGGTTATAGTTTGGTGTCAGAGCATAGGTTTGAGAATCTGTAGACCCTTAGAAATTAGCTTAAGGCCTGAAACTTTTATAGCTTCCGCGCTTGTTAGGACTATTTATAAAGGGCTATTTTATAAGCCCAAGACTTATGCGTTTGTGTAATGTTGATCAGGATGAGTGTTCGTGGGGAAATTGGTGGCGCAGAAGAGCCTCGAGTAGAAAGAGGAGATGATCCGGAATCCAACGCTACTCACCCTGCAACTAACGCTGCGATCTTGAAGCAGTTCACAAGTTTGCGGCCAAGCAAGTTCGATAAAGCTATGGATGTTGCGGCTGCAGAGACTTGGGTTAATGAGTTGGATAAGATATTCGAGGTGACGGGGTGCTCAGACAAACAGAAGGTGAAGTTAGCAGACTAAAAGCAGCACTAGAAATTGCACTACCTGTGGGAAATGTCATGGGAACTCGCCCTGCTATAAGGATACGGGAGAGTGTTATAATTGGGGACACATGGCCAGAAACTGCACAAAGCCTCCCCGTGATCCGAAGTGGAATAAGAAGGAAGCTGATAAGTAGAGAGCACATGAGGGACATGCCAGAGTTGTTGCCATGATGACTCACGAGGCGTGAGCGTCAAATGATGTGGTGACAGATACTTTTAAAGTTTGTGATAAGAATGCATTTACCCCACTTGATCCCGGTGCCACACACTCATTTTGTTTCGGTATCTTTTTGTAAGCATTTGACTGTCAGGCCTAGAAAATTGACGGTGGACTTAATCCCGCTGGATATGAACGACTTCGACGTGCCTTTGGGTATGGATTGGTTGTCTTGCAATCATAACACAATAGATTGTTTTAGCAAAGAAGTTATATTTTCGATTCTGAATAAGCCTGAATACATGATTTAGGGAGCCAAAGTTAGTACCCTACCTTATTTGATTTCGTCTCTGCCCGCGCGCCAAACGACTTCTTATGAGTGGTCGTTAGGGTTATTTGGCTCACATCGATGACACTCGCGTAGCAGAAGCCAGACTAGAGGATGTCCTTGTCGTTCGTGACTTTTCGAAAGTGTTTCCAAAAGACTTGCCTGGTCTTCTGCCTGATAGGGAGATCGATTTTACTATTGACTTGATTCCTGGTGCAGCACCTATCTCCAAAGCACCCTACAGAATAGCTCATACTTCAACTCAAGGAACTAAAGGAGCAATTACAAGATATCTTAGACAAGACGTACCAAAATGTTCCCTCGACTCTGTTCAAAATTGCATTTCTTTTGTATAATAGACTTTATACGGGAAAGGGCAACTAAAAAAATAGATAACGGTGGGACTCAAAAGGAATGCGACAGGAAACACAACTCATGCTAGGAACGACACGAAAAGAAAAAATCCTATCATGCGTACTGTTCCCAACCTATTCTGGTTGTACCTAAGGGCCCAATGGGGGTCCCATTTCACGCGAACACGTCGACATTGTCAACAGTCAATTTTCCAACGCATCAAACCGGTCAGCGCCCGCTCGCACAAGACACGTGTTTTTCTCGCTTCGTGCACGACTTAGACATTTTATTTTCGCATCGACGTCACTAACTCTAGCACGTTCGTAATGCCAAGACCATCCGAACACCATTTCATCAAAAACATCCACCGACAGCACATTTGGAGAAACGGGGTCAAGGGGCAAATGGCCTTGGCTAACCCCAGGGGGTTGATCTCAAACTTCCCCATGCCATGAGGGTCAGCCTCGGCCTTCCCCATGCCATGGGGGTCGGCCTCAGCCTCCTGGAGGGGTTGGCCTCGGCCATTTTCCCCCGGTGGTTCACCCCTCTCGCATACCTCTTTTTCGTACTTCTTTCCCCTCGTATGCTTTGTACGTAACCTTGGCACCATAATCTCTATGTGGGTACAATTCTTGGCAACGCGCTCGTCATAACGCAACTTTTGGATTCATCATTGCTTGTCAAAACACCTACCGACGGCGCGCCCAAAGTTCTTAAAAGGATAAATGGCATTGGGCTCCGAAAATGGAAGTTGGCCATTTGGCCTTGGCCAACCCCAGGGGGTCGGCCTCGGCCTTCCCCATGCCACAGGGGTCGGCCTCGGCCTCCTGGGGGGGGGGGGGGCTTGGCCTTGGCCACTTTCCCCCAGTAGTTCACCCCTCCGCGCAACCCCTTTTTTGCACTTTTTTCGCTTCGTACGCTTTGCACGTGACTTTGACATCTCGTCCGTCATATTGGTACGATTCGCGTCAACACGCTCGTCATGATGCAACTTTCGGATTTGTATTTTCCGTGCATAACACTTACCGTCGGCGCGCCCGAAGTTCACCAAGAGGGGGGAGTGGCCCTAGGCTCCTTCATGAGAGTTGGCCATTTGGCCTTGCCCAACCCCAGGGGGTCGGCCTCGGCCTTCCCCTGGCCATAGGGGTCGGCCTTGGCCTCCTGGGGGGCTTGGCCTTGGCCACTTTCCCCCGGTGGTTAACCCTTTTCCCGCATACTTATTTTCTCGAGTCTTTGCACCTCCGCCATGTTTACGGACGTTCATACATAAACTCTGTGACGTCTCTCGTCTGACGCCCATTATCACGCACCACTCCCGTGATGCCCGTCACCCAAAATCGCACGCCACCAACGAACAACCCGTCATTGGCAACCGCATGCCATCACTCCCCAACTTTTTCACTACTACATGTTGCGTTCATTATCTTGTTATGGCACGTACACTTAGCTCACATCATGTCTTCGAGACACACGACCCGCGCCCTTGTACCATTCCCATGATAGGTGCCCCGGCACCAAATATTGCCCCGCGACGTTCGTCGCCGCGCCCTTGCGCCATTCTCATGACAGGTGCCCCGGCACCAAATATTGCTCCGCGACGTTCGTCACCGCGCCCTTGCGCCATTCTCATGACAGGTGCCCCGGCACCAAATATTGCTCCGCGACATTCGTCGCCGCGCCTTTGCAGTATCATCATGATACGTGCCCCGGCACCAAGTATTGCTTCACGACGATCGTCGCCGCATCGTTTTCGTAACATGTACCCCCGGCACCAGGTATTGTATCGTGCTATAGGCACCGCGCCCATGCGCCACAATCATGTTGCATGCTACCGGGATGGGCTCACAACCATATAGCCATCACCGTCTCAATCAAAGGGGAGGCTTCGGCCCTCGTACCGGGATGGGCTCACAACCTTATAGCCATCGCCCTCTCAATCAAAGGGGGGGCTTCGGCCCTCGTACCGGGATGGGCTCAGAACCTTATAGCCATCGCCGTCTCAATCAAAGGGGGGGTCATCGGCCCCCGTACTGGGATGGGCTCACAACCTCATAGCCATCGCAGCCACAGTCACGGGGGGCTCCGGCACAAGGACCCCTTGCCACGGACTCGGAGCACTGAGCTGCGACCATGTCCGCTCATGTTACCATTGATCGTCGACACCACTAGGGCAATGACCCCCGGGTCACTCCGGGACGGGAGCAAGTCCTTGGAGGGCATCGCGCCTAGCCCGCCTGGCAGTTGGCTACAGGGGTAACCCTCACCACTACCAGGTTCTCTGCGCGTCTCTTGACGCACCTCGTGGGATTCAGTAAGGGCTTGGATTGGTAGCTGGGGCAACGGGTTTACTCTGATCTTGCCGTCACGGTGTGGTCAGTCTTCTCAGACAGGTATAGGGACGCTGTGCGAGGCAGGCAACGCGAATTTGGGAACCGACAGTCCAACGGAGAACCGGTATTTTGGGACCCTCTGGTGACGTGTCAGTCCCAGGGGACGACATGTGGCACTTTATGACATAAGCACACTGTTTCCTATAAATAGTGAACTTTACAACTAAAAAAAGGACTTCTTCTTCATTCTCACAAAATCACTTTCTCACTCTAGAATTTGGGAGCCCTTGGATTCTAGTGAAAGAAAGACAAACTGGACATAACTTAAGATCGTAACATTGGACCCTGACTTGGACCTCGACTTGGAGCCTGACTTGGACTATCGACTGCCGGCCCTGTTCGTCTTAGCTTTGCCTTCGCAGTACTGTCATTCCTCACGGCCTGTTTGGGAAGCCTTGCTCTCAGCCCTTACTCCGTCCTTGATGTCTCTCACTTTGTATATTTGGAAGTTGACACGGACTGCAGCCTTTGTGGCACCTCCACGTAAGTAAGAACCCACTTTCCTTGGCATCATTTTGACGACTCTGCTGGAGAGATGAGCATCATACTGCAGTCTGCCTGTCTTGTAACCTTGATCATCATGCCTGTACGACGGAGAGCTACGAGGACTACCAGCCAAGGCCTCAACCCCATTGTCCAAGAGAAGCATCATCTTGATGACCAGGAGGAGACTTGTGTCGTCCGACTCCAAGGCTAACCCCAATACGACCAACCGACACCATGCTCACGACTTGCTCCAGTCGTCTCTTCCCAACTGCCGGCCTCTTGCCGCTGACACTACCTACGTGCAAACCACACCCCAAAAAGTTGCTCCCCACCACCAACCCATTTGTACCATTGTCATCCCCACAATGCCTCGGGTTATCCCGTCCGGGGGCTTAGGTGCCAGGATTATTCCGACCGGGCACA
Source organism: Escallonia rubra (assembly GCA_033065855.1). Lineage (NCBI taxonomy): Eukaryota > Viridiplantae > Streptophyta > Magnoliopsida > Escalloniales > Escalloniaceae > Escallonia > Escallonia rubra. Next base: position 147,910 of record JAVXUO010000042.1, on the reverse strand, counting down.
CAAACCTTCGCCTGCTTCGTATGTCACCACGACATGTTGCCTCCCTATGGGTTCAATGGAGTTGTATTCTTTTCCAGACTTAGAAAAATTTTCAAGCTACATTACTCTTGCACAAGTCTACTGACACCACCCTTGATGCCATCACCCACTCCCTTAGGGGCTTCACCCTTTCCCAACCCCTTCGGCCTCACATTGCAAGGACTTGGTACGTGGTGCGCGGGGTGGCTCGAGCCGCGCTACTACGGTCGCATCATTATCCTTCATTTACTTTTCTTGACACTTAGAAAAAAAAATGAATTTTTTTTTCGCAACCGGTCATCCATGATCATCCTCAGTGGTCTCCCTTTACATCCTTGTCTGAGCCCAACACTTAAAAAAAAATTCATTCTTTTCGCAACCGGTCATCGATGATCATACTTAGTGGTTTCCCTAGGCATCCTTGTCTCAGGCCAAAACTTAGCAAAAAAATTTCCATTTTTTTTCGCAGCCTGTCATCGATCCCCACCCTCAGCAGCCTCCTTCACTACCCTTGCCAGAGCTCATATTTTTTTTTCAACACTTGAAAAAAAAAATTCAACAAAATTTTTCATCCCCCCATACAACCTCAATCTTCTCTCTCCGAAACTTAGAAAATTTTTCAACCCCCTCCATCATTTGCTCTTCCAACACTTACGATAATTTCCCAACACTTAGAATATTTTCACCTTGCCCGCTCGTGGTCGGGTCACCACCCTCTCATCATCATTTTACACTTAAAAAAAATTCTCACAGAATTTTCCAATCTCTAATCCTCTCTCCAACACTTAGAAAAAAAGAATTTCGCGAAATTTTTCATCCCCTCGCCACCCCATACATTCTCTTTCAATTACTTTGAAAATTTGAAAAATTTTCCAACAAATTTTTTCATCTTTCCCACTCCTTGGAATGCCGGAAAAAAAAATTTAGGGTACCCCCCCACCCTACCCACCCACCCCCCTAACCCCCCAGGCGACCTCGGCAGCCCGCCAAGCTCGGGCAGCCTCACATGGGTCTCTCCTCTCTCTTTTACCATCTTGTCTCCACATTTAATAAACCCCACTCACTCACTCACTCTTTTTTTCTCTCTCCAATCACTCTGACCATTTTCCCTTTCTTTTTCTTCATTTACTCTCCTCCTTCGCATCACCCAACCTCTCCTCACTCTTCCCTCACTACCCGAGACACACTTCCCATTTTCCCAACTTTACGCACTCTCTCTTGTCACATTAAATGCATTCTCTCTCTCTCTTACACATTTTCTTACACATTTTATCTCTCTTTCTTATACTCACGAACTCACCCAACACACTCCTCTCTTTCACCCTCACATGGGTCTCTCCCACCCTCCCCCCTACTTCTCTTCATTTTCACTCATCATTACCCACATTGTCTCTCTCTCACATTTAATTCTCACCTTTCACATCACTTTTTCTTCATATTTCGCTCCCCCCATCATTTCCAATGACCCCCATTCCCACAACCACACCCTCGGCCTCGGCCTCCTCACGCCCTTCCCCTAGGCCAACCCCCTCTCCCCTCTTCATTAACTCACCCTTCTCTCACTCCTCTCTCCAATCACACTCTCATTATTCTCTCCATCTCTTGCATATTCTTACACATTCTCTCTTATTAACTCACCCCCTCCACACGTGGGTTGCTCTCTCATTCTTCTCATTGGTTTTTCTTTCTTCCTTTCCACTCATCATTAAACCCACTCTCTCCCTCTCAGATTAATGCTCCTTCTCTCTCACATACTACATGCCCCCATCAATTCCCTCATCTCACCCTCCCCCTTTCCCCACACCCCTCGGCCTCGGCCACCCTAACCCCCTCCCCACGACCGACCCCCCTCCCTCTTTCTCTTCTTCTACCTCACCCACATTAACTCCCTTTGCTACTACCACAATTTCATACTTAGTCTTATTTGTCTTTTCTCTCCCTCTCTCACATAACCACATACTTTATTTACACTACTTCATAAATACAACACCCCTCATACTTAACATATTTTCTTTCTCATATTCCATTATACTCATCCTACACAACACTTAACATTTTGTTTTCTATCTAACCAAACCAAAAACTAAAATACCAATTTTACTACAAAAAAAAAAAACTTCATATGCTTTGGTGTAGCACTTCTTGACTCCCTCCGTTACCCATTTTCTCATTTTTCCATACTTAGATTTTTTTGCAACATTGACCGCCTTGCATTGCCCGCGCCCCTGCGCCCGTCATGGACTGCCCACCCATCACGACGCCCGATCGTGCACAACGCGCCCCTACCCATCTCTTACTCTTCTACACTTAGCACTTTTTTGCATTTTTTTACCACGTCCCGTGTTGTGATAACCCCGACATCAACATCTTTGGTAGGTGGTACGCGAGGTAGCTTGAACCACTTACTCCTACTCATTGTTCAAATGCCCGTCGCCTTACCCCGAGACCGCTGTCGCCCTCGTCCGGACATCTTCTCTGCGATCCCCGTCGCACGTCGTCCAGACGTCATCTCCGCAACCCCCGTCACCCGGACATCATCTCCGTAACCCCCATCGCCCGTGCGCCGACTCCACGACTGCGCTCATGCGCCCCATCGTCGTGCCCTTATGTCAACGCCCCAAACATTCCAAGGTCTCAACAGGTGGTGCACGAGGTGGCTCGAGCCACATACTATTCACCTTCGTCATTCAGAGATGACGTCAGCTACTCTCCGGCCAAAGAAAAAAATAATTATTCCAAGTGTTTATGCGTGCAGCGCCCGCTCGGGTCGCCCCTCCGTGCACACCACACGTAGGGGGCTTATGTTCCCAACCTATTCTGGTTGTACCCAAGGGCCCAATGGGGGTCCCATTTCACGCGAACACGTCGACATTGTCAACGGTCAATTTTCCAACGCATCAAACCGGTCAGCGCCCGCGCGCCCAAGACACGTGTTTTTCTCGCTTCGTGCGCGACTTAGACATTTTATTTTCGCATCGACGTCACTAACGCTAGCACGTTCATAATGCCAAGACCATCCGAACACCATTTCATCAAAAACATCGACCGACGACACATTTGGAGAAACGGGTCAAGGGGAAAATGGCCTTGGCCAACCCCAGGGGGTTGACCTCGACCTTCCCCATGCCATGGGGGTCAGCCTCGGCCTTCCCCATGCCATGCGGGTCGGCCTCGGCCTCCTGGAGGGGTTGGCCTCGGCCATTTTCCCCCGGTGGTTCACCCCTCTCGCATACCTCTTTTTCGTATTTCTTTTCCCTTGTATGCTTTGTACGTAACCTTGGCACCTTAATCTCTACGTGGGTACAATTCTTGTCAACGAGCTCGTCATAACGCAACTTTCAGATTTGTCATTGCTTGTCAAAACACCTACCGACAGCGCGCCCAAAGTTCGCAAAAGGAGAAATGACATTGGGCTCCGAAAATGGAAGTTGGCCATTTGGCCTTGGCCAACCCCAGGGGGTCGGCCTCGGCCTTCCCCATGCCATGGGGGTCGGCCTTGGCCTCCTGAGGGGGCTTGGCCTTGGCCACTTTCCCCCGATGGTTCACCCCTTCGCGCAACCCCTTTTTCAGAATTTTTTTACTTCGTACGCTTTGCACTTGACTTTGATATCTCATTCGTCATGTAGGTACGATTCGCGTCGACACGTTCGTCATGATGAACCTTTCGGATTTGTATTTGCCCATTAAAACACCTACCGACGGCGTACCCGAAGTTCACCAATAGGGGGGAGAGTGGCCCAGGGCTCCTTCATGAACTTCCCCAGGCCATAGGGGTCGGCCTCGGCCTCCTGGGGGGCTTGGCGTTGGCCACTTTCCCCCGGTGGTTCACCCATTTCCCGCATACTTATTTTCTCGAGTCTTTGCACCTCCGCGATGTTTACGGACGTTCATACATCAACTCTGTGACGTCTCTCGTCCGACGCCCATGATCACGCACCGCTCCTGCGATGCCCATCAGCCACGCCCGTCACCCAAAGTCGCACGCCACCAACGAACAACCCGTCATTGGCAACCGCATGCCATCACTCCCTAACTTTGTCACTACTACATGTTGCGTTCATTATGTTGTTATGACAGGTACACTTAGCTCACATCCTGTCTTCGAGACACACGACCCGCGCCCTTGCACTATTCTCATGACAGGTGCCTCGACACCAAATATTGCTCCGCGACATTCGTCGCCGCGTCCTTGCGCCATTCTCATGACAGGTGCCCCAGCACCAAATATTGCTCCGCGACGTTCGTCGCCGCACCCTTGCGCCATTCTCATGACAGCTGCCCCGGCACCAAATATTGCTCCGCGACGTTCATCGCCGCGCCCTTGCGCCATTCTCATGACAGCTGCCCCGGCACCAAATATTGCTCCGCGACGTTCGTCGTCGCGCCCTTGCGCCATCATCATGATACGTGCCCCGGCACCAAGTATTGCTTTGCGACGATCGTCGCCGCACCACTTTCGTAACATGTACCCCCGGCACCAGGTATTGTATCGTGCTATAGGCACCGCGCCCATGCGCCACAATCACGTTGCATGCTGCTGGGATGGGCTCACAACCTTATAGCCATTGCCGTCTCAATCAAAGGGGGGGCTTCGGCCCTCGTACCGGGATGGGCTCACAACGTTATAGCCATCGTCGGCTCAATCAAAGGGGGGGCGTCGGCCCTCGTACCGGGATGGGCTCAGAACCTTATAGCGATCGCCGTCTCAATCAAAGGGGGGGCTTTGGCCCTCGTACCGGGATGGGCTCACAACCTTATAGCCATCGCCGTCTCAATCAAAGGGGGGGCTTCGGCATCGTACCGGGATGGGCTCACAACCTTATAGCCATCGCCGTCTCAATCACAAGGGTGGCTTCGGCCTCGTATCGGGATGGGCTCAGAACCTTATAGCCATCGTCGTCTCAATCACAAGGGGGTCATCGGCCCCAGTATCGGGATGGGCTCACAACCCCATAGCCAGCGCCGTCACAGTCACAGGGGGCTCCGGCACAAGGACCCCTTGCCACGGACTCGGAGCACTAAGCTGCGACCATGTCTGCTCATGTTACCATTGATCGTCGACACCACCAGGGCAATGACCCCCGGGTCACTCCGGGACGGGAGCAGGTCCTTGGAGGGCATCACGCCTAGCCCGCCTGGCAGTTGGCTACAGGGGTAACCCTCACCACTCTCAGGTTCTCTGCGTGTCTCTTGACGCACCTCGTGGGATTCAGTAAAGGCTTGGATTGGTGGCTGGGGCAACGGGTTTACTCTGATCATGACATCATGGTATGGTCAGTCTTCTCAGACAGGTAGAGGGGACGCTGTGCGAGGCAGGCGACACGAATTTGGGAACCGGCAGTCCAACGGAGAACCGGTATTTTGGGACCCCCTGGTGACGTGTTACTCCCAGGGGACGACATGTGGCACTTTACAACATAAGCACACTGTTTCCTATAAATAGTGAACTTTACAACTAAAAAAAGGACTTCTTCTTCATTCTCACAAAATCACTTTCTCACTCTAGAATTTGGGAGCCCTTGGGTTCTAGTGAGAGAAAGACAAAATGGACATAACTTAAGATCATAACATTGGACCCTGACTTGGACCTCGACTTGGACCCTAACTTGGACTATCGACTGTCGGCCCTGTTCGTCTTAGCTTTGCCTTCGCAGTACTGCCATTCCTCACGACCTGTCTGGGTAGCCTTGCTCTCAGCCCTTACTCCGTCCTTGCTGTCTCTCACTTTGCATACTTGGAAGCTGACACGGACTGCAGCCTTTGTGGCACCTCCACGTTAGTAAGAACCCACTTTCCTTGGCATCGCGTACTTAACCTTTCCCTAATGGCCAGCCATAAGACAAAGTTATGGCGTGGAACACGCCACTTATACGACAGCAAGGAAGCCAATCTAGCTGACGGCCGCTTGTGCCAAAAGGGCTTCCCACGTACTCGCAACGGAGAGAACTCCCCAGAACCACTAACCTTCCAGACGATTCTATCAGGCATATCTGGGACAGGACGAAAAGAGCTAGGGGTACCTCGCGTAACTCCACGAGCTCAAGTGTATTGGACACAGGCCAACGCCACGAGGAGCCCAATTAAAATCACATCAGAAACCCTCCCTCGCCTACCCAGACCCGAGTCAGAAATAATTCTATCAGCAAGGGTAGGCATGATAGGACCTATTGGATGCCACCAATGAAACCACAGAGAGATCCTACTGCCATCCCCAACTATATACCAGGAAAAAGAGGGAATCATATCCCTTACCATGAGAATCTTCCACCAAGACCAGTTATAATCACTGGGGCAAGAGACCTCCCAAAAACTCCTTCCTATCAGAATGTTGGACTTAACCCACCGCGGCCAAAGGGAATCCGACCTGAACGATAAGATGGACCAGATATGCCGGGAAATGGCAGCAAAGTTCCACACCTCAATCTGCTTGATACCCAGGCCACCCTCTTCCTTGTGAAAACATACAGCCCAAAGCCACTTGGGCACCAGTGGTACAAAGCCCCGTACCCTTTCCAGAGGAAAGCACGAAAGATCCTCTCTATCTCTAGAATCACTTTCTTTGGAAGGATAAAAGCTGAAGCGCATTGCACCTGGATAGAGAATAAGACTGATGTAATCGACTGGATCCTACCCGCATACGACAGGCAATTGCAAGCCCAATGCTTAGCTTTCTTCACTATACTTCTATTACACGCCACCCATGCATACATTTGTATCTAATTTTATCCCTTCAATTCATGGGAAACAACTCTCCTTCTAGCCCTTGTTCCTTGGTAAGCTGAATATTCCCTTTAGTGTTGTTCCTGTGTAGTTTCCAATAGGATGTGTCAGTGTGAGACTTCTTCAGAATTTCCCGGAAGCATTGTTGTGCTCCATAACCGTGTAAGCTGAAATTCAGCATTCTTTTTTGTCATAGATGTTGATTCGTTAAATTGGTAGTGGTCTCCACTACTCGAATTAGTGCCGTTAACGTGATCATTAAGAAGAACAACCCATGTTCAAAGGGAGTCTTTTAAGACTTCTGTAGTCACTCCCATGACTTTTGTAGTTACTTGGTAACCTTTGCAGTCACCTTAGTGGCTTTTGTAGTCACTTTTTTGTGACTTTTGGATAGCCCTACAAACGACGGCTATTACGCTACCGGTATGCGTTTCGTACCATCGAGTTTTGTGTCCGATTTTGGTCCTTTGGAACACTTAATGATCATTTCGCATATTACTTCGCTTTATTCGTATCGTCATCAATTGTTGTCACCTGTTCGTCTCGTTTTGGTTTTGTTTTGAACATTGGATTATTGTATTGCTTTGCATTTAGTTCCCCTTACTGAGCTATTCGAGCTCGCCCGCTATTTGTTTGCCTTGCCCTTACCACATATGGTAGACGTGATTAGAGGCATCGGCACGCTCGGGGAACTAGTAAACGTGGCTTATTAGTATCTTTGAACTGTGTAATCCATTTTGAGAACTTTACCCGGATGTGGGTAATTTGAATTGGAATTAGAACCTAGTGATGGATTTTGGCGGTGGATATTATTTTGTTTTAGTTGGGTTTGAGGAGGATGGATTTTAATCAAGTCTTTATCTTATGGAGGTATTTTTGTCACTAATGGATTACATGCGTTGCTTTATACCTTGGTGCAACTGAATATTTAGTAAAATGTATTTTACTTTAGGACTTAAATTTTGGTAACGGTTTCCGAAGTTTGGGGCGTTATAGTTTGGTATCAGAGCATAGGTTTGAGAATCTGTAGACCCGAATTAGATTAAGGCCTGAAACATTTATAGCTTCCGCGCTTGCTAGGACTATTTATAAAGGGCTATTTTATAAGCCCAAGACCTATGCGTTTGTGTAATGTTGATCAGGATGAGTATTGGTGGGAGAATTGGTGGTGCAGAAGAGCCTCGAGTAGAAAGAGGAGATGATCCGGAATCCAACGCTACTCAGGTTGCAACTAACGTTGCGATCTTGAAGCAATTCACAAGTTTGCGGACAAGCAAGTTCGATAAAGCTATCGATGTTGCGGCTGCAGAGACTTGGGTTAACGAGTTGGATAAGATATTCGAGGTGATGGGATGCTCAGACAAACAGAAGGTGAAGTTAGCAATTTAGTCAGTTGACAGGCGAAGCAGATCAATGGTGGGATGACCTCAAGGATGATGATGGCAGAAGAGAAAGCTGATCTCACATGGCAAGCATTTCAAGATCGCTTCTTCACGAAGTATTTTCCCCCAAACATGAAAGAGGCTATAGAGAGAGATTTCATGAGGATCTCTCAACATCCAAATGAGACGATCACGGAGTATGAGGAGAGATTTGCGAGAGTTTCAAGATTTGCCCCGCATATTATTCAGGACGAGAGACATCGTGCACATAAGTTTCGGGACGGACTGCGCTTTGAGATAAGGTGACAAATGTCTCTCCTGGATAACCCTACCTATGCACATGTGGTGGATGGGGCGCAATGTCTGGAGCGAATTCATGAGGAACAACTACGCATCTGGGAGGACAAGAGAAAGAGGAAGGACCATAATGAATCGAACTCTGGAGGTGGAAGGAAACCATGATCGGATGCCAAGAGAAGATCAATAGGTGGATCAGGGCAAAGGCAGCAGACTAAAAGCGGCACTAGAAATTACACTACCTTTGGGAAATGTCATGGGAACTCGCCCTGCTATAAGGATAAGGATACTGGAGAGTGTTATAATTACGGACACATGGCCAGAAACTGCACAAAGCCTCCCCGTGATCTGAAGTAGAATAAGAAGGAAGGTGATAAGCAGAGAGCACATGAGGGACATGCCAGAGTTGTTGCCATGATGACTCACGAGGCTGGAGCGTCAAATGATGTGGTGACAGGTACTTTTAAAGTTTGTGAAAAGAAGGCCTTTACCCCACTAGATCCCGGTGCCACACGCTCATTTTGTTTCGGTATCTTTTTGTAAGCATTTGACTGTCAGGCCTAGAAAATTGACGCTGGACTTAATCCCGCTGGATATGAAGGACTTCGACGTGATTTTGGGTATGGATTGGTTGTCTTTCAATCATAACACAGTAGATTGTTTTAGCAAATAAGTTATATTTTCGATTCCAAATCAGCCTGAATACAAGATTCAGGGAGCCAAAGTCAGTACCCTACCTAATTTGATTTCGTCTCTGCGCGCGCGCCAAACGATTTCTTAAGAGTGGTCGTAGGGGTTATTTGGCTCACATCAATGACACTCGCGTAGCAGAGGCCAGACTAGAGGATGTCCTCGTTGTTCCTGACTTTTCGAAAGTGATTCCAAAAGACTTGCCTGATAGGGAGATCGAGTTTACTTTTCACTTGATTCCTGGTGCAGCACCTATCTCGAAAGCACCCTACAGAATAGCTCCTACTTCAACTCAAGGAACTAAAGGAGCAATTACAAAAACTCTTAGACAAGACGTACCAAGATGTTCCCTCGACTCCGTTCAAGAAAATAGATAACGACGGGACTCAAAAGGAATGCGACAGGAAACACAGCTCATGCTAGGAATGACCCGAAAAGCAAAAATCCTATCATGCGTACTTAACTTTCCCTAATGGCCAGCCATAAGACGAAGTTATGTTGTGGAACACGCCACTTGTACGACAGCAAGGAAACCAATCTAGCTGACGGCCGCTTGTGCCAAAGGGCTTCCCACGTACTCGCAACGGAGAGAACTCTCCAGAACCACTAACCTTCCAGACGATTCTATCAGGTATATCTGGAACAGGATGAAAAGAGCTGGGGGTACCTCGCGTAATTCCATGAGCTAAAGTGTATTGGACACAGGCCAACGCCACGAGGAGCCCAATTAAGATCACATCAGAAACCCTCGCTCGCCTACCTAGACCCGAGTCAGAAATAATTCTATCAGCAAGGGTAGGCATGATAGGGCCTATTGGATGCCACCAATCAAACCACAGAGAGATCCTATTGCCATCCCCAACTATATACCAGGAAAAAGAGGGAATCATATCTCTGACCATGAGAATCTTCCACCAAGACCAGCTACAATCACTGGGGCAAGAGACCTCCCAAAAACTCCTTCCTATCAGAATGTTGGACTTAACCCACCGCGGCCAGAGGGAATCCGACCTGAACGATAAGATGGACCAGATATGCCGGGAAATGGCAGCAAAGTTCCACACCTCAATCTGTTTGATACCAGGCCACCCTCTTCCTCGTGAAAACATACATCAGCCCAAAGCCACCTGGGCTCCCGTGGTACAAAGCCCCGTACCCTTTCCAGATGAAAGCTCGAAAGATCCTCTCCATCTCTAGAATCACTTTCTTTGGAAGGATAAAAACTGAAGCCCATTGCACCTGGATAGAAAATAAGACTGATCTAATCGACTGGATCCTACCCGCATACGACAGGCAATTGCAACCCAATGCTTAGCTTTCTTCACTGTACTTCTATTACACGCCACCCATGCATACATTTGTATCTAATTTTATCCTTTCAATTCATGGGAAACAACTCTCCTTCTAGCCCTTGTTCCTTAGTAAGCTGAATATTCCCTTTAGTGTTGTTCCTGTGTAGTTTGCAATAGGATGTGTCAGTGTGAAACTTCTTCAGGATTTCCCGAAAGCATTGTCGTGCTCCATAACCGTGTAAGCTAAAATTCAGCATTGTTTTTTGTCATAGATGTTGATTCGTTAAATTGGTAGTGGTCTCCACTACTCGAATTAGTGCCATTAACGTGATCATTAAGAAGAACAACCCATGTTCAAAGGGAGTCTTTTAAGACTTCTGTAGTCACTCCCACGAATTTTGTAGTCACTTTTTTGTGACTTTTGGATAGCCCTACAAACGACGGCTATTACGCTACCGGTATGCGTTTCGTACCATCGAGTTTTGTGTCCGATTTTGGTCCTTTGGAACACTTAATGATCATTTCGCATATTACTTCGCTTTATTCGTATCGCCGTCAATTGTTGTCGCCTGGTCGTCTCGTTTTGGTTTTGTTTTGAACATTGGATTATTGTATTGCTTTGCATTTGGTTCCCCTTACTGGGCTATTCGAGCTCGCCCGCTATTTGTTTGCCTTGCCCTTACAACAGGTGGTAGACGTGATTAGAGGCATCGCCACGCTCGGGGAACTAGAAAACGTGGCTTATTAGTGTCTTTGAACTGCATAATCCATTTTGAGAACTTTACCCGGATGTGGGTAATTTGAATTGGAATTGGAACCTTGTGATGGATTTTGGCGGTGGATATTATTTTGTTTTAGTTGGGTTTGAGGAGGATGGATTTTAATCAAGTCTTTATCTTATGGAGGTATTTTTGTCGCTAATGGATTACATGCGTTGCTTTATACCTTGGTGCAACTGAATATTTAGTAAAATGTATTTGACTTTAGGACTTAAATTTTGGTAACGGTTTCCAAAGTTTGGGGCGTTATAGTTTGGTATCAGAGCATAGGTTTGAGAATCTGTAGACCCTTAGAAATTAGATTAAGGCCTGAAACTTTTATAGCTTCCGCGCTTGCTAGGACTATTTATAAAGGGCTATTTTATAAGCCCAAGACCTATGCGTTTGTGTAATGTTGATCAGGATGAGTATTCGTGGGGAAATTGGTGGTGCAGAAGAGCCTCGAGTAGCAAGAGGAGATGATCCGGAATCCAACGCTACTCAGGTTGCAACTAACGCTGCGATCTTGAAGCAGTTCACAAGTTTGCGGCCAAGCAAGTTCGATAAAGCTATGGATGTTGCGGCTGCAGAGACTTGGGTTAACGAGTTGGATAAGATATTCGAGGTGATGGGATGCTCAGACAAACAGAAGGTGAACTAAGCAATTTAGTCAGTTGACAGGCGAAGCAGATCAATGGTGGGATGACCTCAAGGATGATGACGGCAGAAGAGAAAGCTGATCTCACATGGCAAGCATTTCAAGATCGCTTCTTCACGAAGTATTTTCCCCTAAATGTGAAAGAGGCTATAGAGAGCGATTTCATGAGGATCTCTGAACATCCAAATGAGACGATCACGGAGTATGAGGAGAGATTTGCGAGAGTTTCAAGATTTCCCCTGCCTATTGTTCAGGACGAGAGACATCGTGCACGTAAGTTTTGGGACGGACTGCGCTTTGAGATAAGGCGACAGCTGTCTATCCTGGATAACCCTACCTATGCACAGGTGGTGGATGGGGCGCAACGTCTAGAGCAAATTCATGAGGAACAACTGCGCATCTGGGAGGACAAGAGAAAGAGGAGGGAAACCATGATCGGATGCCAAGAGAAGATCAATAGGTGGATCAGGGCAAAGGCAGCACACTAAAAGCGGCACTAGAAATTGCACTACCTGTGGAAATGTCATGGGAACTCGCCCTACTAGCCTCGAAGCACGAGGTGGCGAGACAAGGTTGTGCCACCTAGCGAGCACGACGATGCTAACCAAACCACGACAAGGCTCGAAGCACGAGGTGGGAAGACAAGGTTGTGCCATTTTGCAAGCACGACAAGGCTAAGCAAAGCACGACAAGGCTTGAAGCATGATGTGTCACAATAATATGTTGACACATCACAAGCACGAGGTGGGAAGACAACTACAACTCAATCTGAATCAGATTACAAGTCCTAACAAAGAAGTTACAAAGATTTCTAAAACTTCAAATCCGCATGCCTCGCCCACATCCCCACTTGGATGTGCTCATCTAATTAATCATCAGTACTGGAAAGGTAAATTACGGGGGGTGAGCCGGTAAGTGGAATATTCAGAGCACCATAAGATCAAAATCAAACACGATAAACAACTCTGGATCAGTCAAAATATTTGACAATCAAACCGTCAAAGCAATTGTGGCTTAGTACCCCGAACAATTAGTTAACGAATTCAATATCCAGGTTGCACATAAAAACGTAACACTTCAGCATCTTGCTTCCGGTATCCTCTAAGTGATCTGCCACAGCTCAGTTGTGTCATAATCATAACGCATCATACACATTCACAAATCGCTGGAGCATTGTCATTGATCAGAGGTACTTAAGCAACGTCCTACATATATATTTCAAAAACAAGATATTTACCAATATTCAAAACAAAGCATTTGAGCAAGATTACAGAACAACAATGTTTATGACTAAAATGAACGTTGAGAAATAAATAAACACGTGGCACAAAAGAATAGTGATACGGAATTCCCCTTACATAATTCACGAAGAATCCACTTATACAATTGCTCGCAATCAAGCCCCATGATTCCTTTTTCATAATCGCGCCTAATCTTCTTCTCTCACTCTTTAGTTGTCTATCTACTGAAGAAAGTCAAAGATAACTTAAGGAGATTTGAAAAGATCTAAGGCTTATTTGAAGAAATTTCTACGAAGCCCGAGGTGGAAAGAAACACGACGTGGCGACATAAGGCTAAACCACCTAGCAAGCACGACAATGCTAACCAAACTGCGTAAAGGCTCGAAGCACGAGGTGGAGACACAAGGTTGTGCCACCTAGCAAGAATGACGATGCTAACCAAACCACGACAAGGCTTGAACCATGAGGTGGGAAGACAAGGTTGTCCCACTTTGCAAGCACGACAAGGCTAAGAAAAGCACGACAAGGCTTGAAGCACGATGTGTCAAAATAATATGTTGACACATCACAAGCACGACGGTGATAGGTAGCACGAGGTATGGATCTGAGAAGTAATCAACATCGACTCCTTAATAAGGACGAGGTGTCACGATTGCATGATGACACCCAACAAACACGATAAGATCAATCCCAATCGTCACTTAAAATCATCATCATTTTTCTCTCAACCAACCAGTAATATTTTTGGGCACCTCTAAAATTTTGGGGTGTTACATTCTTCCCTCCATAAAAGATCACTAGCCATAAATCTGTATCAAAACTTCAAAATTCATCTCATAATTGTCCCAAGGCTGAGGAACCTATCTTGGCTTACGCTAACCTAAGAAATTTAGGCCTAGGTATCACTCTGATACCAACTGTAACGACCCGACTCGTCAATCACCCAATTCGATATTTTCCAAGAAAATCACAACGCAATCCCAGTCGAATTACAAGACCCAAGTGGCTGATATTATATATTTCCACAAGCACAAGTAATCCCAATCACTGTAACGACTCAAGTCGCCGATGACGTAATTTGACATTTTGCAACACAACTACAACTACAACTCAATCCGAATCAGATTACAAGTCCTAACAAAGTAGTTACAAAGATTTCGAAAACTTCAAATCCGCATGCCCCGCCCACATCCCCACTTGGATGTGCTCATCTAATTAATCATCAGTACTGGAAAGGTAAATTACGGGGGGTGAGCCGGTAAGTGGAATATTCAGAGCACCATAAGATCAGAATCAAACACGATAAACAACTCTGGATCAGTCAAAATATTTGACAATCAAACCGTCAAAGCAACTGTGGCTTAGTACCCCGAACAATTAGTTAACGAATTCAATATCCAGGTTGCACATAAAAACGTAACACTTCAGCATCTTGCTTCTGGTATCCTCTAAGTGATCTGCCACAGCTCAGTTGTGTCATAATCATAACGCATCATACACATTCACAAATCGCTGGAGCACTGTCATTGATCAGAGGTACTTAAGCAACGTCCTACATATATATTTCAAAAACAAGATATTTACCAATATTCAAAACAAAGCATTTGAGCAAGATTTCAGAACAACAATGTTTATGACTAAAATGAACGTTGAGAAATAAATAAACACGTGGCACAAAAGAATAGTGATACGGAATTCCCCTTACATAATTCACGAAGAATCCACTTATACAATTGCTCGCAATCAGGCCCCATGATTCCTTTTTCATAATCGCGCCTAATCTTCTTCTCTCACTCTTTAGTTGTGTATCTACTGAAGAAAGTCAAAGATAACTTAAGGAGATTTGAAAAGATCAAAGGCCTATTTGAAGAAATTTCTACGAAGCCCGGGGTGGAAAGAAACACGACGTGGCGACATAAGGCTAAACCACCTAGCAAGCACGACAATGCTAACCAAACAGCGTAAAGGCTCGAAGCACGAGGTGGCGAGACAAGGTTGTGCCACCTAGGAAGAACGACGATGCTAACCAAACCACGACAAGGCTCGAAGCACGAGGTTGGAAGACAAGGTTGTCCCACTTTCCAAGCACGACAAGGCTAAGGAAAGCACGATAAGGCTTGAATCACGATGTGTCACAATAATATGTTGACACATCACAAGCACGACGGTGATAGGTAGCACGAGGTATCGATCTGAGAAGTAATCAACATCGACTCCTTAATAAGGACGAGGTGTCACGATTGCACGACGACACCCAACACACACGATAAGATCAATCACAATCGTCACTTAAAATCATCATCATTTTTCTCTCAACCAACCAGTAATATTTTTGGGCACCTCTAAAATTTTGGGGTGTTACATTCTTCCCTCCATAAAAGATCACTAGCCATAAATCTGTATCAAAACTTCAAAATTCATCTCATAATTGTCCCAAGGCTGAGGAACCTATCTTGGCTTACGCTAACCTAAGAAATTTAGGCCTAGGTATCACTCTGATACCAACTGTAACGACCCGACTCGTCAATCACCCAATTCGATATTTTCCAAGAAAATCACAACGCAATCCCAGTCGAATTACAAGACCCAAGTGGCTGATATTATATCTGTACACAAGCACATGTAATCCCAATCACTGTGACGACTCAAGTCCCCGATGACGTAATTCGACGTTTTGCAACACAACAAACACGATAAGATCAATCCCAATTGTCACTTAAAATCATCATCAGTTTCTCTCAACCAACCAGTAATATTTTGGGCACCTCTAAAATTTTGTGGTGTTATATTCTTCCCTCCTTAAAAGAATTTTGTCCACAAAATTCACCAACCATAAATTTGTATCAAAACTTCAAAGTTCATCTCATAATTGTCCCAAGGCTGTGGAACCTATCCTGGCTTACGCTAACCTAAGAAATTTAGGCCTAGGTATCACTTCTGTTCCCAACCTATTCTGGTCGTACCCAAGGGCCCACTAGGGGTCCCGCTTCATGCAAACACGTCGATAGATACAACATGCATTTTTCCAACGCATCAAACCGATCAGCGCACGCACGCTCAAGTCACATGTGTTTTTCGCTCTGCGCGCCTTGTGCGCGACTTAGGCATGATTTATTTCATGTTGATGTCACTCACGTTAGCGCCATCGTCACACCGAGACCACCCAAACACCTTTTCACCAAAAATATCGACCGACGGCGCAACCGGAGCAACGGGGTCAAGGGGCAAAGGCCTTGGCCAACCCCATGGGGTCGGCCTCGGCCTCCCCCAAGACCATGGGGTAGGCCTCGGCTTCCCCCAATGCCATGGGGTCAGCCTCGGCCTCCCATGGGGGGTTGGCCCTAGCCTTCCCCACCCGGTTCTTCACTTTTCGTGCAAAGTCCTTTTCACACTTTTTTCGCTTCGTACGTTTCGGACGTGACTCTGGCACCTTTTTCATCACATGGGTACGATTCTTGGTAGCACGCTCGTCGTAACGCAACTTCCGGATTTTCCATTGCTCATCGAAACACCTACTGTCGTTGCGACCAAAGTTAATCGAAGGGGGTAGTGGCCTTGGCCTCCCTTCAGGGGAGTTGGCCTTTTGCCTTGGCCATCCCCTAGGGTCGGCCTCGGCCTCCCCAGGGGTGGTGGCCTTGGCCTTCCCCCCAATGTTTGGCATATGGCCTCCCCTCTTGCGCGCACTTGTTTTCTCGAGTCTTTGCACCTTCGCGATGTTTACGTCCGTTCGTACATCAACCTCACGACGTCCATTGTGCATCAACCTCCCGACGTCCGTTCGTACATCAACCTCGTGACGTTTGTCGTGCATCAACCTCGCGACGTCCGTCGTGCTACAACCTCGCGACGTCGGTTCGTACATCAACCTCCCGACGTCAGTTCGTACATCAACTTCGCGACGTCCGTCGTCCATCAACTTCGCGACGTTCGTCGTCTCTCAACCTCACGACGTCCGTCGTGCATCAACCTCGTGACGTTAGTCGTCCGTGACCGCACACCGCTCCCACGATTCCCATCGCCCGAAGTCGTGCGCTACCGCCGAATGACCTGTCACCGACCACCGCATACCACCACTCCCAACTTTGTCATTACTACATGTTGCATTCATTATCTTGTTATGACAGGTACACTCAGCTCACATCCCGCCTTTGGGACACCCGACGCGCGCTCGTGCGCCGTCTCCGCGACGTTCATCGCCACCCTCATGCGCCACTTCCATGATATATGCCCACGACACCAAGTATTGTCTCTGCGACATTCGTCGCCACGCCCGAGCACCATCCTCATGATACGTGCCACGGCACCAAGTATTGCTCTCGACGTTTGTCGCTGCACCTGCGTGTCATCGTGCCACGCCACCAAGTATTGCTCCGCGACGTTCGTCGCCGCGCCCGGGCGCCATCCTCATGATACGTGCCCTGGCACCAAGTATTGCTCCGCGACGTTCGTCGCCGCGCCCGGGCGCCATCCTCATGATACGTGCCCCGGCATCAAGAATTGTTCCCCGACGTTCGTCGCTGCGCTCGTGCGCCATTTCCATGATACGTGCCCTCGGTACCAAGTATTGCTTCGTGACGTTCGTCGTCGCACCACTTTCATAACACGTGCTCAGGCACCAAGTATTGTCTCTGTGACGTTCGTCGCCGCGCTCGTGCGCCATTTTCATGATACGTGCCCCGACACCAAGTATTGCTCCGCGACGTTCGTCGTCGCACCACTTTCATAACACGTGCTCCGGCACCAAGTGTTGTCTCTGCGACGCTCATCGCCGCGCTCGTGCGCCACTTCCATGATATGTGCCCATGGCACCAGGTATTGTCTCTGCGACGTTCGTCGCCGCGCCCATGCGTCACTTTCATAACATGTGCCCCGACACCAGGTATTGTTTCGTGCTGTAGGCACTGCGCCCATGCGCCACAATCATATTACATGCTTTCGGGATGGGCTCGCAACCTTATAGCCATCACCGTCTCAATCACAGGGGGGCGCTTCGGCCCTCGTACCGGGATGGGCTCATAACCTTATAGCCATCGCCGTCTCAATCACAGGGAGGCTTCGACCCTCGTACAGGGATGGGCTCATAACCATATATCCATCGCCGTCTCAATCACAGGAGGGCTTCGTCCCTCATACCGGGATGGGCTCACAATCTTATAGCCATCGCCGTCTCAATCACAGGGGGGCTTCGGCCCTCGTACCGGGATGGGCTCACAACCTTATAGCCATCGCCGTCTCAATCACCAGGGGGGCTTCGGCCCTCGTACCGGGATGGGCTCACAACCTTATAACCATCGCCGTCTCAATCACAGGGGGGCTTCGGCCCTCGTACTGGGATGGGCTCACAACCTTATAGCCATCGCCGTCTCAATCACAAGGGGGGCTTCGGCCCTCGTACCGGGATGGGCTCATAACCTTATAGCCATCGCCATCTCAATCACCAGGGGGGCTTCGGCCCTCGTACCGGGATGGGCTCATAACTTTATAGCCATCGCCGTCTCAATCACAGGGGGCTTCGGCACGAGGACCCCTCGCAGCGGACTACGACCACTGAGATGTGACTATGTCCACTCATGTTACTGTCAATCATCGACACCACCAAGACAATGACCCACGGGTCACTCCGGGACGGGAGCATGTCCTCGGAGGGCATCGCGCCTAGTCCGCCTGGCAGTTGGCTACAGGGGCAACCCTCACCACTGTCAGGTTCTCTGCGCGTCTCTTGACGCACCTCCTGGGATTCAGTAAGGGCTTAGACCGGTGGCTAGAGCAACGGGCTTACTCTGATCATACTACCGCGGTGTGGTCAGTCTTCTCAGACAGGTAGGGCGACGTTGTACGAGGCAGGCAACGCAAATTTAGGAACCGGCAGTTCAACGAAGAACCGATATTTTGGGACCCCCTGGTGACGTGTCACTCCCAGGAGATGACATGTGGCACTTTATGACATAAGCACACTGTTTCCTTTAAATAATGAACTTTACAACTCAAAAAAGGACTGGTTCTTCATTCTCACAAAAATCACTTTCTCTCTAGAATTGGAGAGCTCTTGGATTCGAGAGAGAGAAACATAAAATTGGACATAACTTAAGATCGTAACATCGGACCCTGATTTGGACCTCGACTCAGACCCTGACTTGGACTATTGACTGCCGGCCCTGTTCGTCTTAGCTTTGCCTTCGCAGCACTGCCATTCCTCACGGCCTGTCTGGGAAGCCTTGCTCTCAGCCCTTACTCCGTCTTTGTTGTCTCCCACTTTGCATACTTGGAAGTTGACACGGACTGCAGCCTTTGTGGCACCTCCACGTAAGTAAGAACCCACTTTCCTTGGCATCAGATAGCAACTGTAACGACCCGACTCGTCAATCACCCAATTCGATATTTTCCAAGAAAATCAGCTCGCAATCCCAGTCGAATTACAACACCCAAGTGGCTGATATTATATCTTTACACAAGTATAAGTAGTCCCAATTACTGTGACGATTCAAATCGCCGATGACTTAATTCGACATTTTGCAACACAACTACAACTCAATCCCAATCGGATTACAAGTCTTGACATAGTAGTTACAAAGATTTCTAAAACTCCAAAACCGCATGTCCCGCTCACCTGTCACGCCCTAAAAACGGAAGCCGTGACTGCAATCAAAATTTCCTGATATACCGCTGTAATTCTGGTGATAAGGTATAACAGAGCAACTAACTGATCTAACATAAAATATCTCCATAAAACAAAAATCTAATGCAATCTGTTCTCTTAAAAATCCATTACAAAACAAATTTACTAAACGCAGCGGCTAAACCAATCATATGAAATCAATTCTATCAAATTACCCACTTTTGGGTAAAGTTCTCGAAACAAACTGCAATCTAATTAATTAAGAAGGAATCTCAAAGCTCCAACGCCGTCACACAGATCCTTAGTCACTTTCATGACCTGTGGCAAGGGGCAAGGTAGAGTGAAAGGGCGGGCTCAAATAGCTCAGTAAGGTACAAAAACGACAAAATATCAAAGCAACAACTAACAGAGTCAAACATCAATACTTGATGCAATGGGTAAACCAAATTCTTATATCGAATGCCAAAACAAACGTGATTAAGCATTAACCCTAAACATATAAATAATATGTCGGGAATGCTACACAACAAAATATACGATGACTATGTTGGTCATAAGACCCAAACGTCGAACTAGAGTTGTCAAACGGGTCGGGCTTGGGCCGCCCAGCCAGGGCCCATCGGGCTTGAAGCGAGGTCGGGCCAAGGGCTGCCAATCCGGGCCGGGCCGGCTGAGGAGAAATGCTAGGCCCAGGCCCTAGGCCCAATTTCTAGGGCCGGGCTTGGGCCGGCCCGCGCCCTTTTTTTAAAATTTTTTTAAAATTTTCTTGTTATTCAATTTTAAATTTCATCTTTAGGCATGTCCAATTTTCAAAATTTGACAAATCTAATTTTTATCCTTTTATTTCAATATATGTAATATTCATATATATGTATGTATGTATAGATATATTTATTTGTCTCTCATTTTATTTTTTGCTATATGTTAAATCTTTTCTTACTCTTCTTGGTGATCTTTATTAATAAAATCTGAACACATAACAATTATTACTATTTAAGAGAGACTGTTTCTACTATTTGATATTTTACTTCAAACTAATTGGCTGAAAACCCGGGATTGATACATGTTAATTCCCGAGACAATCTTAAGTAATAAGTATAGAAAAATAAATGTGTTCATAGGCCCTCCTCCTTTTATTCGGGCTTGGGACCGGCTGCTTGTAAACCAACAGGCGAAATTACCTATTTTTTTATATATACGAAAAAAATATATATCTTGCTTGTAAAAATTTATTTTATATATATGGAAAAAAAATTATATTTTGTGAAAAAAATTATTCTTAAAACTTAAGAGAGGGAAAATAAAAAGAAATTACCTAATCATCCGGAAGTACTTCAATATCCGAGTCACTGCTCTTCCTATCATCAATCGGTTTATCTTGCTCGCGGTATTTCGCATCAAGATAATCCTTCCAACATACACATAGCTCGAGCGACTCGGGGTTAAGACGACTCCTCCTGTCATCCAAACCCCTCCCGCTGGCTGAAAATGCCGACTCTGAAGCAATCGTGGAGGCTTGCACTGGCAGTACATCCCGTGCAATTTGGGATAAATTTTTATACATGTTTTGATTTTGTTTCCAAAAATTTAACAAATTAAAATTAACCTGTTCTTGCATTGATAAATCAGAATAATGATCAGTATTTACATATATACCAATCTCATTAAAAGAGGAAAAAGTATGCGAACCTGCCGAATTAGAAGTACATTCACCTGGTAGTTGTCTTGCTACTAGATGTTCAAAGCCCTGAAGGTATGGCGCATAATACCTCTCAACAGTGGATGATGTAGCTCGCCCGCGCACGTCAGCAGAATTCGATAGAGGTTGAACAAGTCCTCAAACCTCTTGCTCACTTTTGCTGTGAGTGCGGTTGTCTCCTCTGCTGTGTAGCACATTAATTTTGATATCTCTTGTATCGAGGCGTTCACGCCATACAACTTTAACCTAGGATCTAAACAAGTACCCACAGTAAAAATAACAGGCAGTTTACTCCAATATTTATTAAACTTTTCATCCATCACTTTTACTATTTCCCTAAAGGGTCCTATATATCTCCATTTTGTTAACATTGTAGCCATCTTGAGAATTTCTATTACAGCGAGAGGAGAGGTGGAATAGTACGTACCAGACAATAAATTGGTAGACGTGTAGAATACCTTTAAAAATTCAGCTAGGTATGTGGCCATCTGCCATTCCTCTTGAGTTGGCAAGCCGGCTGGGAACTGGGTTAGTAGAAAATGCGTATAGACTTCTCGGTATGCCAGAATGTGTAAAAGCATGTGGTATGTAGAGTTCCACCTGTAATTGCTCTCCTGCGAGGCATATTATATTCAACACACAACGTTTTAAATTGTTGTGTTCTCGAACTCGAGCTATTAACATACGCTGTCATACCCCTCATTTTGACAAGAATATCTCATGCAGCAGCTAAACCATCTTGAACAATTAAATTAATAATGTGACAAACACAGCGAACATGAAATAATTCACCATTAAGTACAGGTTGAAGCGTGTCCTTTCAAGCTGCAACAGCAGCTTTATTATTAGAAGCATTATCAAAACTAACACTCATAATCTTATCCTTTATTTTAAATGTGGTACATGCTTTTAATATAAGAATAGCAATGTTCATTCCACCGTGCGGAAAAGGAAAGTGCTCGAAAGCGATGATTCTCTTGTGCATAACCCAATCCGCATCAATCCAATGAGCGGTCACATAAGAATAACTAACAAAAGTAAATGGAGATTGCCAAATATCTCCATTTTGTTAACATTGTCGGAGTGCATCGGATCTAGTTGTGTTTCTATGAACCTTTTTGTACAAAGGTTGAACGTATGTGTTCATATATCTAGAGTGCTTAGGATTATCGGCAAAAGAAAAGGCTTGTTCATCATGAATAACAAATTCAGCGAGACCGTCTCTTTGCTCTCGCTGATTATAAACAAATAACTTACCGTCAAAAGATAACTGCGTTTGGGTAGGTTCGACGTGGCCTTGTCGAGGTGCACACTGAGGGTAATGCCTGTTAAGATGTCCATTACCACTACCAGACGAAAATAATTTAGCGCAGTACTTACATCAAGCTTTTCGGATGCCGTCCACCGTAACTACATCGAAATGATTCCAACACTCGGCTTTCTTTTTTTTCCCCTTTTGGACTTCTGGCACGTTACCGGAGGCATTGCTGGCCCTTCTTCATCATGACCAGGCATAGGGTTGAGATTATGCCACGGAGTAGTAGCTTCGCCAACCGAGCTGCGTCCTTGACTATAATGCGGGGGGTCTTCATCAGGCGTGTATTCAAAATCTGGAATGTTTTGATTGAACTCCCAATTGTCTTGGGTATCTATCATACAGCCTGTACTCATTCGTCCAGGAACGAATGGTTGTGTTGGTGCTTGGATTGGTGTTTGTGATGGCCGTGACGCTGGCGCTTGTGCTGGTGGTGGTGCTTGCGATGATGATGATGTTTTTCGTGATGACGATGCACGCCTCATTTTCTTCAATAATCCAGCCATATTTCACGCTAAACTTTGTAAGAGTAACTAAATACACAAGTATAAGAGTAGTAATAAGAAATAACAATTAAAAGAATGAACGAGTAACAAATATTAATCACTGAGGATAATTCTGATCCAATGTGGAGAGAGTTAGTAATTAAAAAGCATTTAGTAATAGTAATTAATAAATAAAAATTCACTAATTACTAATTACTAGACAAAAGAATTAGAGAATAACAAATTAATAAGAGGAGTAGTTAGTAATTACAATTTAGCAAGAGTAGTAATTAGTAAACAAGAGTAATAATTATCAAGGCCACTAATTAGTAAAATAATAGTAGTAATTAGCAAGAGTAGTAATTGGAGAGGGAAATAGTAGCAAAGCTTGTAGAAATGTAGAATGTTTAGAGAAGAGAGAGTAAGAAGATTGGTGTGAAAAATTAGAGAGAACTAGTGTGAATTTATAGATTTTGGAAACTTCGCAAAAGACCAAAATACCCCTAAACACTATCCGTTTATAGTTGTTGGGGAGGGTAAGAGTGTAAAAACCCTTAAAAGAGTTAAAAAAATTAAGTTAGACCAAAAATACCCCCCAAACTAGCCGTTATATTGCTGTTGGGGGGGTAAAAGTTGAATTTAGGGAAGTAATGGGGAATAAATCCGTTGGAGGGAAAAGGGGGGGAAAATCAAATTTTCAAACCAGGTGGGGCCTGCTGAACCGGGCCAGAACCGGGCCTAAAACCGGGCCGAACCCGGGCCGTTTTCCTGGCCGGGCCAAAACTGGGCTTTTCTGGGCCGGGCCTGGCCCGGGCTTTTTTTCGAGAAATCTTGGCCTGGTCCAAGCCCACTACATTAGGGCCGCTACTGTTCACATACCGGGCCGGCCCAGCCCGGGCCAAAAACGGGCCGGGTCGGGTCAGCCCGCGGGCCGCCCGGCCCTTTTGACAACTCTACGTCGAACCAAACATACAAACATCAAACATGTGCTACCGGTAGCATGCTAAGCATCTATTAATCGCCAGCATATAATCAAACGTGTGTCTAAAAGGACCCTCTCAATTTGAGAGTTGTTCAAACATAGTCGATGAATTAGTCATAGATTGACGAGTACAAAAATACAAATTCAATAGGACTGAAACAACTCAACTCCGGGTTCCTTTGAGCTCAATATGACATGAAATCAAATAATTGATGGCAAAATTATTAAACAAGGAAATAGGAACCAAATTCAAGCTTAAACTTAGAAAAAGAAAACAGCACAAGAACTGTTTCTTTTTAATGATCAATATCATGCATGTAACGTGAACCTGGAAGTTTGTCCAATGATTTCAAAAGAATTCCCTAAGGTGACTTGAATTCAAGGCATATACATGCATTAGAAAACATGAAAGGAACTGTGATGTAAATTAATGTCTATGAATAAATTAAAGCTTGAAGAAGTGATTAAGGACAAAAGATGATGCCATCCATAAAGAAGAAAGGCATTGACCATGCCTTCTGCCAACCCAGCAATGAAAGAAAGAAATAATAAGACTAGGGCTTCTGTTGGTGATTAGCAAACGACAATGACACTTGGGATGCAACTGATTCATGCAAATGCATGATGAGTACTGTAACAATGATACTATAAACCTAACCAAACATAGAAGGCATTTCATAGGCTTCCAAATCACAAGCTGCCTAATGAAATTTCAGGTAAAATGGTAGCTAAATAAACAGTGGGTTTGCATTGGTTTAATGGGTATGGAAATTCTGCACGTGGCCCGTAAGGGAGTATCATATTTACCACACTTCAGTAGATTCAAACAGGAGAAACAAGAAGCAGACTATATCAATGATCGTGGAAACATGAATCTGACACAAGATGGATACCCTTTTCAAAGGCAATTAACGTAGGAATTTGAGCGATAGGAAATAATAGTGGAAACCCTCATCATCGGTGAAACTAGAAAACCCTTACAATAACAAAATCAGATTCCCTTACCATAGATAAAATAAAAGAAATCTCTTACACAACAAGCTTGATCGAGATCCAATAATTTTTCAGATTGAAAGAAGGAAACCCAAGCCACAGCAAAAAGCGTTACAAGCAAATTCGCGAATTCTCGATGTCCCAAGCTACGCTACTTGATTACGCCGAAATTCTCCAAAGGAACAAGAAGTTTACTTTACTGCCGAAAATTGAGAAGAGAGTGGGAGGGCCGGCTACCAAAGAAGGAAGGGGAGGCTAGAGAAAAATATGTTATTTAAATGAAACCCTAGCTGGCTAATTACACAAAGCCCCTCAAACTTTAGCCTCTTATTCAAAAGGCACCAAAACTTTCATAATATTGCAAAAAGACCACAAACTTGCTTATTTAATTATTTTAAAGTAATAACATAGCAATAAAAAAATAATGGGATATTCCTGCTTGCATGTGCTCATCTAATTAATTATCTGGACTGGAATGGTAAATAACGGGGGGTGAGCCGGTAAGTGGAATATTCAGAGCACCATAAGATCAGAATCAAACATGATAAACAATTCTGGATCAGTCAAAATATTTGACAATCAAACCGCCAAAGCAACTGTGGGTTAGTACCCCGAACAATTAGTGTTCCCAACCTATCTTCGCTACACCTATAGGCCCACTGGGGGTCCCAATTCTCATGACACATCGGCACATTCAACGGTGAACTTTTCAACGCTCACAGGCCAATCAAAGCGTCACATAATTAAGTCACATGCATTTTCCCTTTGTGAAGCAACCTTGGTGTGCCTTCCCCCTTAAGGGGGTGGGCCATCTTAAGGGGTCGGCCACCCTGGGGGTCGGCCACCTACCTTGACGATCAAGTACCGTCATTCGCGGTCGCGCGCTATAGTCGCGATGACTGTCGCTCGCCACTACGCTCCGTCATAGCGATGATTGTCGCTCGTCACCGTGCTCGGTCGTAGCAACGAGCGTCGCCCGTCGCCGGTGCTACCGCTCCGCGACTCCCTTTGCCCGCGCACCATGTCCGCGACCTTCGTCGCCCACGCGCCAGCTCTGTGACTCTCCTCGCCTGCGTGCCAGCTACGCGACTCCCGTCGCCCACGCACCATCTCCGTGACCTTTGTCGCCCGCGTCCGCATGACAACTCCGCGACTCCCGTCGCTCGGGTGCCGTCTCCGCGACCCCCTTCACCGGCGCCCGCGCACCGCACTCTCTATAGTTCTCACTCACCACCCGTGGTCGCATGACGCTCGTTGTCGCCCGCGCGTCATCATAGTAACAACTGTCACTCACTGTCGTCCATTGTAATCTGGGTACCGTCTCCACGACAACTATCACATGTACGCTCTTTAACACTCGTCGCCACGCCACTTTCATGACGTGCCACCGGCACCTTACTCACTTCACCACACCATGAGCACCTTGCCTTGGTCGTGGAACATGCTTCAACCCACTATCCAGAGTTTGCAGCATCCCACGGGGATATGCGACTCCACCGGGACACTATCTCTGCCAGGGAGATTTTCAACTCCCCTTCCGCCAGGTAGACGGCTCCTCCGGGATGCTACCTCGGCCAGTCGGGTAGATGGATCCTCTGGGATGCTACCTTGATGCGCTCCGATTGCTTCGGCACAAGGACTCACCCGCAGGGATAGGCGACTCCTCCGGGACGCTATCTCCACCAGGCAGCTTTTCAACTCCCCTTTTGCCAGGTAGACGGCTCCTCCGGGATGCTACCTTGGCCAGTCGGGTAGACGTCTCCTCCGGGATGCTACCTTGACGCGCTCCGAGTGCTCCGGCACAAGGACTCACCCGCGGGGATAGGCGAATCCTCCGGGACATTATCTCTGCCAGGGAGCTCTCCAACTCCCCTTCCGCCTGTTAGACGGCTCCTCCGGGATGCTGCCTTGGCCCGTCGGATAGACGGCTCGCGATCAGGCCCTATGATTCCTTTTTCATAATCGCAGCTAATCTTCTTTTCTCACTCTTTAGTTGTCTATCTACTAAAGAAAGTCAAAGATAACTTAAAGTAATTTGAAAAGATCAAAGGTCTATTTGAAGATTTTTCTAGGAAGCACGAGGTGGAAAAAAACAGGATGTGGCGACACAAGGCTACGCCACCTAGCAAGCACGACCATGCCAACCAAAGTACGACAAGGCTCGAAGCACGAGGTGGCGAGACAAGGTTGTGCCACCTAGCAAGCACGACGATGCTAACCTAAGCATGACAAGGCTCGAAGCACGAGGTGGCAAGACAAAGTTGTGCCACATTGCAAGCACGACAATGCTAAGCAAAGCACGACGAGCTTGAAGCACGATGTGTTCTAATAATATGTTGACACATCACAAGCACAACGATTATAGGTAGCACGAGGTATCGATCTCAGAAGTAATCAACACTGACTCCTGAAAATGACGAGGTATCACTATTGCATGATAACACCCAACAAGCACGATAAGATCAATCCCAATTGTCACTTAAAATCATCATCATTTTTCCCTCAACCAACCAGTAATATTTTACGCACCTCTAAAATTTTGAGGTGTTACATTCTTCCCTCCTTAAAAATAATTTCATCCACGAAATTGATTAGCCATAAATTTGTATCAAAACTTCAAAATTCATCTCATAATTATCCCAAGGCCGAGGAACATATCATGGCTTACACTAACTTAAGGTATTCAAGCCTAGGTATCGCTCTGATACCAACTGTAACGACCCGAGTCGTCAATCACCCTATTTGATATTTTCCAAGAAAATCACAATGTAATCCCAGTCGAATTACAACACCCAAGTGTAATGCCCCAAAAATTAATTAAAATTCCCGGAGCATTAACAATCATATAATCGAAATTCAGAGTAAACCTTAGAATATCGAAAGTCTTCCAAACGAAATAAAAAACCTTATAATATCATAAATATCTTAAACGGTAAATCAAAGCATGCACCAATAACCCCCAAGGGTACATCAATAACTGTCATAGGGCCCAAAACTTTACACAATCCAAAAAAATTTCTCCATCACGGAGTTCAAAACAAAACCTAAACAATACCAACTTGTCTTAATTAAATACACTTAAATGTAATTACTAACTCTGAAATAAGGCAGCTAATTTTGGTCACATAGCTAGCCATTCGAATCTGAAATCCCACCTACTAATCACCTGAAAGGAAAAATCATAAGGGAATAAGCCAAATGCCCACTAAGGTCGCTCAAGGGACCAATCAAACGTAAGCAAAAATATCTGAGAAACAAAATTTCGGAAGCACAAAATGTCTTAACGGAACGGATAATCAAACGAGATTCCAAATGTCAGAATATGTCTGAAAGACAAGATTTCAAAGACACACCGGTTTTAACTTGAACAGATGTCAAACAAAATATCAAATACTGAAATATATTTGAATACTGAAAAGGACACTAGCAGACGAAATATCAAATGTCAAAAATATATCTGAATACAGAAACAGACACTAGAGAGCCATTCAGAAAGTGGTCACATACGTCATTCCTGACATATGAGGCCGGTTCAGAAAGTAAGATCGCGATCTCTAGCTCAACTCCCCTGAGCTAGCCCACGTTTCAATCCACGTGGGTAAGTCAGAAATAAGTCACATACACTGTGACATGGCTCATAATGTCCCCAAAACAAAATCTCAAAATGACCGTCATCAAATATTGGACAAATCAAACCATAATCAAAGGTTTCATAAATCACCTTTTTAAATAATGAACTTGTCAAACAATAAGTGGAGTTCACGAAATAATAACGATCATAAATCACTGAGACGACGATATCAATATGTCAATATTCTGAGGTCAAACAAATTCGACGGAATTTGATTTTCACAAATCATAGAATTGACAATAAGTCATTCTTAATAAAGTTCAAAACAAAAGGGAGAGGAAGAATCAATTATCCCTATTTGAAGAAGTTCGGATTTCAAAAGAATCTAAAGACTTACATGAGCGATTGGTCCATCGTTGATTTAAATTTTCCAAAGTAAACCCACACCTTAATCAAGCCTCTTAAGAGTCACAAATCCTTAAGCTCCTCCTTAGAGCTTCCAAATTTTCCAAGCCTTCTTCTCTATCTCTCTCTCTCTCTCTCTCGTACAAATGAGAAGAAAAGAAATAGAGAACCCAAAAAGACTAGAAATGAAATAGAACACTATTTATAGAGGACAAAAATTTAAAAGTTTTTCATTCGACCGAAAATTACCTTTAAGTCGACCGAAAACAACTTTGAGTCGACTGAAAACACATTTCAGTCGACGAAAAGTTACTGTTCAAAACACTGTTCAAAGTTACTGTTCAAAAACACTGTTCATCGACTCAAAAGGTTTAGTCGACTGAAACCCTTTTTAATCGACTGAAACCACTTTTAGCCGACCGAAACCCATTTTTGTCGATCGAAAACTCTTTTAGTCGAGTACTGTTCAAAAACACTGTTCAAAGTACTGTTCAAAAACATTGTTCATTGACTAAACACTTTTAGTCGACCGAAACACTTTTTAGTCGACTAAAACCACTTTTAGTCGACTGAAACAGTTTTTTTAACGACTAAAATCACTTTTAGTCTACTGAAACTTCAGAATTTTAAAAACACAATTTCCCATCATTTTGATTCGAACAAAACCACTTTCTTTCGACCGAAATTGAGTTGACTTTAAACCTTTAAGTCGACCGAAAACTTCAGTTGCTCATTTACACACAAAAACCCATTTTCATTCGAAGCCAAACTATTTTCATTCGACCGAATATTTTGGAACTCAAACACTTTATCATCAATAAGTTTTGACTCGAATGAAACTACTTTCACTCGACCGAAAAAATCAGAAACAATCCCAATTCATTTTCTTAATTTTTAACAAAAGACCACAACTTATTTATTCAAAAAATACTAATTCCGCACAAGGAAAAGAAAATTTTCGGGGTATTACACCAAGTGGCTGATATTATATCTTTACATGAGTACAAGTAATCCCAATCACTGTGACGACTCAAGTCGCCGATATCGTATTTCGATGTTTCGCAACACAACTACTACAACTCAATCCCAATCTGATTACAAGTCCTAACAAAGAAGTTACTCAGATTTCCAAAACTCCAAAACTAGATGCCCTGCCCACATGCCCACCTGCATGTGCTCATCTAGATAATCATCTATACTTGAAGGGTAAATGACGGGGGGTGAGTCGGGTAGCCCAGTAAGTGGAATAATCAGGCACCATAAGATCAGAATCAAACACGATAAACAACTCTGGATCAGTCAAAATATTTGAGAATCAAACCGTCAAAGCAACTGTGGCTTAGTACCCCGAACAATTAATAAACCAATTCAATACCCAGGTTGCACATCAAACATAACATTTCAGCATCTTGCTTCCGATATCCTGAAAGGAATCCGCCAAAGTTCAGTTGAATCATAATCATAACCACCACGCACATAGACAAATCGCTAGAGCACTGTCATTGATCAGAGGTACTTAAGCGACGTCCCGCATATATATTTCAAAAACAAGATATTCACCAATATTCAAAACAAAGCACTTGAGCAAGATTTCAGAACAACAATGTTAATGAGTACAACGAACGTTGAGAAATAAATAAACATGTAGCACAAAAGATTAGTGATACGGAATTCCCCTTACATAATGCACGAAGAATCCACTTATACAATTGCTCGCAATCAGGCCCTATAATTCCTTTTTCATAATGGCAGCTAATCTTCATCTCTCACTCTTTCTTCAGTAGATAGACTTTCTTCAGTTGCCTATCTACTGAAGAAAGTTAAAGATAACTTAAAGTGATTTGAAAAGATCAAAGGCCTATTTGAAGAAATTTATAAGAAGCACGAGGTGGTAAGAAACACGACGTGGCGACACAAGGCAACACCACCTAGCAAGCACGACAATGCTAACCAAAGTATGACATGGCTCGAGGCACGAGGTGGCGAGACAAGGTTGTGCCACCTAGCAAGAAGACGATGCTAACCAAAGCACGACAAAGCTCGAAGCACGAGGTCGCAAGACAATGTTGTGCAAATTTGCAAGCACGACAAGGCTAAGCAAAGCACGACAAGGCTTGAAGCACGATGTGTCACAATAATATGTCTACACATCACAAACACGATAGTGATAGGTAGCACGAGGTATCGATCTGAGAAGTAATCGACACTGACTCCTGAATAAGCTCGAAGTTTCACGGTTGCATAATGACACCCAACAAGCACGATAAGATCAATCTCAATTGTTACTTAAAATCATCATCATTTTTCCCTCAACCAACCAGTAATATTTTGCATACCTCTAAAATTTTTGGGTGTTACATTCTTCCCTCCTTAAAAGAATTTCGTCCACGAAATTCACCAACCAAAAATAGGTATCAAAACTTCAAACTTCATCTCATAATTATCCCAAGGCCGAGGAACCTATCCTGGCTTATGCTAAGCAAAGCTATTCAAGCCTAAAATCACTCTGATACCAACTCTAACTACCCGAGTCGTCAATCACCCAATTCGATATTTTCTAAGAAAATCACAACACAATCCCAGTTAAATTACAAGACCCAAGTGGTTAATATTATTTCTTTACACAAGTACAAGTAATCCCAATCACTATGATGGCTCAAGTCGCCGATGACGTAATTCGACGTTTTGCAACACAACTACAACTCAATCCTAATCAGATTCCAAGTCCTAACAAAGAAGTTAAAAATATTTTTAAAACTCCAAAACCGCATGCCCTGCCCACATCCCCACTTGCATGTCCTCATCTAATTAATCATCTGTACTGGAAGGGTAAATGACGGGGGGAGGGGGGGTGAGCCGGGTAGCCCAGTAAGTGGAATAATCATAGCACCATAAGATTAGAATCAAACACGGTAAACAACTCTGGATCAG
This sequence comes from Escallonia rubra, assembly GCA_033065855.1. NCBI lineage: Eukaryota > Viridiplantae > Streptophyta > Magnoliopsida > Escalloniales > Escalloniaceae > Escallonia > Escallonia rubra. Next base: position 115,857 of record JAVXUO010000042.1, on the reverse strand, counting down.
TCAAAATATTTTACAATTAAACCGTCAAAGCAACTGTGGCTTAGTACCCAGAACAATTAGTGAACCAATTCAATATCCAGGTTGCACATCAAACATAACACTTCAGCATCTTGCTTTCGCTATCCTCAAAGGGATCCGCTAAAGCTCAGCTGTATCGTAATCATAACGCATCATCCACATAGACAATTCGTAGGAGCACTATCATTGATCAGAGGTACTTAAGCGACATCCCGCATATATATTTTAAAAACAAGCTATATATTTACCAAAATTCAAAACAAAGTATTTGAGCTAGATTTCAGAACAACAATGTTTAAGAGTACAACGAACGTTGAGAAATAAATAAACATGAGGCACAAAAGAATAGTGATACAGAATTCCCCTTACATAACTCACAAAGAATCCACGTATACAATTACTCGCAATCAGGCCCTATGATTCCTTTTTCATAGTCGCGACTAATCTTCTTCTCTCACTCTTTAGTTGTCTATCTACAGAAGAAAGTGAAAGATAACTTCAAGTACTTTGGAAAGATCGAAGGCCTATTTGAAGAAATTTCTAGGTAGCACGAGGTGGAAATAAACATGACGTGACGACAAAACTCTATGCCACCTAGCAAGCACGACATTACTAACCAAAGTATGACAAGGCTCGAAGCACGAGGTGGCGAGACAAGGTTGTGCCACCTGGCAAGCACGGCGATGCAAACCAAAGCACGATAAGGCTCGAAGCTTGAGGTGGCAAGACAAGGTTGTGCCAGTTTGCAAGCACGACAAGACTAAGCAAAGCATGACAAGGCTTGAAGCATGATGTGTCACAATAATATGTTGACACATCACAAGCACGACGGTGATAGGTAGCATGAGGTATCGATCTGAGAAATAATCAACACTGACTCTTGAATAAGCACGAGGTGTCACGATTGCATGATGACACCCAACAAGCACGATAAGATCAATCCCAATTGTCACTTAAAATCATCATCATTTTTTCCTCAACCAACCAGTAATATTTTGCGCACCTCAAAAACTTTGGGGTGATACATTCTTCCCTCCTTAAAAGAATTTTGTCTGCGAAACTCATTAGCCTTAAATTTGTATCAAAACTGTAAAATACATCTCATAATTACCCCAAGGCCGAGGAACCTATCCTGGCTTACACTAACCTAAGCAATGCAAGCCTAGGTATCGCTCTGATACCAACTGTAACGACCCGAGTCGGCAATCACCCAAGTCGATATTTTTCAAGAAAATCACAACGCAATCCCAGTCAAATTACAAGACCCAGGTGGCTGAAATTATATCTTTACACAAGTACAAGTAATCCCAATAACCATGACGACTCAAGTCGCCGATGACGTATTTTGATGTTTCGCAACAAAACTTCAACTCAATCCTAATCTGTTTACAAGTCCTAACAAAGAAGTTAGAAGGATTTCTAAAAATCCAAAACCGCACGTCCTACCCACATCGCCACTTGCTTGTGCTCATCTAATTAATCATCTATACTGGAAGCGTAAATGACGGGGGGGTGAGCCGGGTAGCCCAATAAGTCGAATAATCATAGCACCATAAGATCATAATCAAACACAATAAACAACTCTGGATGTGTCAAAATATTTGAGAATCAAACCGTCAAAGCAACTGTGGCTTAGTACCCCGAACAATTAATAAACCAATTCAATAGCCAGGTTGCACATCAAACATAACACTTCAGCATCTTGCTTATGATATCCTGAAAGGAATCCGTCAAAGCTCAGTTGTATCATAATCATAACGCATCACGCACAAAGACAAATCGCTGGAGCACTATCATTGAATAGAGGTACTTAAGCGACGTCCCGCAGATATATTTAAAAAATAAGATATTCACCAATATTCAAAACAAAGCACTTGAGCAAGATTTCAGAACAACAATGTTTATGAGTACAACGAACGTTGAGAAATAAATAAACACGTGGCACAAAAAAATAGTGATTCGGAATTCCCCTTACATAATTCACGAAGAATCCACTTATATAATTGCTCACAATCCGGCCCTATGATTCCTTCTTCATAATGGCAGCTAATCTTCATCTCTCAATCTTTCTTCAGTAGATAGACTTTCTTCCATTGTCTATCTACTGAAGAAAGTCAAAAATAACTTAAAGTGATTTGAAAAGATCAAAGGCCTATTTGAAGAAATTTCTAGGAAGCACGAGGTGGTAAGAAACACAACGTGGCGATACAAGGCAACGCGACCTAGCAAGCACGACAATGCTAACCAAAGTACGACATGGCTCGAGGCACGAGGTAGCGAGACAAGGTTGTGCCACCAAGCAAGCACGACGATGCTAACCAAAGCACGATAAGGCTCGAAGCATGAGGTGGCGAGACAAGGTTGTGCGACCTAGCAAGGAAGACAATGCTAACCAAAGCACGACAAGGCTTGAAGCACAAGGCGACTAGACAATGTTGTCCCAATTTGCAAGCACGACAGGGCTAAGCAAAGCACGACAGGGCTAAGCAAAGCACGACAAGGCTTGAAGCCCGATGTCTAACAATAATATGTTGACACATCACAAGCACGACGGTGATAGGTAGCACAAGGTATCGATCTGAGGTGTAATCGACACTCACTCTTGAATAAGCACGAGGTTCCACGGTTGCATAATGACACCCAACAAGCACGATAAGATTAATCTCAAATGTCACTTAAAATCATCATCATTTTTCCCTCAACCAACAAGTAATATTTTGCGCACCTCTAAAATTTTTGGGCGTTACATTCTTCCCTACTTAAAAGAATTTCGTCCACAAAATTCACCAACCAAAAATATGTATCAACGCTTCAAAATTCATCTCATAATTATCCCAAGGCCGAGGAACCTATCATGGCTTATGCTAACCAAAGCAATTCAAGCCTAGGTATCGCTCTGATACCAACTCTAACTACCCGAGTCGTCAGTCACCCATTTTGATATTTTTCAAGAAAACCACAACGCAATCCCAGTCAAATTACAAGACCCAAGTGGGTAATATTATATCTTAACACAAGGACAAGTAATCCCAATCACTGTGATGACTCAAATCGCCGATGACGTAATCGACGTTTTGCAACATAACTATAACTCAATCCCAATCAGATTACAAGTCCTAACAAATAAGTTAAAAGATTTCTAAAACTCCAAAACCGCATGCCCCGCCCACATCCCCACTTGCTTGTGTTCATCTAATTAATCATCTGTACTGGAAAGGTAAATGACGGGGGGTCAGTCGGGTAGCCCAGTCTGTGGAATAATCATAGCACCATAAGATCAGAATCAAACACGGTAAACAACTCTGGATCAGTCAAAATATTTGACAATCAAACCGTCAAAGCAACTGTGGCTTAGTAACCTGAACAATTAGTAAACCAATTCAATATCTAGGTTGCACATCAAACATAACAGTTAAGCATCTTGCTTCCGCTATCCTCAAAGGGATCCGTCAAAGCTCAGTTGTATCATAATCATAACGCATCATGCACATAGACAAATCGTAGGAGCACTGTCATTGATCAGAGGTACTTAAGCGACATCCGGCATATATATTTCAATAACAAGCTAGATATTTACCAATATTCAAAACAAAGCATTTGAGCAAGATTTCAGAAAAACAATGTTTATGAGTACAACGAACGTTGAGAAATAAATAAACACATGGCACAAAACAATAGTGATACAAAATTTCCCTTACATAATTCACATAGAATCAACTTATACAATTGCTCGCAATCAGGCCCTATGATTCCTTTTTCATAGTCACGACTAATATTCTTCTCTCACTCTTTAGTTGTCTATCTACTGAAGAAAGTTAAAGATAACTTAAAGTACTTTGGAAAGATCAAAGGACGATTTGAAGAAATTTCTAGGTACCACAAGGTGGAAAGAAGCACGACGTGGTGACACAACGCTATGCCACCTAGCAAGCACGACAATACTAGCCAAGGTACGACAAGGCTCGAAGCACGAGGTGGCGAGACAAGGTTGTGCCACCTAGCAAGCATGACAATGCAAACCAAAGCACGACAAGGCTCGAAGCTCAAGGATGCAAGACAAGGTTGTGCCAGTTTGCAAGCACGACAAGGCTAAGCAAAGCATGACAAGGCTTCAAGGACGATGTTTCACAATAATATGTTGACACATCACAAGCACAACGGTGATAGGTAGCATAGGGTATCAATCTGAGAAATAATCAACATTGACTCTTGAATAAGCATGAGGTGTCACGATTGCATGATGACACCCAACAAGCACGATAAGATCAATCCCAATTGTCACTTAAAATCATCATCATTTTTCCCTCAACCAACCAGTAATATTTTGCGCACCTCGAAAATTTTGGGGTGTTACATTCTTCCCTCCTTAAAAGAATTTTGTCCGCGAAATTCATTAGCCCTGAATTTGTATCAAAACTGCAAAATTCATCTCATAATTATCCCAAGGCCGAGGAACCTATCCTGGCTTACGCTAACCTAAGCAATGCAAGCCTAGGTATCGCTCTGATACCAACTGTAACGACCCGAGTCGTCAATCACCCAATTCAATATTTTTCAAGAAAATCACAAGGCAATCCCAGTCGAATTTCAAGACCCAAGTGGCTAAAATTATATCTTTACACAAGTACAAGTAATCCCAATAACTATGACGACTCAAGTCGCCGATGACATATTTTAACGTTTCGCAACACAACTTCAACTCTATCCCAATCTGATTACAAGTCCTAACAAAGAAGTTACAAACATTTCTAAAACTCCAAAACTGTACGCCCTGCCCACATCCCCACTTGCTTGTTCTCATCTAATTATTCATCTATACTGGAAGGGTAAAGGACGGGGGGTGAGCCGGGTAGCCCAGTAAGTGAAATAATCATAGCTCCATAAGATCATAATAAAACATGATAAAGAACTCTAGATCAGTCAAAATATTTAAGAATCAAACCGTCAAAGCAACTGTGGCTTAGTACCCCGAACAATTAATAAACCAATTCAATATCCAGGTTGCACATCAAACATAACACTTCCCCATCTTTCTTCCGGTATCCTGAAAGGGATCCGCCAAAGCTCAGTTGTATCATTGATCAGAGGTACTTAAGCGACGTGCCGCAGAAATATTTAAAAAACAAGATATTTACCAATAATCAAAACAAAGCATTTGAGCAAGATTTCAGAACAACAATGTTTATGTGTACAACGAACGCTGAGAAATAAATAAACTTGTGGCACAAAAGAATAGTGATACGAAATTCCCCTTACATAATTCACCAAGAATCCACTTATACAATTGCTCGCAATCAGACCCAATGCTTCCTTTTTCATAATGGCAGCTAATCTTCATTTCTCACTCTTTCTTCGGTAGATAGACTTTCTTCAGTTGTCTATCTGCTGAAGAAACTCAAAGATAACTTAAAGTGTTTGAAAAGATCAAAGGCCTATTTGAAGAAATTTCTAGGAAGCACGAGGTGGAAAGAAACTCGACATGGAGACACAAGGCAACGCCACCTAACAAGCATGACAATGCTAACCAAAGCACGACAAGGCTCGAAGCATGAGGTGGCGAGACAAGGTTGTGCCACCTAGCAAGCATGATGATGCTAACCAAATCACGACAAGGCTCGAAGCACGTGGTGGCAAGACAATGTTGTGCCAATTTGCAAGCACGACAAGGCTAAGCAAAGCACGACAAGGCTTGAAGCACGATGTGTCACAATAATATGTTGACACATCACAAGCATGACGGTGATAGGTAGCATGAGGTATCGATCTGAGAAGTAATCAACACTGACTCCTGAATAAGCACGTGGTTTGACGATTGCATGATGACACCCAACAAGCACGATAAGATCAATCCCAATTGGCACTTAAAATCATCATCACTTTTCGCTCAACCAACCAGTAATATTTTGCGGACCTCTAAAATTTTGGGGTGTTACATTCTTCCCTCCTTAAAAGAATTTCGTCCACGAAATTCAACAACCACAAATCTGTGTCAAAACTTCAAAATTCATCCCATAATTATCCCATGGCCGAGGAACCTATCATGGCTTATGCTAACGTAACCAATTCATGCCTAGGTATCGCTCTGATACCAACTGTAACGACTCGAGTCGTCAATCACCCAATTCGATATTTACCAAGAAAATCACAACGCAATCCCGGTCGAATTACAGGACTCAAGTGGCTGATATTATATCCTTACTTGAGTACAAGTAATCCCAATCACTATGATGACTCAAGTCGCCGATGACGTAATTCGACGTTTCGCAACACATCTACAACTCAATCCCAATCAGATTACCAGTCCTAACAAAGAAGTTACAAAGATTTCTAAAATTCCAAAATCGCATGCCCCGCCCATATCCCCACTTGCATATGCTCTTCTAATTAATCATATGTACTGGAAGGGTAAATGACGGGGGTTGAGCCGGTAAGTAGAATATTCATAGCACCATAAGATCAGAATCAAACACGATAAAAAACTCTGGATCAGTCAAAATATTTGACAATCAAACCGTCAAGGCAACTGTGGCTTAGTACCCCGAACAATTAGAAAGAAAACATATGCAGAACAAAACTTTAAACTTTAATTTGATCAAATCATATGTACGTATATAGGGTTTGGACATATGTATACGGAGGACCATGGCAAGAGTACTTACCTCGCTCAGTAACTGGTTCTTGAGCTCGTTCAAAAGGCGTTCCTATCTCTTGACTACCAAAACCTAAATAACAAACCACAAGGATGTCATTCATTGCCGCTCGAGCACGCCTAATAATTAAGAATTCTCTTAAGTGAGTGAAGTTTACCAAACCGCCCCTCGACTTTTGTAAAATTACCTATTCAGCCCTGATGCCTAACGTACCATTATTCACCTAGATATACCTAAAATAATCTTTTTAAACCACTGGTGGGTTTTTCGGACAAGAATGGTCAATCTGGGGATTTTCCGCTCGGAACCCTAACCTGCTCATTAAATTGAGCGCTAATGCTCATGATCCAAAAATAAACCAAATGGCACCGGAATGCCACGAAATTTCAGACACTTAAGCGACACAGTAATTTTAGATCACTATAAAAATCTAGGCTAAAATATTTTTTGTTTACTATATTAATTAATTCAAAAACCTATTTTAAAAATAAATTTGTTCAAGATATTTCCCATGCCCAGAAAATTCCACGTCGAATGTTTCACAAAAATAAGAGAAGGTTTAGTTTTATACTTTTTCTAAATCTACTCAGAAGAGGTTCTTCAAAATAGTTTAACAAACTATTGTAATAGTGAAGCGTTACGCGATAGCCGATCGAGCGCTACGCCGCTAACAATGCTAAAAATAACAAACGACTTTAAAAACTTTATAAACTACCTTATCTTAGTTATATAAGATTATTGTAGAAGTTTTAGAATTTAATAACTTAATTTACCATTCTAAAATATACCGAAATCCCTCGTTTGGATAAAATTAGTTAGCATGCTTCCCAAGCTCTGAAAAATCTAAACTTGTTTTTGTGTGTATATATTGCAAAAATAACATAAGTTACTCTTTTGAGTTTTCTCCAAATAAGTTTCTAGATATATCTAAAAATTTGGAAAGAAACTGCTAAAAAGAAAAGTCCCCTTTTGCGACACTTTTTCTTTTAAATTCTTAAAACCAGGTTTTCTCTCTCTATACACAGTGACTTATTCTCCATCTCTAACCAGAAGTCCCCTCAAAGACAATACACCCACAGATGCATATCGGTTACACGCACATGTTATATATACACCTATTTACACCATTCTTTTATACTACACCTACATGAATATATCCTACACATAAATATCCACAACACATAACCAAGGTTCCCCTCACTTTCTCACACGGCTCACAGCAATACCCATTTGGTTTATATGGCAGCCTTGTAACCCCTTTTTCTTCTTCCCCATTACTCCCCATAATTTATGTACACAGCTCCTACATGTATATAATACAGCTGCCGCCCCTTTGCTGTTACTTTTCCTTCCCTTCATCCCTTTCACTCACACAGCATACCATATTTTCGCACACATTGCACCATCACTTCACCCCTCTCACCCGTGCACACACACAATTATACACATACTGTTGCACTACACTTTTACATTGCATACACACCCATATATATGGCTGTCTTGCAGCCCATGCATTCACCCAATACATGCAACACACACACACACACTGGGCATACAATCATGCACGCACTCACGGCACACACTAACGCACACACCCACGTCCTCTTTTGTCCCTCATTCAGCCAAAAACTCTCAAACCTTCCAAAGCTATTGCTCATGCCAGTAGCTTCCCAAACCCACTCGTGGGTCTCCATGTCCTTCTTCTCCCCTTTATTTTTTTCTTCAACTCACCAATACCCACATAAACACCGCCCACACCCACTGCCTCACGGCAGTGGGGCTTCTTCTCACCCAAGCCACGCCGCTCCCACTGGCAGTGGTCTCTCTCTATCTCTCTCTCTATCACCCACCGTCCCCCATACCGTAGCCATCTCAACCGCACACCATACCACAGCAGCCTTTCTCTCCTCATCTAGTTCATGCAATATCGTAAATCGATGGGTTAAACACACATAATTTCCACTCTTTTCAGGTTTTCCCTCTCCAATTCGTCACACATACCAGTGAGAATATATAGTCACAGCCACCATGGCTGTGACTTAGCCTTGATTAACCCCATAAAACTCCAAAATACACGAGGAAGAAAAGTTAGGGGCTTACCCAAATCTTGCCGGAAGCTCTTCGATTCCCCTTCAATCTCCCTCTCTGCCTCTCGGTATCCTTTGCGTGAAGAGAAGTGGCCATAGTGGCGAGAAAAATAGGGTCGGCTGTCATGTATTATATATACGTATATATGCATGACAACCCTAAGTTGAAAATTTACAGTTAAAGAAAAAAAACACCCCTTCTAATTTGCTAATTATACGCAGCCTACCCGAACCTTTTTCGTTAATATTAAAAGGCCCAAAGAATTTACTTTGAAACTTTTGTGTTTAAAAAAAAAACTTTAACCGGTGTTACTCAACCCCCCGCTACTATAATCTCCGCTAAGAGTTGTCAATAAAGTATCGACGCTAAATAATTTTGTCGCTAAAAATTTCTAAAAATACCGTTAAGACTAATTGTCGCTAAAGACCTCAATCAATACCAATAATATCTGCTATTGTTAAAATTTAACTTAGGATTTTATAATGCTCCCCAATTTCGTCACTAAAGGTTCAATGAAAATCGTTCAAGTCAGTCGACGCTAAATATTGCATATAATTATTGTCGCTAACAAAATAAATTAACTGTCCTGAGTTGCCAATCTTTTAGCTCACACCAATCGTCGTAAAAGAACTTAATTTTTTTACCAATAATTTTTTCGCTAAAGGAATAAACCTGCAATAGTTTACCTTGCAACAAGCTTTATTTATTGCAACTTATAATCATTTAAAAAAAATTATTCTTGCTAAACGTCCTAAATGATACCGCTCATAACAAACAAGGCTAAAGATTCAATTAATACCGCTCGCAAAATCTTCACTAAAGGTTTAAATTCGTCTTACTAACAACAATTGTCGCTAAGTAATAATAATTGGCTAACCTTAGGTTTGGGGTATTATAGGAAAGTCGCCGATGACGTAATTCGACGTTTCGGAACACAACTACAACTCAATCCCAATCAGATTACAAGTCCTAACAAAGAAGTTACAAAGATTTCTAAAACTCCAAACTCGTATGCCCCGCCCACCTCCCCACTTACAGGTGCTCATCTAATTAATCATCTGTACTGGAAGGGTAAATGATGGGGGGTAAGTCGGGTAGCCCAGTAAGTGGAATAATCATAACACCATAAGATCAGAATCAAACACGATAAACAACTCTGGATCAGTCAAAATATTTGACAAAAAAACCGTCAAAGCAATTGTGGCTTAGTACCTCGAACAATTAGTAAACCAATTCAATATCCAGGTTGCACATCAAACATAACACTTCAGCATCTTGCTTCCGGTATCCTGAAAGGGATCCACCAAAGCTCAGTTGTATCATAATCATAACGCATCACGCACATAGACAAATCGCTGGAGCACTGTCATTGATAAGAGATACTTAAGCGACGTCCCATAGGTATATTTGAAAAACAAGATATTTACCAATACTCAAAACAAAGCATTTGAGCAAGATTTCAGAACAACAATGTTTATGAGTACAACGAACGCTGAGAAATAAATAAACTTGTGGCACAAAAGAATAGTGATACGGAATTCCCCTTACATAATTCACCAAGAATCCACTTATACAATTGCTCGCAATCAGACCCAATGATTCCTTCTTCATAATCGCAACTAATCTTCTTATCTCACTCCTTAGTTGTCTATCTACTGAAGAATGTCAAAGATAACTTAAAATGATTTGAAAATATCGAAGGCCTATTTGAAGAAATTTTTAGGAAGCACGAGGTGGAAAGAAACACGACGTGGCGACACAAGGCTACGCCACCTAGTAACCACGACAATGCTAACCAAAGTATGACAAGGCTCGAAGCACGAGGTGGCAAGACAAGGTTGTGCCACTTTGCAAGCACGACACGGCTAAGCAAAGCGCGACAAGGCTTGAAGCACGATGTGTCACAATAATATGTTGACACATCACAAGCGCGACGGTGATAGGTAGCACGAGGTATCGATCTGAGAAGTAATCAACACTGACTCCTAAATAAGCACGAGGTGTCACGGTTGCATGATGACACCCAACAAGCACAATAAGATCAATCCCAATTGTCACTTAAAATCATCATCATTTTTCCCTCAACCAACCAGTAATATTTTACGCACCTCTAAAATTTTGGGGTGTTATATTCTTCCCTCCTTAAAAGAATTTCGTCCACGAAATCCACAAACCATAAATTTGTATCAAAACTTGAAAATTCATCTCATAATTATCCCAAGGCCGAGGAACCTATCCTGGCTTACGCTAACCTAAACAATTCAAGACAATTCAAGCCTAGGTATCGCTCTGATAAAACCTATAACGACCTGAGTCGTCAATCACCCAATTCGATATTTTCCAAGAAAATCACTACGCAATCCCGATCAAATTACAAGACCCAAGTGGCTGATATTATATCTTTACACAAGTACAAGTAATCCCAATCACAGTGATGACTCAAGTCGCCGATGACGTAATTCGACGTTTTCCAACACAACTACAACTCAATGGCAATCTGACTACAAGTCCTAACAAAGAAGTTACAAAGATTTCTAAAACTCCAAAACCGTATGTCCCGCTCACCGCCCCGCCCTCCCCCCCCCCCCCCGCTTGCATGTGCTCATCTAATCAATCATCTGTACTTGAAGGGTAAATGACGGGGGGTGAGCCGGGTAGCCCTGTAAGTGGAATAATCATAGCACCATAAGATCAGAATCAAACACGGTAAACAACTCTGGATCAGTCAAAATATTTGACAATCAAACCGTCAAAGCAAGTGTGGCTTAGTACCCCCAAATGGTTAGTAAACCAATTCAATATCCAGGTTAACCATCAAACATAACACTTCAGGATCCTGCTTCCGCTATCCTCAAAGGGATCTGCCAAAGCTCAGCTGTATCATATTCATAACGCATCATGTACATAGACAAATCGCAGGAGCACTGTCACTGATCAGAGGTACTTTAGCGACATCCCGCAGATAAATTTCAAAAATAAGAGATTTACCAATATTCTAAACAAAGCATTTGAGCAAGATTTTAGAACAACAATGTTTATGAGTACAACGAACGTTGAGAAATAAATAAACACGTGGCACAAAAGAATAGTGATATAAAAGTCCCCTTACATAATTCACAAAGAATCCAATTATACAATTGCTCGCAATCAGGCCCTATGATTCCTTTTTCATAATTGCGACTAATCTTCTTCTCTCACTCTTTAGTTGTCTATCTACTGAAGAAAGTCAAAGATAACTTGAACTACTTTGAAAAGATCAAAGGCCTATTGGAAGAAATTTCTAGGAAGCACGAGGTGAAAAGAAACACTACATGGCGACACAAGGCTACGCCACCTAGCAAGCACAAAATTACTAACCAAAGCACGACAAGGCTCGAAGCACGAGGTGGCAAGACAAGGTTGTGCCACTTTCCAAGCACGACACGGCTAAGCAAAGCACGACAAGGCTTGAAGCACAATGTGTCACAATAATATGTTGACACATCACAAGCACGACGGTGATACGTAGCACGAGGTATTGAACTGAGAAGTAATCAACACTGACTCCTGAATAAGCACGTGGTTTGACGATTGCATGATGACACCCAACAAGCACGATAAGATCAATCCCAATTGTCACTTAAAATCATCATCACTTTTCGCTCAACCAACTAGTAATATTTTACGGACCTCTAAAATTTTGGGGTGTACATTAGCAGCTGTGCCGTAAGCAGGGGCGCGGAGCTAGTGTGGTACGAGAGGGGGCTAATCCCTCAAATTTTGGAAAAAATTTCAGATTTTCATTCGCAGACTCTCTCTCTCTCTCTTCTCCTTTCAGTCTCAACTTTCACGACCTCTCACTCTCATAGTTCTCACGGCCACGGGCGCTTCACTCCTGCAAATCGCACACGGCGGCCACAGGCCACGAGTCTCTCTCTTCTCCTCTCAGTTTCACGACCTCTCAGTTCTCACCGTCTAACGGGCCACGGCCTCGGGTGCCTCACTCCGACAAATCGTAGATGGGCGACGGTGGCCACGACACGATCATCATACTGGTTCAGCCAGCAAGCCAACAAGGAGCTCAATTCCGTCGGCGATGATATCAACGTATGTTTTTCTTTACTCTTTGAGCCCGTTTCTAATTTTGTCGATGTAAAATTGCATTTTTTAACTGTGATCTAAATGTAGGTTTGTTTGCTTTGAATTTGGAAGCTGAATTGAATTGACTTGATTCTTGTATTTGTTTCACAATTATGGTTAGTGGTAAAGATACTTAGGCTGTTTTGAATATTTTCTTTTTTATGGATATGAATTCAATGTGATTAGGATTATATTCATAATTACCTTCATTGATATATATATATATATATATATATATATATCTACTCGTGGGAGCAAATTTATCTCGTAATGGGAAAAATAGTTTTGCAGCTAATTTATTGTGAATGGACAAAATAAGGATTCAATTTGCTTTGCAGTTACGTTTGCCAATGCGGTATGCTGCACGGTTTATTTATGACAGAGATATATAGAATTGCAGTAAAAAACAAGTTTCAGGAGGCAAAATTTTGTTAAGGACAGAGCATTTCTTCGGTAGGCTATGTACTCCGTCAAATCTTTTGAAGAAGATGGAATAACAAAAGGGTTGCATGGAATTGGGGATATCTGAACACGTGGCATATGGTTGAATCAGGCTCAAGAATTGTAGTGAGGCCATATTTAGATTGTACGAGCATTCAACTTGATGGGTGCTGAGAATCAGATTTATGTTGCCTTCATAGGAATGGTGGCGTGTGAGTGTTATTGCAGGTTTTCCTCTAGAATTTGGTTCTTTCTTGTCGTTTTGAAGGAAACTTGAGCCTTTTCTTCTTGTGTTTTGTGTTTTTATAGCATGTATATGCATGAGATTCCCAGACAAAGTTGGATATGGATACATGTAGATTCGTTAAGAATAGAAAGTTCACAAATCATCAAATTTGCCAGTATATGAAAATAGCACAAATAAGCTTTCATCGGCAAGGCTCAGTACTAAGATAATTGTGTACTAGTGAATTTCAAGATGCTGAATTCGGCGCCTCATCGAGTAGTTATTTAGTACTTTCGTTTGTAAACACTGAAATATTTATTTTGTATTCGCTTCTTTTTGTACTGTAAAGAGTCTTTAGTGGCTCTCATGAAACTTAATAAGACCTTTTGGATGCTTTTTCGTATGTTTTTTGTGTATTATCGAAAAGTGCACTCTGTTTTTGTTTTTTTTTTGTGCTATTTTACTTATAAAAAAAATATACTAATTTCGATATAATTTTAGCACCCCCTGGGGTGAAATCCTGGCTCCACCCCTGGCCATAAGGCAGTGTTGTGAGGCAGTGCATGTGTACGTGTGTGTTTGGACAAGAAGAAGACCCACTGCCGTGAGGCAGTGGGTGTGGAGTATGTTGTATATATGTTGTGTATTTATGTAGGTTTGAGTGGTATAACAAGAAGGAAATAGTGGAACAGAGGGTGAAATGGGTGTTTTGGACAAGAATAGCAACTATTATCGTAGCTGAAATATGATTGTACTGTGTGTATTTATGTGTGTGTTCTTGTGTGTATTTAAGTGTGAGATGAGGACGTATAATCGTGAGGGTATATAGATAAAAGGGGCAAGTGTGTAATGAGAGTGTGCATTGGGTTTTAGTGAGTGAATTCTGGGTTTGGACAAAAGGTGGAAGGAAAAAAAGATGATAAAAAAGCTACTGGGTTTGTGTAGTAAAAGTGGTACACTATGCTTGCACAATGGTACCACGAAGTTGTGGGGCATCGTGCAATTATCAAAAAAATATTAAAACTTTACAAAAAATTGTTTAGGGTCATATTAGGATTACTGGTAAAACTTCATATTTTTCTGGAATCATTTAGTATTTTAAATAATTTTTGCAAGTTCAATTTTTTTGAAATCCATTTTGAGCCTTTAAAATTCTTATTAAATTATGAGAAATTTATTGCAAGGTTTCTATGATGTAAAGAGGTTTTAGTTTTAATTTCATAATTTTTAGAGTTGATTCGGTACTAAATCTGTATAGTATTTGGTATAGCAAAATAGATGATTTTAAAATAATTTCGGTACTTTTTAAATCTTAATTCAGTTTCAGTAATTTTTTTCCTATATATTATGAAGATGTCAAAAAATTATGAAATTTTGATTTGAGCTAGAAGTATTAATTGCTTTTTTTGGGCTTTTCTGGTATTTAAGAAAACTATTTTTAATTGAAAACTATTCATAAATTAAAAAAATTCATAGTTTAACTTGTTAGGCTATTTTAAGCTATAAAAGTATTTTATAAGGATTTATTATAATTTTTGGGGTATCTTAATTCCTTATAGAATGTGCGGGGTTATTGGTTAAGTTTGGTCGTCCGAGGAATCCGTTTTGTTTCGGTTGAGGTTGAGAGTGTTGGAGTGAACAATGATTAAGAATTAGCATTGAATTGATAGTTCATAAGCCTAGGTTGTATTCTATTAATTTATTTGCCAATTTAGGTTAATTCGTGATTTTTGAACAAGGTTGAATAGCAGCGAACGCATAGCATTGATTGAGGCGAGGGATTTCTAGCTGAAACCTATTTCCTCGAATTTGATTTCATGAAATTTATTCTGAATTGTTATCAAAATTCTTTGAAGTCTGTTCTATTTGAGATAAGCATATATTTTTTCCTTTAAAACCTTGCTTTAAGCCTTAAGCGTTTGTTAAAATTTTCTTATTGATGCTCATTATTCATTATTCATTGAGTATCGATTTATTCATTGAATTACTGATTATTGTTCTTCTGTGTATTGATATGAGATTATGCATTGGTGTGTTTTGGCTGGATTTGGGGTGTATTGGAGGAATTGTGGTATATTGGTGTGGGTTAGTACCTTGATAGACTAGCTAGTGTACATATACATATGTAGTTTGTGATAGTGAGCACTGCCTGTGTCGCTTTGCTAAGTGTTACCCTGCACTGCCTATGTGACTTTGCTTATCTGTTAGTTACCATGTGCTCGTGTCAATACAATTTGAATATGTTGCATTGTTTCTGAAAGTGATTTCTATTAATATCTGATAAAGGAATTGAGTTAAAACTCATTCCCATTTTGTTATCGAGCTAGTTATGATTATTTTGAAACTTTTGAAAAACTATCATTGATGTTTTGTTATCGAACTAGTTATGATCATTCTAAAACTCTTGGAAAATCATCATCGAATTGAAAATGTAAGTTATTTCGTAATTCCTTCGTTTGAGTGACCTTACTGGGCTCTCAAAAGCTCACCATCCTTTGACTTTCCTTCTGCAACTAATCATCATCAATAGGATATTTAAGGGTGATTAGAGCCTCAATATGATGTGGACACAAATTTTATTGTTATGTTTGCTTAAGCCCTTGCTAGGGAATCATTGTGTAAACTTACTTAATCGAAGACTTTAATTTTAGTCTTTGTTCCCAACCTATTCTGGTCGTACCCAAGGGCCCACTAGGGGTCCCGCTTCACGCAAACACGTCGACAGATACAATGTGCATTTTTCCAACGCATCGAACCGGTCAGTGCGCGCACGCTCAAGTCACGTGCATTTTTCGCTCCGCGCACCTTGTGCGCGACTGAGGCACAATTTATTTCATGTTGACGTCACTCACGCTAGCGCGATCGTCACGCCGAGACCTCCCAAACACCTTTTCATAAAAAATGTCGACCGACAGCGCAACAGGAGCAACGGGGTCGAGGGGCAAAGGCCTTGGCCAACCCCATGGGGTCGGTCTCGGCCTCCCCCAAGACCATGGGGTTGGCCTCGGCTTCCCCCAAGGCCATGGGGTCGGCCTCGCCCTCCCATGGGGGTTTGGCCTTGGCCTTCCCCCCCCCCCGGTTCTTCACTTTACGTGCAAAGTCCTTTTCGTACTTTTTTCGCTTCGTATGTTTCGTACGTGACTCTGGCATCTTGTTCATCATGTGGGTACAATTCTTAGTAGCACTATCATCATAACGCAACTTTCATATTTGTTTTTGCTCATCAAAACAGCTACCGACGGCGCGCCTGAAGTTGGCAAAAGGAGAAGTGGCCTTGGGCTCCGAAAATGGAAGTTGGCCATTTGGCCTTGGTCAACCCCAGGGGGTTGGCCTCAGCCTTCCCTATGCCTAAGGGGTCAGCCTCGGCCTTCCCCATGCCTAGGGGGTCGGCCTCGGCCTCCAGGAGGGGTTGGCCTCGGCCATTTTCCCCCGGTGGTTCACCCCTTTCCCGCATACCCCTTTTCACACTTTTTCGCTTCGTATGCTTCGTACGTAACCTTGGCACCTTATTTGTCACAAGGGTATAATTCACGTCGATACTCTCGTCGTAACGAACTTCGGGATTTGCCATTGCTCATCGAAACACCTACCGTCGGCGCGACCAAAGTTCATCAAAGGGGGGAGTGGCCTTGGCCTCCCTCCATGGGAGTTGGCCTTTTGCCTTGGCCAACCCCTAGGGTCAGCCTCGGCCTCCCCAAGGGGTCAGCCTCAAACTCACCAAGGGGTTGGCCTCGGCCTCCCCAGGGGTGGTGGCCTTGGCCTTCCCCCCAATGTTTGGCCTATGGCCTCTCCTCCCGCGCGCACTTGTTTTCTCTAGTCTTTGCACCTCCGCGATCTTTACGTCCGTCCGTACATCAACCTCGTGACGTCCATTGTGCATCAACCTTGAAATGTCGTACATCAACCTCCCGACATCTGTTAGTACATCAACCTCACGACGTTCGTTGTGCATCAACCTCGCGACGTCCGTCGTGCAACAACCTCGCGACGTCCGTTCGTACATCAACCTCTCGACGTCCGTTCTTACATCAACTTCACGACGTCCATCGTCCATCAACTTCGCGACATCTGTTAGTACATCAACCTCGCGACGTTCGTTGTGCTCAACCTCGTGACGTCTGTCGTGCAACAACCTCACGACGTCTGTTCGTACATCAACCTCTCGACGTCCGTTCTTACATCAACTTCACGACGTCCGTCGTCCATCAACTTCGCGACGTTCGTCGTCCATCAACCTCGCGACGTCCGTCGTGCATCAACCTCGTGACGTCCGTCGTTCGTGACCGCACACCACTACCGCGATTCCCATCGCTCGAAGTGGCGCGCTACCGCCGAATGACCCATCGCCGACGACCGCATACCACCACTCCCAACTTTGTCATTACTACATGTTGCATTCATTATCTTGTTATGACAGGTACACTCAGCTCACATCCCATCTTTGGGACACCCGATGCGCGCCCGTGCGCCGTCTCTGCGACGTTCGTCGCCACGCTCGTGCGCCACTTTCATGATATGTGCCCACGGCACCAGGTATTGTCTCCATGACGTTCGTCACCGTGCACGTGCGCCACTTCCATCATATATGCTCACCACACCAAGTATTGTCTCTGCAACGTTCGTCGCCACGCCCGGGCGCCATTCTCATGATACGTGCCCCGGCACCAAGTATTGCTCCGCGACGTTCGTTGCCGTGCCCGGGCGCCATCCTCATGATACGTGGTATTGCTCTGTGAGATTCGTCGCCGCGCCTGTGAGCCATCCTCATGATACGTGCCCCCGGCACCAAGTATTGTTCTGCGACGTTCGTCGTCGCACCACTTTCATAACACGTGCTCCGGCACCAAGTATTGTCTCTGCGACGTTCGTCGCCGCGCTCGTGCGCCATTTCCATGATACGTGCCCCCGGCACCAAGTATTGCTCCGCGACGTTCGTCGTCGCACCACTTTCATAACACGTGCTCCGGCACCAAGTGTTGTCTCTGCGACGCTCGTCGGCGTGCTCGTGCGCCATTTCCATGATATGTGCCAACGGCACCAGGTATTGTCTCTGCGACGTTCGTCACCGCGCCTATGCCCCACTTTCATAACATGTGCCCCGGCACCAGGTATTGTCTCGTGCTGTAGGCACCGCGCCCATGCGCCACAATCATATTACATACTACCAGGATGGGCTCACAACCTTATAGCCATCACCGTCTCAATCACAGGGGGGCTTCGGCTCTCGTACCGGGATGGGCTCACAACCTTATAGCCATCCCCGCCTCAATCACAGGAGGGCTTCGGCCCTCGTACCGGGATGGGCTCACAACCTTATAGCCATCGCCATCTCAATCACAAGGGGGGCTTCGGCCCTCGTACCGGGATGGGCTCACAACCTTATAGCCATCGCCGTCTCAATCACCAGGGGGCCTTCAGTCCTCGTACCGGGATGGGCTCATAACGTTATAGCCATCGCCGTCTCAATCACGGGGGGCTCCGGCACGAGGACCTCTCGCAGTGGACTCTGAGCACTGAGCTGTGACTATGTGCACTCATGTTACTGTCGATCATCGACACCACCAGGACAATGACCCACGGGTCACTCCGGGACGTGAACAGGTCCTCGGAGGGCATTGCGCCTAGTCTGCCTGGCAGTTGGCTACAGGGGTAACCCTCACTGCTGTCAGGTTCTCCGCGCGTCTCTTGACGCACCTCGTGGGATTTAGTAAGGGCTTGGATCGGTGGCTAGGGTAACGGGCTTACTCTGATCATACTACCGCGGTGGGGTCAGTCTTCTCAGACAGGTAGAGCGACGTTGTGCGAGGCAGGCAACACGAATTTAAGAACCGGCAATCCAATGGAGAACCGATATTCTGGGGCCCCCTGTGACGTGTCACTCCTAGGGGACGACATATGACATAAGCACACTGTTTCCTATAAATAGTGAACTTTACACCTAAAAAAGGGACGTCTTCTTCATCCTCACGAAAATCACTTTCTCACTCTAGAATTGGAGAGCTCTTGGATTCTAGAGAGAGAAACACAAAATTGGACATAACTTAAGATCGTAACATTGGACCTTGACTTGGACCTCAACTCGGACCCTGACTTGGACTATCGACTGCCGGCCCTGTTCGTCTTAGCTTTGCCTTCGCAGCTCTGCCATTCCTCACGGCCTGTCTGGGAAGCCTTGCTCTCAGCCCTTATTCCATCCTTGCTGTCTCTCATTTTGCATACTTGGAAGCTGACACGGACTGCATCCTTTGTGGCACCTTCACGTAAGTACGAACCCACTTTCTTTGGCATCAGTCTTTTCAGTTAAGAACAATTTAATTGAGAGTTTGAATTATTGTATAAGCTTTGAAATACATTGGGGCTTTCTTATCAAATTAAGGTGATTGAATAATTAAGTGATCGATCGGTTGATTGTCTAACGCTCCAAAAAATTTCAGGGTGTTGCATAAGCCATCAACCATAACCCTCGTAAAATGTTCACAACACTTAGCTTTGAGCATTCTATCTGCCTTTTGGAAGCGGACTTGAGGCAGGATAGCTTGGCCTTCCTCTTCATGAGCACTCATCGGATAAAATATGACCATAGGTGTATTAATGTCACCAACTGGGCTACGTTCTTGATTAAAATGTTGTCGATCCATTGAAGGTGTATATTAAAAATCAAGAATGTTTTGGTTAAAAGCCAAAAAAAAAAGAGGTGTTTATACCCACTGCCGGTTGCTCTTGAGGTTATTGTGCTGCTCGTGGTGTTTGACGTTTTTGGCTACGTAATTTGATAGCCTTGAATTAGACATATTTCATAAATATTTGGGATAATAAAAAACAAAACTGGTAATACTAATTTAATAGTAAAGGAATAAAAGTACTAGATAGTACTATTTAGCCAAAAGATAAAGACTAATTATTAAAGAATGCGTGTAATAAAAAAAATTGAGAGGGCTAACATTTAGTAACAAATAAGAATGCACAATAAAGATTGTATTATATAGATAATATTAGAGTTGTGAATTGGTCTAAAAAAATGTGAATATAATGAATCAATTTGTATATTTTTTGAACCTCACGAAAGACAAAAATAGCCCTAAAAACTATGTATTTGTAGTTGCTGGGAGTGTAAATATGTAAAAGTGTTGTTGGAATAAAGTTGGACGAAAATAATACCCATCAAACTAGCCGTTATGTAGTTGTTGAAAGGGTAAAAGTGTAATTTCCAAAGAACCTAGCGGTTGGAGGCAACTAAAATTTGAATCTAAGTGAAACAGGCCGGGCTTGGATCCTCCTTGGCCTGGGCTTTGAACGGGCTTGGACTCGAGTAGGGCTAGATAATGGGCCGGGCCAGATTTCGTCTTCAAATGGGCTGGCCTGTTTTGGGGGAAAAAGGGATCAAGCCCAGCCCGATTTGCACTGTTCATCCAATAGGCCGGGTTGTGCCGAACTTTTTCGGAGCTGGATCGGGCGTTCGAATTTGCATTACTACAATGCATGCCTATTTTTGACACGATGAATTGGAGTATGATACACTCCCTCTGTCCAAATTAATTGATCATATTTTTTTTGGTTTGTCCCTAAAAACATCGATCACTTTTCAAACTAAGAAAGATTCCATAAGTATTTTTTATATTTACCATTCTTACTTTTTTTTATTCTATTTCTCTTTCAACATTAATTCTCCATCAATCTATCTTTCTCTCTCTCTCTCTCTCTCTCTCTCTTCTTTCTCTCCGTCTTTTTCTCTCCTAAATAAAAATAAGAGTAAATTGCACCAATGGCCACTGAACTATGCCTCCTTTTTCACTTAAGTCACCTAACTTTATTTTGTGCCATTTTGGCCACTGGACTATTAAATCTGACCGATTTCACCACTATGTCTGCCGGTGTTAATTTCTCTCCGTTAAATGGTCATGCGCCGTGCACATGACCATTCAAATCAGGGGTAATTTCGTCCCTTTTCCAAAAACCAGGCGCCATTCGTCTTTCCCCACAACTGTTCACTGTCTCTAAAGGATGAACACCACACCATCAACTATGAACTATCCATTCAATGGATTCATATCCATTCAACGAATACAAGGTAGGAGTTGGATGAACAAGAGCTAGTGAGGCTGTCGGGGTTAGAGGAGAAGAAAGGCGACTGAGGAGTTCCAGATTGGGGGAAGTAGAGTCTGATTTGCCGATGATAGTGAGTTGGCACGAGAGGAAGACTGTGATGAAATGTCCTTCGTTCAGTAGCGACACAGATGGAGCGAGATGATAGCGCAACGACGGCATGGTGCCTCGTCATTGCAACTTGCAACGATGGCGTCGCGACAGATTTGCGGCGGCAGCTGCGGAGGCTTCGTCCGTCTGTGCAAAGGCGCGACAATGGGAGTCATTCGTGGGGGCGTACAGCTAGCGGCAGATCTGTAGTGGCCGGTGGTGCGACAGTGGTGTGTGCCCAGTTTGGTAGAGATCCACGGGGGCATTACCACGGTGGATCCGCAAGGCATAACGACGACGGTGATGTGGGTCCAGATCAGCGGCGCGTGGAGATGTAGGCGCCGATGGCGTGACTGATCACGGTGACGATTGTGTTGTGAGGTGCGACAGCGGGAGAGGTCGTCGCTGTAATTGCTCGACGATGGCGTCGAGATGGTCACGGAAGCAAGGTTAGTTATGGGAACGATTTACAAGAAGGGACGAAATTACCCCTGATTTGAATGGTCATGTGCATGGTGCATGACCATTTAACGGAGAGAAATTAACACCGGCAGACATAGTTGTGAAATCGGTCAGATTTGATAATCCAGTGGCCAAAATGGCACAAAATAAAGTTGGGTGACTTAAGTGAAAAAGGAGGCATAGTTCAGTGGCCATTGGTGCAATTTACTCTAAAAATAATTAAGTGTGAAAGTTAAAAGTAATTAAATAAAAAAGGGTAAATTACAGCAGTGTCCCTGAGGTTAGGGTATAATTACAGGTAAGAACAATAGTTTGGACAAATTACACTTATGTCCGTTGACCAAACATAATCTTAAAGAACCTAAGGATTTTAAGAAAATGACTTCATTCCCTTGAGTTTGAAGGTTATTTACTTTCCAATGTAAATTTCTCTCTTATTTTATTTTTTTCCTTTCTGTCTTCGCAAACCATTTTTTACCCCCATAAATTTCTCTCTTCTCTTCAGTTTTTTTCTCATCTCTCTTCCCAAACCATTGCTTACACGCACCATGCCCCACCGTCGTGACCTAACCACCAAGCACCACAGTCGTGACGCAAGCACCCAGCACCACCACCGTGACCCAACCATCCCGCACCACGCCGTGGTCCACCACATGCACCATTGCCATGACCAATCTACCACCACCAACCCGAAATCCACCACCGCCTCCACCAATGACCCAAATTCCACCACAATCAGCACCATTTGACCACCCTAACCTTAAATAGACAACTACCCAAAACCAAACCCACCATCACCGACCACCCTTGACCCACCATCGCCGACAGTCGTCAAACTACCACAACCAACTCTAACCACCGATCTACCACTGTGTTTCAGTCAACCAATCAACTAAAACAAGATTTAAGTTAATTATCCAAAAGAAAGGTAGATTTGTCGTCGGTTGGACTGGAAATAGGATATGGGGGATCCGTCGGGGGTGGTGGTGGCGGCGCCGACTCCATCACGGGCATTGTTGGTTGATCGGTCGCCGGTTGGACGGGAAAGAGGAGATGGGGATCCGTCGGGGGCTGCTGTGAAGAAGAAGAGGTTTTGCATTTAGGGAAAGTGAAAATTTAAAGATTTAAAGAAAGTAAAGAAATAAGGATTTAAAATAAGAAAAAGTAAAAAAATAAGGGTTCGAAAATATCCTAATTTAAAAATTAGGATTGAAACCTTAATTTGAAAAAAGAAAGAAGTAGGTTTGAAACCCTAATTTTGGGAATTAGGTTTGAAACCCTAATATTTTAGATCAGGGTTTGTAATCTTTATACAGTGTGATCCCAAGGAAAGTGGGTTCGTACTTACGTGGAGGTGCCACAAAGGCTACAGTCCGCGTCAGCTTCCAAGTATGTTGATGTGAGACACAACAAGGGTGGAACAAGGGTAGAGACCAAGGGCTTCCATGACAGAGCTCGAGGGTGGCAGTGCTGCGAGGGCGATAGCGCAGGATGAATATACGACGACAGTCACAGTCCGATGCTTAGGTCCAAAGTTAGGGTCCTGTATATTTCTCTCTCTAGGATTCTAGAGTGAGAAAGTGAAAATGTGAGAGAGTGAAGAAGAAGTTCTCAAAATGTCCAACCGTTATGTTCTGTCCAAATGAATTCTCAAGACCTCTATTTATAGAGATTGAGATGATGATGTCATAAACCGACACGTGGCGCTCCCCGGGAGTGACACGTCACCGGGGGGTCCACGGGTGCCGGTGCTCCATGGACTGTCAGATCACATATTCACCCGGCCTGCCCCGCACAGCGTCGCTCCGTCTGTCAGGAAAGACTGGCTCCCACCGCATCGGTGTGGCCAGAGAACCCCCTTGATCTAGCCTCCAATCCAAGCCCTTGCGGAGTCCCACAGGCCTGGCAGCGGTGGGGAAGACCCGACGCCCAACTGCCAGGTGAACTAGGCGCGATGCCCTCCGAAGACCTGCTCCCGTCTCGGAGTGACCCGGGGGTCATAGTCCCTAGGGGTGCCGACGCAAGCCCCCAGTGCCAGAGCACGTAGGCCAGTCACGCAGGCACCCTGACGGAGATAGTGTCCCGGAGGAGTCGCCTATTCCGCAGGCCGAGGTAGCATCCCGGAGGAGCCGTCTACCTGACCGGCCAAGGTAGCATCCCGGAGGAGCCGTCTACCTGGCAGAAGGGGAGTCTTCGTGCCGGAGCACTTGGAGCTCCCTGGCAGAGATAGTGTCCCGGAGGAGTCGCCTATCCCCGCAGGTGAGTCCTTATGCCGGAGCACTCGGAGCATGTCAAGGTAGCATCCCGGAGGAGCCGTCTACCTGGCGGAAGGGGAGTTGAAGAGCTCCCTGGCAGAGATAGTGTCCCGGAGGAGTCGCCTATCCCCGCGGGTGAGTCCTTATGCCGGAGCACTCGGAGCGAGTCAAGGTAGCATCCCGGAGGAGCCGTCTACCCGACTGGCCGAGGTAGCATCCCGGAGGAGCCGTCTACCTGGCGGAAGGGGAGTTGAAGAGCTCCCTGGCAGAGATAGTGTCCCGGAGGAGTCGCCTATCCCCGCGGGTGAGTCCTTGTGCCGGAGCACTCGGAGCGAGTCAAAGTAGCATCCCGGAGGATCCGTCTACCGACTAGCCGAGGTAGTATCCCGGAGGAGCCGTCTACCTGGCGGAAGGGGAGTTGAAGATCTCCCTGGCAAAGATAGTGTCCCGGACGAGTTGCCTATCCCCGCAGGATGATGTACACTCCGGAGAGTGGGTTGAAGCATGTTCCATGACCAAGGCAAGGTGTGCATGGTGTGATGAATGAGTGTGGTGCCCGGGGGCATGATGACATGATTGTGGTGCATGGGCGTGATGAAGTGAGTAAGGTGCCGGGGGCACGTCTGTGACAATGGTGCGGCGCATGGGCGCGACGGAGTACGTGAGGTGCCGGGGGCACGTTTGTGCCAATGATGGCGCATGGGCGCGACAAAGTGCTTATGGTGCCCGGGGCACGGTAGTGTGACAAAGAGCCTGGGGGCACGGCTGTATCAGCGGCTCGGCCCACGGGCGCGGCGAAGTGTTGGAGTGTGACGCCCGAACGTCGGTGACGGGGGTCACAGAGACGACGTCCGGGTGACGGACGATGAGCGTCGTGGAGTTGGTGCGCGGGCGCGGGCGACGTCTCTACGACCGGCGACGGGGGTCGCGGAGGATGCAAGGCCTCTTGAAGAGAAGTGAAGGTGCTAAGGATGGAGGCCAAAGGCCAACCCTTGGGGGAAGGCCAAGGCTAACCCATAGGGGGAGGCTAAGGCCAACCCATAGGGGGAGGACATGGCCAACCCCAAGGGAAGGCCGAGGCCGACCCCAAGGGGGAGGCCAAGGCCAACCTCCTTGGGCAAATGCCATGGCGCATCGACGGACGACGTGCGAAGTGCGACAGTCGAAGCGTGATGCGGCGTCGCACGATGATGAGTTTCTTGGTGACGAAGTGATGCGACGAAAGTGAGAAGTGCACGTGACTTGAGCGTGCATGCTTTGACCGGTTGTGAGCGTTGAAAATGACTGTTGCTTGTGCGGACGTGTCATGCAAAGTGCGACCACAGTGGGCCTTTGGGTGCGACCAGATTAGGTTGGGAACATAAGTCCCCTGCGTGTGGTGTGCGCGGAGGGGCAACCCGAGCGGGCACCGTACGCATAAATACTTAGCAAGATTTTATGTTGTTTGGCCGGAGTGTTGTTGAGGTCGTCAATGCATGATGATGATGAAGAGTAGGTGGCTCGAGCCACCTCGTGCACCACCTACGGAAGCTTGGAATGCTTGGGGGTTGAGACAAACACACGATGATGGGGCGCAGGGGCGCGAGCATGTAAACGGCGCCCGAGCGACGGATGACGAGTGTCGCGGAGACGTCACCCGGGCGATGGGCGACAAGCGCCGGGGAGACAGCGCACGGGCGCTGGCGACAGGGGTTGCGGAGACGGCGGCCGGGCAACGAACGACGAACATCGCAGAGTCGACGTACGGGCATTGGCGATGAGCATTGGACAATGAATAAAAGTAAGTGGTTCGAGCTACCTCGCGCACCACCTACAGAGGACGTTGATGTCGAGGGACATCGTCATGAGGGGCGCGATAAGGGCGCGACCAGACGTCGCGATGCGGGGGCAATCCACGACGAGCGCATGTGCGTGGGCAATGCACGTCGGTCTATGTTGCAAAAATTTTTTTTTTTAAAGTTGCTGGCTTTGGTTATCGGTGTTCGGTAATTGGGTGAATGTGGGCAATCCGAAGTATGTATGGGTTGTCGGCCGAGAGGTCCGCCGTGGTGAGAAAGGTGAGAGGGGGGTGGTTGTGGTGTGTTTTTGGGCCGAAGTGGATGGCTTTGGTTGATGGAGGCCGTAGTGGGCATTGAGGATGGTCATGTGTTAAAGTTGAAGGTTGAATGTGGGTGAAGGTGGAATGTGGAGGGAGGTTCGGCCATGGGGGAAGGATGGGGAGAGGGTATGGGGATGGAGATCCAAGGCCGGCCGACCAAGTGGCCGAGGCCGACCAAGGCCCCTTGGCCAAGGCCGAGGCCGAGCTTATGGTGGGCTAGGGGCTAGGGGGAAGAGAAGATGATGGGGAGGGAGATGGATGAAGGCCGAGGCCGAGGGGGCGTGAGGAAGGGGAGAAATGAAGGGGAAGGGGCCGGCGGTGGTGGGTGAAGGCGCGAGGCCGAGGGGGGAAGGAGAGGCGGGGAAGGAGGGATGGAGGGGGTTGGGGTCGGCTTAGGGGAGGGGGTTGGGGTCGGCCTAGGGAAGGGCGTGGGAGGCCGAGGCCGAGGGGGGAGAGGGAGGATGGTCGGGGGAGGAGGGAAAAAAGAAGGGGAAAGGAGGGGGGAGGCGGTGGCGGGGTGCTGTGGGTGGCCGGTGGCGGGGGGAAGGAGGGCGGGGGAGAGAGGAGAGAAGAGAGGGAGGTACGGCCGGGAGGGGTCTTCGGCGAGGGGGGGCTGCCGGCCGAGGGGCTGCGGCGTCGAAAGGAGAAGAGGCGGCGGCCGCGCATGGTGAAGAGAAAGAGCAAGAGATGGGGAAATTAGGTTTAGGGTTTTCTAGGAGGGGCGCGGGTCGGATGGGTTGGGTCGGTTCGGGTTGGGGAGCTGGACGCAGAGAGAGAGAGGAGGAGGCGTGGGTCACGGTTCGAATTGGTTCGGGCGCGCGGGTCATCTGGGTTTGCGGGTAGGGTTTGCTCAGATTTTTTTTGAAATTCAAATAAATTAAAAATAATAATATATATATATATTTTTTTGGACAGCCCTAAAGAGGGAGCCCCCAATGACATTTTCATAATGTGCAAGATGAGAGTGAGAAAAATGGGACAGTGGGAGAATGAATTTTTTTTCATAAGAGAGAGAAGTTGTGTATGAAGTGGGGAAAGGGTGATGGGGTGTTGGATGGTGAGAGGTAGAGTGAATGGAGGTATAGAGAGAGTGATGAGAGCATGAATGTGAGGAGTAGTGGGAAAGATGAAAAACTTGAAATTTTTTCTAAGTGTTGAATTTTTGTTTTTAGTTCGGGCAAGGATGCTAAGGGGAGGCCGTTGAGGGTGGTGATTGATGACCGGTTGCGAAAAAAATTAAAATTTTTCTAAGTGTTGTGCTGAGACAAGGATGCCGAGGAAGACCACTGAGGATGATCATCGATGACCGGTTGCGAAAAAAAATGAAAATTTTTCTAAGTGTCAAGAAAAGTGAATGCAGGATGATAATGCGACCGTAGCAGCGCGGCTCGAGCCACCCCGCGCACCACGTACCAAGTCATTGCAATGTGAGGCCGAAGGGATTGGGAAGGGGTGAAGCCCCCAAGGGAGTGGGTGATGGCATGAAGGGTGATATCAAGAGACTTGTGTAAGAGCAATATAACTTGAAAATTTTCTAAGTCTGGAAAATGGAACTTCATTGATAACGAAGGATAGGCAGCATGCCTTGATACATGGGTATGACGTACATGGAAACTTGAAAAATGAACGAAAAAATTACAAGTGTGGAAAATGCACTAAGGCATGCCCTTATGTCCCGTTGTTCAAGTTTGAGCTCTCCGGACGCAATCTTGTCAGCGAAGACAAACTTGAGGCCCCTGCACCACTTGAGGCCATGACCGACCTTCCGATGATAGGGGCAGTAGTTGGGATGAGCTAAGTCTTTCGGGGTAGGTTCAGTGTCGGCATTGGGCAGGGTTATGGCATTGTCGTCGATCCATGTCTCGAGGAGAGTTTTAACAATCTTCAAGTCACACGGGTATTCCGGGGCAGGCATTGGCTGCCCTCTCTTGTCAGGGTGCCCGTCCCTTCCTTGTGACTGACGCTTGCGGTTGTTGTCGTCGTTACTAGCTGCTTCCATCGTCGCGGCCACGGAAATATGAGATTGGGGCTTTGGGGTCTTTGACGGACCGACCGAGTCATAGGTGCGTCGTGCAGCTTCCTTAAGATGTCCCCAAGACCGAAGGTAGAGGTTTTCAAGGTAGACCCTATAGGTGTCCTTCATGTTCTTGATGCAAATGGGTACAAGGGTTTCATCTTTGCTGAAGTCAGTGCATTCCAAGCACTTGTGATGAAATCGCGTAACATAGGTGTTGAGGTCTTCCCCGGGATTCTGGTGGATCCCGGCAATGTCAACGATGGTCACACGTTCCGTCTCATAGTGAAACTTGTCAAGGAAGAACTGGACCATGTCGGACCATGAGTGGATAGTACTGTCAGGAATCTGATGATACCAAGAGTAGGTGAGGCCAGTCAGGGACTTATGAAATTCCCGAAGCTTCAAAGTGTCGTCTTCCCCGTAGTGCTCGAGGGAGCCAGCAAAACAGGTGAGATGCTCGCAGGCGTTGCTTTCCTTGCCGTTGAACAAGGTGAAGGATGGTTGCTTGTACTTGACAGGGTAGGGCTTATTAGCGAGGTTGCCAAAGTAGGGAGCATGACCTGACAGGTAAGGATGACTGCTTGAGACGGTGAATGAGGGCATCAAGGTCATGCTTGGTGACGTACGACGCATGTGAGGTTTTGTGCCCTATCGTGATGATCCGAGCACCAAAGCCCCCAGACGATGCAACCTTAGGCATTGAGGGGATGACAATGGTAGAGAGGGGTTGGTGGTGGTGAGCAACTTATTGGGGCATGGTTTGCACATGGGTAGTGTCAGCTGCTGGAGGCCGGTCGTCAAGAAAGGTCGACTGGAGTAAGCTGGGGGAATGACTTGTGTTTAGGTTTCGACTAGTTATGTTCGGGTTAGGCTCCATCTCAATTGATTCGTGAGTCTCCGAAGTGCTTCGAGCAAGGGCAAGGCGTGGCGCCGGGGGCTGAGGTGCCGCGAGTCCTACTGTCGAGGGCCCGGAAGACCAAGGCAGCGGTGGTCGCGACACTGGGACCTGAGCAGTGTCCAAAACTAGCCCAGGTCCTGAAGGTTGGATATGAGCAGGAGGGGCCAAACCTGGAGCTTGGGATGACACGGGGTGAGTAATGGGCACAGGGTGCAGAGCTCTAAGGCTTCGGGAAGTCGGTGATTGTGAAGTCAAGACTTGGATTGATTTTTGCATTTCTAAGATGGCTGTTATAAGAGTGGCTATAGTGGGCGAAAACTGTTGGATGGCCGCATTGACTGCAACTTGTATGTCAGGTGCGGTAGTTTGTGGCTGGTCTTTGAGATGCATAACACTAGTCCCTTCTTGTTCGCCGAGGTGATCCTCCTCTTGCACGGTGTGGGTGAGGCCTTGGCTGGTAGCCCTCGTAACTCTTCGTTGTATAGGCATGGAGACTGAGTGCGGAAGATAGACAGACTGCAGTACGATGCTCACCTCCCCAGCAGAGTCGCCAAAATGATGCCAAGGAAAGTGGGTTCGTACTTACGTGGAGGTGCCACAAAGGCTGCAATCCGCGTCAGCTTCCAAGTATGTTGATGTGAGACACAGCAAGGTGGAACAAGGGCAAAGACCAAGGGCTTCCCAGACAGAGCTTGAGGGTGGTAGTGCTGCGAGGGCGATAGCGCAGGATGAATATACGACGACAGTCACAGTCCGATGCTTAGGTCCAAAGTCAGGGTCCTGTATGTTTCTCTCTCTAGGATTCTAGAGTGAGAAAGTGAAAATGTGAGAGAGTGAAGAAGAAGTTCTCAAAATGTCCAACCGTTATGTTCTGTCCAAATGAATTCTCAAGACCTCTATTTATAGAGATTGAGATGATGATGTCATAAACCGACACGTGGCGCTCCCCGGGAGTGACACGTCACCGGGGGGTCCACGGGTGCCGGTGCTCCATGGACTGTCAGATCGCATATTCACCCGACCTGCCCTGCACAGCGTCGCTCCGTCTGTCAGGAAAGACTGGCTCCCACCGCATCGGTGTGGCCAGAGAACCCCCTTGATCTAGCCTCCAATCCAAGCCCTTGCGGAGTCCCACAGGCCTGGCAGCGGTGGGGAAGACCCGACGCCCAACTGCCAGGTGAACTAGGCGCGATGCCCTCCGAAGACCTGCTCCCGTCTCGGAGTGACCCGGGGGTCATAGTCCCTAGGGGTGCCGACGCAAGCCCCCAGTGCCAGAGCACGTAGGCCAGTCACGCAGGCACCCTGACGGAGATAGTGTCCCGGAGGAGTCACCTATTCCGCAGGCCGAGGTAGCATCCCGGAGGAGCCGTCTACCTGACCGGCCAAGGTAGCATCCCGGAGGAGCCGTCTACCTGGCAGAAGGGGAGTCTTCGTGCCGGAGCACTTGGAGCTCCCTGGCAGAGATAGTGTCCCGGAGGAGTCGCCTATCCCCGCAGGTGAGTCCTTGTGCCGGAGCACTCGGAGCATGTCAAGGTAGCATCCCGGAGGAGCCGTCTACCCGACTGGCCGAGGTAGCATCCCGGAGGAGCCGTCTACCTGGCGGAAGGGGAGTTGAAGAGCTCCCTGGCAGAGATAGTGTCCCGGAGGAGTCGCCTATCCCCGCGGGTGAGTCCTTATGCCGGAGCACTCGGAGCGAGTCAAGGTAGCATCCCGGAGGAGCCGTCTACCCGACTGGCCGAGGTAGCATCCCGGAGGAGCCGTCTACCTGGCAGAAGGGGAGTTGAAGAGCTCCCTGGCAGAGATAGTGTCCCGGAGGAGTCGCCTATCCCCGCGGGTGAGTCCTTGTGCCGGAGCACTCGGAGCGAGTCAAGGTAGCATCCCGGAGGAGCCGTCTACCTGGCGGAAGGGGAGTTGAAGAGCTCCCTGGCAGAGATAGTGTCCCGGAGGAGTCGCCTATCCCCACAGGATGATGTACACTCCGGATAGTGGGTTAAAGCATGTTCCATGACCAAGGCAAGGTGCGCATAGTGTGATGAATGAGTGTGGTGCCCGGGGGCATGATGACGTGATTGTGGTCCATGGGCGCGATGAAGTGAGTAAGGTGCCGGGGGCACGTCTGTGACAATGGCGCGGCGTGGCGCATGGTCCACCACCTGCACCATTCCCATGACCAATCTACCACCACCAACCCGAAATCCACCACCGCCTCCACCAATGACCCAAATTCCACCACAACCAGCACCATTTGACCACCCTAACCTTAAATAGACAACTACCCAAAAACAAACCTGTAATGCCCCGGATTTATTTACGGAGCGTTAATGCCAAATATACAGAGATCAGATAAAATTCCATAATTATCAGAAGACTTCAAATTGGTAAATCAGAGCATACACTAAAAACCCAAACGAAACAATATCGAAAGTCCCCCAAATGAAATAAGAAAACCTTAAAATATCATAATATCCCAAACAGTCGATCAGAGCATGCACTAATAACTCCCAAGAGTACATCAATAACTGTCATAGGGCTCAAAACTTTATACAATCCAAAATTTTACTCCAACACGGAGTTCAAAACAAAACCTAAACAATACCAACTTGTCGTAATTAAATACACTTAAATGTCAATACTAACTCTGAAAGAAGGCAGCTAACTTTGGTCACACAGCTAGCCCTTCAAATCTGAAATCCCACCTACTAACCTCCTGAAAGGAAAAACAATAAGGGAATGAGCCAAATGCCCAGTAAGGTCGCTCAAATGACCAATCAGTAGGAACCCAAAGATAACAGAGAAACGAAATTTTGGAAGCACCAAATTTGTTTTAACGGAACAGATAATCAAACCAGATTTCGAATGTCAAAAACGCTTCTGAATACAAAAACAGACACAAAGGTTTCAACAGACAATATTTCAAAGGCACACCAATTTCGACTGAATTGAGGTAAGACCAAATTCAAATGTCAAATTATATCAGAGTACAAAAATAGACACTAGACATGTCAGACCGAATATCATATGCCAAAATATATCAGAGTACGGAAATAGACACTAGATATGTCAGACCGAATATCATATGCCAAAATATATCAGAGTTCAGAAATAGACAGTATAGATGTCAGACCGAATATCATATGCCAAAATATATCAGAGTACGGAAATAGACACTAGATATGTTAGACCGAATATCATATGCCCAAAATATATCAGAGTACAGAAATAGACACTAGATATGTCAGACCGAATATCATATGCCAAAATATATCAGAGTTCGGAAATAGACAGTAGAGATGTCAGACCGAATATCATATGCCAAAATATGTCTGAATACGGAGACAGACACTATCGGACCAAATATCAAATATCAAAATACATCTGAGTTCGGAAACAGATACTATCGAAACAGACACTAGAGAGCCATTCAGAAAGTGGTCACATACGTCACTCCTGACATATGAGGCCGGTTCGGAAAGTAAGATCGCGATCTCTAGCTCAACTCCCCTGAGCTAGCCCACGTTTCAATCCACGTGGGTAAGTCGGAAATAAGTCACATACACTGTGACATGGCTCATAAAGTCACCAAAACAAAATCTCAAAATAACCATTATCAAATATCGGACGAATCAAACCATATTCAGAAGTTTCAAAATCACATTATCAAACAACGAACTCGTCAAACAATAAGTGGAGTTCACGAAAATAATAACGATCATAAATCACTGAAACGACGATATCAATACGTCAATATTCTGAGGTCAAACAAATCGGACGGAATTTGATTTTTTCACAAATCATAGAATTGACAACGAGTTATTCATAACCATGGTCAAAACAAAGGGAAAAGAACGTCACTTAACTCAATTCGAAGAAGTTCAGATTTCCAAAAAAGAAACTAAAGACTCACATGAGCGATTGATCCATCGCTGATTCAAATTTTCGGAAGTAAACCCTTACCTTAATCAAGCCTCTTGAGAGTCACAAATCCTTAAGCTCCTCCTTAGAGCTTCCAAATTTTCCAAGCTATCTTCTCCAATCTCTCTCTTTCTCTTCCTCTTCCTCTCTCTCTCTCTCTCTCGTACAAAGGAGAAGAAAAGAAACAGAGAACCCCCCAAAAGGCTAGAAATGAAAATAGAACACTATTTATATAGAGGTACAAAAATTTTAAGTTTGCATTCGAATGAAACACTTTGAGTCGACTAAAACATAAACTTTGAGTCGAATGAATATTTATTTTTTTCACTTTCAGTCGACTAAAATACTTTTAGTCGATTAAAAACCCACTTTAGTCGAATCAAACACTTTAAGTCGACTAAAACTCACTTTAAGTCGACTAAAACTCACTTTTAGTCGAAGCTTTCCAAAAACACTGTTCACAAAACACTGTTCATGGGTACTGTTCAAATCACTGTTCATATTCACTGTTCAAAATCACTGTTTATCGACCAAACTTTTAGTCCACTGAAATCACTCTTTTAGTCAACTAAAACCTTTAAATTCGACTAAAACTCCAGAAAATCATTTTTACACAATTTAAATACTTTTTAGTCGACCGAAACACTTCTAGTCGATCGAAACACTCTTTTAGTCGACTAAAACCTTTTAAATTCGACTAAAACTTCAGAAAACCATTTTTACACAATTTAAATACTTTTTAGTCGACCGAAACACTTTTAGTCGACTAAAACCTTTTAAATTTGACTAAAACTTCAGAAAACCATTTTTTTTTTCGAAGCCAAACTATTTTCCTTCGACCGAATATTTCAGAACTCAAAAACTTTGTAATCAATAAGTTTTGATTCGAATGAAACCACTTTCATTCAACCGAAAATTTCAGAAACAGTCACAATTCATTCTCTTAATGTGAACAAAAGACCACAAACTTAATTAATCAAAAATATTAAATTCGCATAAGGAAAAGAAAATTCGGGGTATTACAAAACCCACCATCACCGACCACCCTTGACCCACCATCGCCGACAGTCGTCGAACTACCACAACCAACTCTAACCACCGATCTACCACTGTGTTTCAGTCAACCTATCAACTAAAACAAGATTTAAGGTAATTATAAAAAAAAAGGTAGATTTGTCGTCGGTTGAAGGGGAAATAGGAGATGGGGGATCCGTCAGGGGTGGTGGTGGCGGCACCGACTCCATCGCGGGCGTTGTTGGTTGATCGGTCGCCGGTTGGACGGGAAAGAGGAGATGGGGATCCGTCGGGGGCTGCTGTGAAGAAGAAGAGGTTTTGCATTTAGGGAAAGTGAAAATTTAAAGATTTAAAGAAAGTAAAGAAATAAGGATTTAAAATAAAAAAAAGTAAAAAAATAAGGGTTCGAAAATATCCTAATTTAAAAATTAGGATTAAAACCTTAATTTGAAAAGAGAAAGAAGTAGGTTTGAAACCCTAATTTTGGGAATTAGGTTTGAAACCCTAATTTTTTAGATCAGGGTTTGTAATCTTTATACAGTGTTATGTAGATATATGGTACAAGGGTAGTATTGACATTTAAAAAATACGTATGAATGACATCAGCCAAAAAATATAATTTTTTAACGGAACCCTAACGGATAGATACGGTTAATACATTTTTAAAATTTTTTATAACGGTATGTTACATTTTAAAACTTAATGTCATCATCTTTAATTATACCATAATCTCAAAGATATTGCTGTAATTAACCATAAAAAAAAAATATCGAAGAAGTACATTTTATTTATAGCGAAAAAAATGAAAAGCATGTCGTTGACCGGAGAAAAAGAAGCGTAACGAAGCAGTCACATCTGTCACTCTTCACGAAACAGGACAGCTCATACGCGGCCCTTTTACTATCTCCCCCCGTTTCACAAATTTCCTAGGGTTTCACTTTTCACACCAGAATCTACGTTTCCATTACCGACAAGGAAAACCCAGCCTTATAATAATAAAAATAAATCCAAAGTCGCGCCCTCCATCTTACCAATTCTCTCTCTCTCTCTACAATTTATTTCATTGTCTCCGTTTATTCAAAACAACCTAGAAAAAAAAATCTTCACCAATATCTCATGAATAATGATTAAGTAACAGTAGTTTTCTTTTTTGGCGTGGCTCGTTTCGATTGTTCCGCCGATTGAAACAAACCAGCCATGCCGTCGTTTTCATGGAAGAAGACAAGAATACCTCAGTTGATTGCCGATCATCTCCACTTGAGAAAGCATGGCCGCTCGCTCGTCGTGGAGACCGGATTTCCCACGTCCCTCGTCGACCTGGTGGTCAAAAATCGCGATCGGTTGAAGAAACCCGCAAAGAAAAAGCGGCCCGCCGTCGTCCACGATCCCCTGATTCGGCCGCCGCCATCGTCACCGTCACAATCGTTGACTTCAAACGATTTTGTTGCAGAATTGATGGAATTGGCGAATCCGGGCAGTAGGCAGATTGAATACAATAAAACTGTTGCCAAGGATGTTGTACCAACTAAGAAACCTGTTGCCAAGCACGACGGCGATCCGGTGATCGATGAATATGTTCAAGTTTCTGATTCCAATAGGGTTTTGGTGGCGATTTTGAAGGTGTTTTTCGTGGTGGTTTTGGCTCTGGGGACAAAGAGGTTTGTGGTTGGCATTACCATGTCGGCGTTTTCGTTGTTTTTCCTAGAGTATTTGGGTAAATATTTGTATAGGATATTCTTGCAGTGTTCTGATGCAGAAATCATGTTACAGAGGGTTTTACGTTTTGTACGGATGAGAGAGGGTAAGTTAGGTGGTGAAATACGGGAAGATTCCGCTGTATCGAATTGTTCTTATTTGGTTGAGAATCGTGACTTGATTTCCCCAGCTTCTGAAATCCAGATTGTAGACGCTAAACCTAACTTTGTGCCTCCGGGTGAGGGAATTCGAAATGGGAAAGAGCATTTTGATGCTGTTCGTTGCAGTAAACGATGGGGATTTGAAGAAAAAGAGACAATTATGGTTGCAGAGAAAGAAGAGGATTGCAGCTCTGAGATGCCGGAACTTAAGCATGGGAATTCTCGTAGGGCTAAGATGAAATTAAAGATGAAGAAGCTTGTGCCAAAGAAGCTACGTAAATCAGATAAGAAATGTTTAGATGCAGAAAGGGAAATTGAGGGTTCGGGGGAGGAAGATCGGTGTAAAGAGCAGGAGCAGGAGCAGGAGCAGGAGAATGAAATGGAATGCCATGACAAGCTATCAGTGTTGCCGAGTGAAATGTATAATGGAGAGGAGGAGGTAATTAATGGGGTTTGTACTACTGGTGAATCGTCGCGAGGAGATTTTGAAGTAACTGTGGTTTATGGAGAGGATATGAAAGAAACAAAGGGGAATTCTCACTATTGGGTTCTCTGTTTGATTGTTCTTGCTGGACTTGTTGGAGGTCGGGTTTTGGCGCTCGGGCTTGCCTTATCTTGGTGCTTGACGCTTAAAATAGGTGGAACTTTGCATAGATATGTAAAGGCGCTAATGGTCAGGTCATCTGCTGATACTTCTATATAGAATCTTGAGTGGTCTTGCTTATAGATGTCGTTTTCTTATTCACACCCAATTCATTGTTGGTTTTGATACTCTATATTTAAAGCTCGGGTTATGTTCTGACTACTGACCTTTATTGAAGGTTCAACCTGGTCGGGTATCCAGCTCGATGCGTTGTACTATGAGATGTAAATCAACACATATGAGTTACATGATACTGCTTTCAAATTTGTAGAAATATGGCACTGCAGAAAGTTTATCCTAAAGTGAATTATTTAATGTTTCCGTCGTGAAGCTCTTTCTTGGTCATTTTGATTTGTCTTGTTATACTTAACTTTTTAATCAACGCATGAGTAGTATGCTTCAAGCATTGTTTAAATCCCGTGGACTTAAGTTTCATGGTCATTTTATAAATGGTTGAGTTTGAATTCTTGTGTTCGGAAGTTTCTCCTTCCTATTTAGATGGCCAATTCACAACTTGAGGATGCCATGGCAGATTGACGTTAATTGCTATATTATCATGAAAACGGAATTTACACATCCGCTGCAATGTAGCGTGGGCGGGCATTCGTGTACTTAAGGGGATGCGTTGATGCTCTTGTGCGGTTGCACGCTCTTTTTTAGGTGTCTCAGTCTGTTGACTTGGTGGATGAGTTCTGCGTTGCGGGTTGGATGTAGACTATTTTTCGTATGCTTCGTATGGAGGCTGTTAAGAGGGATGAGTAGCTGTCTGGTTAGTAGTTTTAGGCTTCTGGTTTTGTTGGCTTCGCTTGTATACATGTTGCATATCTGTTACCTTGGGTCCAGTACTTCTCATAAAATTGAAAAGAGAAAAAAAGGCAAAAGAGAAGAGGAACATGTGCCGAGAAATCTGTGTTACAAAGTTTCCAGGTCTCAATTTGGTACATTTCCTTGTTTTGAAACCACTGCACTATAAATAGTTGCCTTCAGGTTTTTTTCATTGAATCTTCCCATCATGAACTGATGTACACTTTCTACTGGCATCGGCTGCTAATGTTGTAATTCTATTGATTGTATGGTTCTTGTTTTGCATCAGGAAGTCAAGTAAAATCATATGGTTCTTTTTGCCAAATATCTAGAGATCAACCGCTGAAAAAGAAAAACATATGTTACCACGTTAGTACTATGAGACTAATGCGTTGCTGGCTCCTTTCTCATATCCAATCTTTCATCATTTTCTGGGTTGTATCAAAAGCCTTATGCAATATATTCCGCTTGGAATGTTGATACTGCTAAACATTTTGCAATTGCACATGGAATTTAGGAGGCAGCTTATTTATTCTAGGCTTGCTCTTACTTCATATGTTTTTTTATTTATTTTTTCTTTTGTTGAGCAAATTGAATTAATTAAAACAAACCGTTACAATTTAAAGGTGATACCCATATGGGGTATCCTTGGAAGAAGAAAGACAACACATCTTCGATTGGATGGTCTCGGAAAGTGGCTAACCCGGCTTTGGATAAAAACAAAGTAAATATAGGGCCCGTATTTCGAAATACCAAATTAAGGGGTAGGCAAAGCGGGATAATGCAAACGTTAGCCCTACGATTATTTAACCTAAAATTATATTCGATTTTAATGATAATCAACATCGACAATAATGTTGTCTAACATGCATTGAATTCATAAAGCATTAGGTACAATCACATATTCATGCAACGGACAATTAGACGAGCAAATGTCAATCAAAGATATTCTACGAAATACCTCAAAGATGGAATACTTAAATTCAATTGCAAGCTTTTTTATTCTCTTGCTTTGTAACAAAACATAGAGAGTTGATCGTTTCGATGACTGCGACCTAGAAATTGCTCATAGGTTTCCCTTGCATTCATGAAATTTTGATACTTTGAAAAATAGGGAAAACTTTATTTCCAGGATTACAGTCGACTTTGGGCAGTAGCTCATTACAGTCAACTGCATTGGAATACAGTCAACTACAATGGGGTACTGCCTACTACAGTCGACTGCATAAGGGAAATTTCAATTTCAAATGGCTACTTTCGGAATGCAGTCGACTGCAATGTGTAATACCGTCGATTGCGTATACTGTTTTGGTGCATTTAATGCTCAACCTAACTAAACGCCTATATTTATTCTCATAACAATATAAACTGATTTTTGGCATATATTTAAATTATCCCTTGCATTCAAAGCTTTCTTATCTTGCAAATTCTGAAAGCTCAAAACAAGTTTTCAATCTCTCCTAGTTTTATTGTTTTCTCATCCAATTCAAGAGAGCATTTATTGTGAACTTACA
Organism: Escallonia rubra; assembly: GCA_033065855.1. Lineage (NCBI taxonomy): Eukaryota > Viridiplantae > Streptophyta > Magnoliopsida > Escalloniales > Escalloniaceae > Escallonia > Escallonia rubra. The sequence goes on along the minus strand of JAVXUO010000042.1, from coordinate 76,649 downwards.
TTTAAGAGATATACACTTTTATAAGTCATCAATACACTCATCTCTCATATTCTAGAGCTTAACCTTGTACTGATGAACTTCTAGAGAGTTAATCCTTTACACAATATTTCATCTTAAATTTCTTGTATCAAAGCTTGGGGTTATCAAGTTTTGGAGCTTTGAGATTGTCAAAACTTGTTCTTGATGTGGGTAGAGCATCAAGCGATTGTAAGAGGTTCGGTCTTGACTCATCAGGAAGATCATTCTAGTGGATTCTAGGGCCCTTTCAAAAGACTTCCTTGAACGGTTGGACGTAGGCTTAAGGATATTTTGAGCCGGACAATCTAAATTCAATTGTCAAGTATTTCTAAACCCTTCTCTCTTTACATTATTGTCATATATTAGTTTTGAGATTGGTTAACTCAGGTTGCAAAGACTTTGTTTGAGTCTTGTTGTCCTGGTTAATGGGCGACTTTTTCCTGCTTAGGGCTTCCTCCCTTGTTTAATGTTTTTTGGGTGGGTTTGTTTGAGAGGTTTCTTGCCAATAATCTTCTAGGCATCTTTCAATCTAGTTTAACTTCCTCCAATTTGGAGGATATCCCTGTCTTGGAGTGTAGTGGACATCTGGTCCTCGTTAATCAAGAGTTGCTATCCTATAAAAAATTGAAATGGTCAACTACTTTTGTTGGTAAATTGCTTAATCAGAGGATTCTTCCTCTCACTTTCATTAAGCGTGTTGTGTGACGTTTAAGGGGTTTAGTCGAGGTAGATGTTGTTGAAGGCTTCTATGCTTTCCATTTTTCTGATGCTTTTGACATGGATTGTCTACTAGTAGAGGGGCCATGGAATATCCATGGTGCTCTATTGGTTTTATCTCGTTGGTCCCCTTTTACTTGCATCCCTAAGCTTTCTTTCTCTACTATTAATTTATGGGTGCATTTGAATGATATTTCTGCTGAATTGTTCTTCTACGATACTATTGTGCGTGTGGGGATTTACTTTGGAGAGGTTTTACAAATTGATTTGTCTCCCTTACTTCAATATCGGAAGGATTACTTTTGTACTTTGGTCAAGATTTTTTATGAATGAACCTCTAGTGGCGGGGGTGTATGTGCCGACAGTGGCTGAGAATGGTGCTTGGGTGTGGGCATCCTATGAGAAAGTTTTCTGAGTGTGTTATCGGGGTGGCGTTATAGGGCACGTCAACAGTGGTTGTCGTCTTCCTGTAAAGCAAGCATGGCTACAATTTGAATCAGTCCTTTAACATTATTCCCAGTGTAACGTGTACTTGATTACTCCGTAATAATATGTTAACTTACTTGTGTACTCGGTTCATATAGTGTATCAAAAATAAAACATATGTTAACTTACTCGTATACTCAGTTCATATGGTGTTTATGCATTTTTTGTGTAATCAAAAGCATGTGATAGCAGTTTCGTGTTGTCATTTTAATGTGTTAATTTCTTTGGACTTCTTTTATACAAAGTCAGTTATGGATAGATTACGGGCCATTCGTGGTCGAGGTAGACCGAGCTGCGTCCACCCCGGTGGCTCCTACCTCATCATTGTCCGCTGATGATGAGGCACATAGTGCGAGCATCCAGCAAGCGGGGCCTCAGCTTCAACCCCGGCCGCTGCTACTGCCGCAGCCCAATCCCAGGCCGAGTCCTCTTACTTGCATGTTGGTTGCGCTTCTTCTGTGGGTTCGACCTCAGGTATATTTGATAATAGCGTTTAGTTGTAATTTTAGACTTATATTTGAATTGTATTAATCTTGGTGTTTTGTAGGATCTCGTTGAGGTCGTGGCCCAACACGGGGGATGTGCATCGTTCCCCAGCGTAAACAGAGAGTTACTCTCACCTGGGAGAGTCAGTAACTAAAAAAATCACATAATGATGTACTTATCAAGTGAATTCTGATAGTTATTACGATTCACTTATTTAATGCTATTAATGCATTTTTTTATCAAGATCTTGGAGTGTCCGATGAAGACGAAGATCGGCGTCCTTGTGAAGGGCCGATTCTTTGAGCCACGACTATACTGGATGGATTAGGATACTGGGACGAGGGAGGCATTGTGGGAAGAGTGGCTGGTATGTTTTTCCTTTTTGTCAGTTATTATCTGTTTAATTAGTACCTAACATTTAAATTAATCATACTGATTTATGTAATTGGATGCCTTGTAGGAGGGGTTCGACTTTGAGTCGCCTGAGCAGGAGGCGTTGGGGCGATAGACATCTTTTTACCTATATCGACAAAAATTACCAGCGATGGCTACATGATGCACCGGAACGCATGAGGAAAATGTAACCCAAGGGTGCCTCGATGGAGGAGTGGAAAGGGTATCCACCTCATTGGATCTCACCATCTATATGGGGCAGATGGTTGATCAGTGGATCATTGTTCTAACATGGGAGACGAAGAGTAAGAGTGGGAGGGAGAACAGACGTGATCGGGATCCTACGCACACGGAGGGGGGGGGGGGTCGGTGCCTCACGACATCGTTCGACACGGGAATACGGTTGAGTACCCGAACCTAGAGCCAGATGAGGTATGTGCTCTAATATACACTCAGACGCACGTGAGGAAGAAAGATAAGGGCGATGCACATCAGGCGATGGACTTCATTTCAGATATTTCCTGGCAGATCGATGTAAGTTAAAAATTAATTTGTTTATGTCAAAAGTTCAGCTATGTATTCGATGTTTGTTGCCTTAATGTCTTCAATGTCAATCACTGTTTCATAGGTCTCGTATGAATAGATCAAGGGATCTGGGTAGCAGTTCGACCAGCCATCAGGGTCCACAAGTACGGGTACGAGTACTAAGGGATTGAAGTGGTGGCTTCATACACTGGGGGTCGTCAATAGGCAGAAAGGGTGCATACATGGCTACCCAGCACGACTGCACGTGCAGTGATCGGAGCGTCCCCACCCCCTGTTGCCCCTCCACAGACTTAGATACTACACGCGGAGCAAGTTTTACACCTGACAAATATCCATCGCATTACGGGTGAGGTGTTCCAGATGATAAGCTCATGGGGGGATCAATATGGCCCTGCTGCTAGACATCTCGAGCCGAATCCGGATGACAGTACCGACGATCAGCAAGATCTAGATCCCGATCTCGACGAGCCCTGAGACATTCCCCTCTTCCCCTCTCGTGCTTTCCTAGACTTGTGCTCCCCCCACTCCTCCCCTATTTGTATCCCCCTCCCGCTCCCTATTATATCATGTCCAGAATGAACACTTTTGTATAAATTTTATGTTTAATTAGTATATATAGTTTCGATTGTTGAATAAATATACTTTATTTTAGGGCATCATCAATCATTTAACCCTAATGTGGATTGAGAGAATTGGGACTGAATTCGAGATACAGGTTTGGGTATTAAAAAAACAAAAAAGAATTATACTTTTAATGACGGATTCAGTCGCTAAAAGTTGAGTACATTAAATCTTTTATCGACGGTATATGTATTATCGACGGAATCCTCGTCATTAAATATCCGTCAGTTTTTCCCACGAACTTTTAGCGACGGGGATTCCGTTGCTAAAAGTTTGTCGCTAAAACCTTTAGCGACGGTATACTCCGTTGCTAAATAATTTTGAAAAAAAAAAAAAACTAAAATACGAAAATTATCTTTAGCAATGGCATTTCCTTCGCTAATGAATTTATCGTCCCGTCACTAAAGTTAGTCTTTTTGGTGACGGATTTTCAAATCCATCGCCAAACTTTAAGTGGCGGGCTTAATCATAATGGATTTTTAGCGGTAGGGCATCCGTCGCTAAAAGTATTTTACGTTGGGAGATGGACTTTTAGCGACGGAACCTATCCTCGCTTACGCTAACCTAAGCAATTCAAGCCTAGTTATCACTCTGATGCAAACTGTAAAGACCCAAGTCATTAATCATATAATTTAAAGTTTTCGAAAATAATTACAATGCAATCCCAATCAGATTACAAGTCCCATAAAGAAGTTACAAACATTTCTAAACTCCAAGGGTGCAAGTCCCGCTCATATCCTCGCTTGCATATGCTCACAAAATAAAAATCTGCAGTAGAATGGTTAATTGGGGGGGGGGGGGAGGGGTGGTGGAGGTACTCATAGCACCATAGGATCGGAATCAACCACGCTAAATAATTTGGGGACAAAATATTCTATAGTCATAATGTTAATGCAATCATGGCTTATTACCCCGAACAATTACTAAACCAGTTCAATATGCCATTTGCGCATCAAACATCACAACTTGAATATCAAAATTGCAGCAGGAAACTAGGAATTCAACATCTTGCTTCTGGTATCCTCAAAGGGAACTACCAAAGCTCAGTTGTATCATGATGATAACATATCATGCACATAGAGTACTGTCACTGGTCAAAAGTACTTAAGCCAAGTCAAACAAACGTATTTCAAAAACAAGATATATATATTAACATCAATACAAGCACTCGAGCAAGATTTCAGAAAAAAAGTATTTGGTGGTTGTTGAAAAATAATCACATGGTATAAACAAATAGTGATATGGATTCCCCTTACCTAAATCTTGAAGAAACCACTCATACAATTCCTCTATATCAGTCCTTATGATCCTTCTTCTTTCATAATCACAGCTAAGCTTCCTCTCTCACTCATTATCTATCGGTGAAAGTCAAAGCTAACTTTAACCGTTTGAAAAGATATCAAAGGGCTATTTATATAGAAATCTCTATGAAGCACGAGGTGCAAAGAAACACGAGGTGGAGAAATAAGGTTGTGCCATCTATCAAGCAAGACAAGGCTAACAAGGCTCGAAGCACGAGGTGGCGCGAAAAGTTACGGCAGCTAGCAGGCAGGCTCAAAGCAACAGGCGTCGAGACAAGGTTGTGCCACCTAGCAAGCACGATGAGGCTTGAAGCAAAATGTGTCGCGATAGTACAGTGACACTTTACAAGCATGACGATGATAGTAGCACGAGGTGTCGATCATAAAAGTAATCCACATTGACTCCTCAATAAGCACAAGGTGTCATGATGATATGATGACAACTAACAGGCATGATGATTGCAATCCCAATTGTCACTAAAGATCATCTTATTTTTTCTCTCAACCAACTAGTAATTGTTTTAGGCACCTATAAATTTTCGCGGCGTTATAACTTTTGCACACACCCCTGTCACGTATTTTCAACAACACTTATTGGTCATTACTATATATGTCCTATGTACATATAGTTACAATTTGTTCCCAAGCTATTTTGGTCGCACCCAAAGGCCCACTGGGGTCCCATTTTCCATGACACATCCGCACAAGCAATAGTCATTTTCAACGCTCACAACCGGTCAAAGCATGCACGCTCAAGTCACGTGCACTTCTCACTTTCGTTACGTGACTTTGTCACGAAGAAACTCATCCTTGCGCGACTGCTCATCACGCTTTGACAGTCGCACATCGCTCGTCGTCTGTCGGCGCACCCTGGCATTTTTCGAAGGATCTCGGCCTTGGCCTCCCCCTTGGGGTCAGTCTCGGCCTTGGCCTCCACCTTGGGGTCCGCCTCGGCCTCCCCTTGGGGTTGGCCTTTGGCCTCCATCCTTAGCACCTTCACTACTCTTCAAGAGGCCTTACATCATCCGTGACCCTCGTCGCCCATCGCCCGGACACAACTCCGCGACCCCATCGCTCGGACACAACTCCGAGACCCCCGTCGCCCAGACACAACTCTGCGACCCCGTCGCCCGGACACAACTCCGCGACCCCCCTCGCCCGGACACAACTCCGAGACCCCCGTCGCCCGGACACAACCCCGCGACCCCGTCGCCCGGACACAACCCCGCGACCCCGTCGCCCGGACACAACTCCGCGACCCCCGTCGCCCGGACACAACTCCGCGACCCTGTCACCAGGACACAACTCCTCGACCCCGTCGCCCGGACACAACTCCGCGACCCCTGTCGCTGGCGTCCGGGCGCCGCACTTCAACACTCCGCCGCGCCCTTGCGTCGCGCCACTGATACAGTCGTGCCCCCAGGCTCTCTGTCACACTATCGTGCCCTCGGCACCATACTCACTTTATCGCTCCCATACGCCACAATCATGTTACATGCCCCCCGGGCACCACACTCATTCACCACACCATGCGCACCTTGCCTTGGTCGTGGAACATGCTTCGACCCACTCTCCGGAGTATGCATCACCCGCGGGGATAGGCGACTCTTTCGGGACACTATAACCGCCAGGGAGCTCTTCAACTCCCCTTCCGCCAGGTAAACGGCTCCTCCGGGATGCTACCTCAGCTAGTCGTGTAGACGGCTCCTCCGGGATGCTACCTTGACTCGCTCTTAGTGCTCCGGCACAAGGACTAACCCGCGGGGATAGGCGACTCCTCCTGGACACTATCTCTGTCAGGGAGCTCTTCAACTCCCCTTCCGCCAGGTAGACAGCTCTTCCGGGATGCTACCTCGGCCAGTCAGCTAGACGGCTCCTCCGGGATGCTACCTTGACTCGCTCCGAGTGCTCCGGCACAAGGACTAACCCGTGGGGATATGCGACTCCTCCGGGACACTATCTCTACCAGGGAGCTCTTCAACTCCCCTTCTGCCAGGTAGACGGCTCCTCTGGGATGTTACCTCGGCCAGTCAGGTAAACGGCTCCTCTGGGATGCTACCTTGACATGCTCTGAGTGCTCTGGCACAAGGACGCATCCGTGGGGATAGGCGACTCCTCCGGGACAGTATCTTTGTCAGGGAGCTCTAAGTGCTCCGGCACGAAGACTCCCATTCTGCCAAGTAGACGGCTACTCTGGGATGCTACCTTGGCCGGCCAGGTAGACAGCTCCTCCGGGATACTACCTCGGCCTGCGGAATATGCGACTCTTCTGAGACACTATCTCCGTCAGGGTGCCTGCGTGACTGGCCTACGTGCTCCAGCACTGGGGGCTTGCGTTGGCACCCCTAGGGACTATGACCCCCGGGTCACTCCGAGACGGGAGTAGGTCTTCGGAGGGCATCGCGCCTAGTTCACCTGGCAGTTGGGCGTCGGGTCTTCTCCACCGCTGCCAGCCTGTGGGACTCCGCAAGGGCTTGGATTGGAGGCTAGATCAAGGGGATTCTTTGGACACACCGACGTTATGGGAGCCAGTCTTTCCAGACAGATAGAGCGATTCTGTGAGGAGCAGGCCGGGTGAATATGCGATCCAACAGTTCGTGGAGTACCCGGTGACGTGTCACTCCCGGGGAACGCCACGTGTCGGTTAATGACATCATTATCTCAATCTTTATAAATAGAGGTCTTGAGAATTCATTTGGGGGACTTCTTCTTCACTCTCACATTTTCACTTTCTCACTCTAGAATCCTAGAAAGAGAAACATTCATGACCTTGACTCTGGACGTAAGCATCGGACTGTGACTGTCATCGTGTATTCATCCCGCGCCATCGCCCTCGCAGCACTGCCACCCTCAGGCTCTGTCTGGGAAGCCCTTGGTCTATGTCCTTGTTCCACCCTTGCTGTGTCTCACATCAACATACTTGGAAGCTGACTCGGACTGCAGCCTTTGTGGCACCTCCACGTAGGTATGAACCCACTTTCCTTGGCACCACAATTAATGGCCACGTTGTGGGTCTCATAGAAACCACCAGGATATTTCATACAAACATATTGACTTTGGGCCGGCTCTAGCTTAGATACTTGGGTATGGTTTGTTTCGTCCCAGCTTAGCCTAGTAGATGGCAGGAAAAAATAGGCTTAAATTAAATGCATATAAAATCCCACACTTTGGGGTCATTTACACGGAACACCCCAGGATTTGATTTTTGATTCCACCACCCCACATTTCCAATTTTGATACTCTACTCACCATTTGACAGTTGAAATTCAAAATATGAGGACGGCTGTTATAGCTTTTAAGGTCAAAAAATGTAATGCATTATTGAGATGCATGTCTCATTTCTATATATTTTATTTACCTAATCTTTGTTTTTCTGGGGTTTGGTCGGTTCTTTCGCCAAAATTGGGGGTTTTATCTATTTATTGTATGATTTTATAGTATAAGTGGGCTTAATTATTTATTTTGCAGATCGAATTAAATGACACTAAAAAATGCACCATGGAAGGCAGTTAAGCATTGCTGGGTAGCTTGGGGGAGGGGGGGGGGGGGAAGTGGGGGAGGCGGTGTTTTGACAATATTGATGAGGATGAAGTAGGGATGTTTTTGTTGAATTAGATCGAAGCAAGATTAGGGTATACAGAGGAGTCCAATATGTTCCTATATCTAGGCCCTAGCTGCAATATGGATGATGGGTTAGTGCATGTAGGAAGTGACCTAAATGTAATGAGAGTGTGTAGGCTAATGGGTCCCAGCAGAGTAGCTGCTATTCTTTTGATAAACCCTAGAAGGATTTATACTTTGCCACCACCTAGTAGTAAACCTAGTGTTGAGCAAACTGAGCCAGATGTAGTTGACCAAATAGTAGGAAGATTTGTTTGACATGGATGACTTGAATAATGAACCATAGAATTGGATAAAACCAATGTAGACTAACGAGCTGTAATTTCCTAGTTAAAAATAAAATTTTCAATTAATTATTAATTTAATTACTACTATTAAAAAAATTTGCGGGGCTTTATGGTTGCCTTAGGTAGCCACAAACAATAAAGAAATGACACCTAAAATTCCTAATAAGTGGAGTGTGTGCATGAAGGAAAGTGGAAGGCGAGTTATCATTAGAGTGATACTTTTTTTTTGGGGGGGGGGGGGGAGGATTTAAGGAAAATGAAGAGAAGACAAACTTGAGAAGAAGAAAGCTAAAATCGATAGTAAGGGGAGAGGGAAACAAGCCGAAGAAAACATGAAGTAGATTGGTGAAGATTTGTTGTCTTCTGGGGGTCTGTTCTGAGGGAGGCATTATAAGGATGGTCTGAGCCTGCGTAATTATGCAGGGCTAGCTCCTTGATCGATGGAAATGGTTAGTTATCGTACATCATGCATATGTACACTTTCTGTGCATTACCTGAATGGCATTGCCTCTGCCCAGGATTAATAACTTTGAATTTGCTTACATTGTATCCTATAATGATTGTTTGAAAATAATTGGAAATGAATGTCTTGATATCTCACTGAAGGGGATTGAGTTGAAACTCTTCCCCATATTCTGATCAAACTGGTTGTGATCATCTGAATGATCATCTGAAACCCTTCCCCATATTGCTTTTTGAAGTATCTGTGCTCGTTTTGAAACCCTTTGACAAATCACCATTGTACTTCGAAATGATGGCTTTGATTAATTTGGGTTCAATTAGTGTTAATCGAGGTTAATTAGGATTAATTGGTTCAATTAGGGTTAATCAGGGTTAATTACGGTTAATTGGTTCATTTACAGTAAATCGAGATTAATTAGGATGAATTTGTTAAACTAGGTTTAATCGGCTTTAATTACAGTTAATTGGTTCAATTGGGGTTAATCGAGTTTAATTAGGGTTAATTCGTTCAATTAGGTTAAGCAGGGTTAATTATAGTTAACTGGTTCAATTACGGGTAATTAGGGTAAATTGGTTCAATTAGGTTTAATCAAGATTAATTATGGTTAATTGGTTCAATTAGGGTTATTTGAGGTTAATTAGGGTTAATTGGTTCAATTAGGGTTAATCAGGATTAATTAGGGCTAATTGGTTCAAATAGGTTTAATCATGGTTAATTACAGTTAACTGGTTCAATTACGGGTAATTAGGGTGAATTTTTTTTGCTTAGGGTTAATTGGTTCAATTAGGCTTAATCGGGGCTAATTACGGTTAATTGGTTAAATTAGGATTAATCAGGATTAATTAGGGTTAATTGGTTCAATTACGGTTAATCGGGATTAATTAGGGCTAATTCGTTCAATTCGATTTAATCAGGGTCAATTATGGTTAATTGGTTCAATTAGGGTTAATTGGGGTTACTTACAGTTAATTGGTTCAATTAGGGGTCATTAGGGTTAATTTCATTCAATTAGGGAACGAATTAGGGTTTAATTGTTACAATTACATTATAACAAATTAAAAATAATTATAACAAATCTGCCATTCAATTACACCATAACAAATCAAATTAAATACATACCGAGGATGGGCAGTGGCCTTTGGCCCGCGCTGTGGTGGGTGGTGGTCGACAGCCGAGACTGCGGTAGATAGGCGATAGGTGACGGTAGGCCCTACAGTGGATGGGCGGGGGGCCACGGAGGTGAGGGGTGGTGGGCGATATAGGTGAGAGGGAGGGCAACGACAGAGCAGCAGGGGAGGGGGAGGGTCATAGTAGAGGCGAGGCGCGGCTGGAGAATGACGGCGATGGAGTGAAGAGATAGAGAGAGAGAATTTTTTATTTTGTTTTTAGGGTTAACTTTTAGCGACAAGCTTTGCGGACGCTAAAAGTCTGTCGTTAAAAGTAGTTTTAAATTTTTTTATACTTTTAGCGACGAAAATAACCGTCTCTAAAGACTGTGTCACTAAATGTTTAAAAATTTCAACCGAAAATAGAAATTTTGGAAAATTCTATTAGCGACGGGTATTCCATAGCTAAAACCCCGTCCGTTTAGACCCGTCAGTAAAAACTTTTGCTGACAGAGTTGTCTGTTGTCGGTAAAGGTTTTTATTGACAGATTTTAGGCGACAGGTATACCCGTTGCTAAATGGGGCTTTTAGCGACGGATTTTGGTCCATCGATAAAGACCTCTTTTTCTTATAGTGTGAAAATGATCTTCGATTGATCGTGTTGGTATTTGTTTATGTTTTGGAAATTTTCGTTTTGGAAAATTATCAAATTGTTCATGATTGTTTGAAATGTTTTGAAACACTATCAGCTTATAGACTCCTTAATCGTTTTGTAATTCCTTTTGTTGTTCCTTGAACGACCTTACTGAGCTCAATAGCTCACCTTTCATTTGATTCCATTATGCAGGTAATGATCTGCTGTAGAATGCTCGGGAATGGGTTTAGAGTCTATGTGAAATTCCGGGGAGCCCACCACTATAGTGTCGTAAGACCTGCATGGGTTGGTACTGTTAACTCGTTCTAAAAGAACTTGAGTTTATAAAGAACCTAAGTTTAAATAGTTTAAGTTTAAGCAGTTTTTTTATGATCTTGTATTTTGAATAATTTGAGTTGATGTCTAGTTTGACGCTCTAAAATATGTGTTAATAAATAGGGTTTGATGTGATTTAATGTGACGTGGTAGGTCAACGCTCCAGGAATTAGAGGCGACGGAGCTTCGGATTTTTAGGATGTTATAGAACAGGACCCTACTGGAGTCGACCTGCACTTTGGTCTTAGACTCGAACTAAGAAATGAAAAGAAATATGTCTTTGATAGTTTAATAATGGAAATGTGATTGCCTAAAGGACTTGGGAATGCTTTGTGACAGATTCACGATGCAAGTGACTTGTGTATATAAAAAAGTGAAGTATGAAGTGTTATATTCTGCTTAGAGATGATCTACCACTTTCTAAGAGAAATGGTATAAAAGCTCTAGGAAGAAAAATATTTTTCTTGAAAATATAAAATATAACCCAATGACCTTACTTATAGAGGTCTGGGAAGGATGACTATCTCAATCTATGATTTGGTAATAGAGCAGACTATTTGGTGAAAATGGTAGGCTTGAAAAAAAGTAAACGAACCAGATAGTTCATCTGACGAACCAACCGATTTTTTACGAACCGGCCGACTCATCCTTTGTACAAACAGGCCAGTTTTTGATAAACCGGCCGATTCACCCCTTAAAAAAAATTTCCCAGATTTCGGGACATTATGTGTCCCTAATTCTGCAATTATATCTAATGTTATCAGATGGGATGAAACAGATTCCGAAATTATCTCCATATCTCATATAAATCAAGGATAAATCACAAGATATTTCCAAGTCATCCAATCAATCACAATCTCTTGACCTTAACTTTGGTTAAACTTAATTAATTGAACTAGTTCAAACAACTCGACCATACTCTAACTGGACTGGATCCAATTACTGGATTGGATCACTTATTGGAGTTAATTAAATATGTTAAGCTCATTATATTATTAGGCCTAAACCCCACAATAATAATAAACTGAATTGTAATCCCGAATTTTGGAAAAAATTGCAAGGAAATAAGGGTTCTGACTAACCGTCTGATAACCTAGTGAGCTTAACCGGCAGGTTGATCAGTGAGGTAATTCTTAAAATTTGAGAAAATCTGGGAAAGCGAGTGTTCTACCTAACCATTCGGTAACCTGGTGGATTAACTAGCTGGTTAGTCAGTGGATTTTTTTGGATCTAAAATTTGTTGGGAAAGTTAGTGTTCTGACTAATCGTCCGGTTACCTGGCGGATGAACCAGACGGTTGGTCAATAGATTGAAAGTTCTAAATTTAATTTTTTTTGGGAAGGTTAAGGTTCTGACTAACCGTCCCGTAACCTGGTCAATTGACCGGCCGGTTGGTCAGTGGATCTAGGCTTTGAGGTATGTGCCAGCCAGTTTCAAATTTCCAAGTATAGCACTTACTGACTAACCATAGGGTCTGAGCGTTCAAAAACTGGCCGGTTAGGCAGAATCTCCCTCCTTTGCAAGATTACTAACTAGCTTATAGAATATTGGTTGGTTTAAAACACTGAAATGGTTCGGGTGTGTGGTTTCTCTCTTAACACCGGTATAAGGTCACTGCTTGGGCTCGACGCGTACCATATACGTCCTACCTATACCTTAGGTATTTAACAACTGACGATCACCAGTTTGTGTACAAGTCATTTAATATACAAAGAAACCAAGATATCCCTTTAGTACGAGGCCTTTGAGCTGAGGGTATAGTCAAAAATTTGCATCAGTACTAGGAAGTTTAAGGGTTTCAACCGTTGCCCTCGAGTGGGTGGGTAAGTGACAGATGTGGGTGTATGTGAGGCATAGAAATAAAAGCACAAGTGCAGCAGTTATATCACATTATACATTTTGTACAATACAAAGAAAATAAAACAAGCCCAAAAGCAATAGAAAAAATCTTCAATTCTCGTCCTCTTAGTTTTTAGTCCCCATCAGTTTCCAGTATAGCGAACTGCCTTGGAAAAATCCCCCAAAAGGAAGATTATATGGATTCGCCATCTTATTTAATTTAAACAAGGGAAAATAAGAAAACCCCAAAAATGACTCTAAAATATCCAAAGGACAAGTAGTTTACTGAAAACAAAGAATGGGTTCGGGGACTAAATTACACAGCGGGATGATGTTAGGCACTTACCATACCCTTTCCGTCTCTACTTCATTTCTATTGGTTTTTGGCTTCTTTAACACATAAAAAATCCAATAGCATAAACCCTAGGTTTAATTCTATATTATTGGCTTGAACTCGATATCGAGGGTCGAACAACCTACATATCTAATTGGACTAACTCGAACCAAAACCATCGTAGCTCGACCCCACCCATATGAGAGGCGACCTAAACTTCAGTCTTAGACTCAAACTGAAAAATGAAAAGAAAGACTCCTTTTGATAGTTTGAATAATGCAAATGTGATAGCGGGCAGAGGAAACACTCTACACTATTATAATTTAAACTAGTCTAAAAAGAAGCAAATATACCTCGAGAATGCCTTGCCTAGAAGACATGGGAATGCTTTGTGACGGATTCATGATTCAAGTGACTTGTGTATATACAGAATTGAAATAAGAAGCGTTAAATTTTCCTTAGAGATGATCTACCACTTCTAAGAGAAATGGTATAAAAACCCTAGGGAGAATCAGCTTCTTTAAAAATGTAGCCCAAATATCCTATTTATAGAGGTCTGGGCGCTAGAAATGATACAAATGACTATCCTAGTGTGATTTAGAGCAGATTATTTGATGAAAATCGCAGATTTGAAACGAACTGGCCGGTTCCTCCGTTGGACGAACCAGTCAATTTTTTATAAACCGGCCGGTTCACCCCTTAAATTTTTTCCCGAATTTAGGGACATTATATATCCCTACTTTGGCAATTATCTCTAATGTAATAAGACGGAATTAACCAGAATATCCATATCTCATATAAATTAAGGATAAATCACAAGATATTTCCAAGTCATCCAATCAATCAAAATCTCTTCACCTTAACTTGGGTTAAACTTAATTAACTGGACTACTTTAACCAACTGGATTGGACTTTAACTGGACTGGAGTGGATTCAACTACTTGACTGGACTGGGTCACTTATTGGACATAATTAAATAGATTAGGCTCAATATATTATTAGGCCTAAACCCCCTAATAATAATAAACTTAATTATCATTAAAGCCTAATAAACAAAAGAGAGATATAATAAAACTACAAAAATAGGGTGCCTACAATAGGCACTTATCAGCTCACGACTTCTTATTACGGCTAGTCCTTTTAATCAGATTTACCCTAAACCTTAAAAGTACACCAAAGTCACCATTCTCTTTCTTTGAACACACACTAGCACTGTTTTCTCAGTTTGATCATCCATGCTACTTAATTATGAGTTTTCACTAAATTTGCCACCGGGTGTAGAAAATAACCAAAACATCCCCAAATGACTAATGCAAGCATCCAAAAATAACACAAAACATCTTTTTAATCAATCTAAAGTGGTAATTGGACTAAAAAGTCTTTCGAAGAATTTTTCGCTCAAAAAACCCTATTTGGTATCTAAATTGAGCTACGCCAATTCTTGTTAAAAATAGTAATCAGTATAAAAAAGCCAAGAATTTTAGATACTGTAGTGTCTCGATAACATAAGGTCCTCATAAAATTTTCAAACAACATTAACCTGATTTGATGTATTTAATAATTCGAGAACTCCTTTTTACAGATTAAATTATTTGGCGTCCTTCGCAGACATGGAAAACTTAGAATTTTTGCATCATATATCCTTTGTAAATAAAAGGGGTTACTCTTTTGTATTTGGCCAAAATTAGGGTATAAACTGCTTTTTTAAAAATAAGGTTTAAAATACTAACAGCCTTTAACGATGCTTACACTTACTATTTCTAAGCATGTAGACCAATACACACTCTTTCACCTTAACACTCATACACCTGCAATTTCCACCCACAGCCCTCCCAGATTTTGACTCAACCACATACACTCTTGAACACTACACACACTCGCACACACTCGCACACACAATACTAGACTCCACATTGCCCACACCATTACCTTTAGCGATACTTACACATAATATTTCTAAGCATGTGGATCAAACACACACAGTTTCATCAATAGTTATTAAAGGCAAAGATCCCTGAAGCCTAGACGCAAGGAGCAGGCGCGTGCCTTTTCAACCTCGTTCCCAACCTATTCTGGTCGTACCCAAAGGCCCACTGTGGTCCCATTTTGCATGACACGTCCGCACAAGCAACAGTCATTTTCAACGCTCACAACCGGTCAAAGCATGCACGCTCAAGTCACGTGCACTTCTCACTTTCGTCACGTTACTTCGTCACTAAGAAGGTCATTTTCGCACGAAGCCTTATCACGCTTCGACCGTTGCACTTCGCCCGTCGCCCGTCGATGCGCCATGGCACTTGCCTAAGGAGGTTGGCCTTGCCCTCCCCCTTGGGGTCGGCCTCGGCCTCCCCATGAGGTTGGCCTTGGCCTTCCCCAAAGGGTTGGCCTCTGGCCTCCATCCTTAGCACATTCACTTCTCTTCAAGGGACCATACACAACTCCGCGACCCCCGTCGCCCGGACACAACTCCGCGACCCGCGTCGCCAGGACACAACTCCGCGACCCGGTCGCCCGGACACAACTCCGCGACCCCCGTCGCCCGAACACAACTCCGCGGCCCCCGTCGCCAGGACACAACTCCGCGACCCCGTCGCCCGGACACAACTCCGCGATCGCCGTCGCCGGCGTCCGGGCGTCGCACTTCAACACTTCGCAGCGCCGCTGATACAGCCGTCCGTGCCCTCGGCACCATACGCACTTCGTCGCGCCCATGCACCGCGCCATTGACACAGACGTGCCCCCGGCACCTTACTCACTTCATCGCGCCCATGCATCACAATCATGTCATCATGCCCCCGAGCACCACACTCATTCATCACACCATGCGCACCTTGCCTTGGTCATGGAAAATACTTCGACCCACTCTCCGGAGTGTACACCACCCGCGGGGATATGCGACTCCTCCTGGACACTATCTCTGCCAGGGAGCTCTTCAACTCCCCTTCTTCCAGGTAGACGGCTTCTCCGGGATGCTACCTCGGCCAGTCGGGTAGACGGCTCCTCTGGGATGCTACCTTGACTCGCTCCGAGTGCTCAGGCATAAGGACTCACCCGCGGGGATAGGCGACTCCTCCGGGACACTATCTCTGCCAGGGAGCTCTTCAACTCCCCTTCCGCCAGGTAGACGGCTCCTCCGGGATGCTACCTTGACTCGCTCCGAGTGCTCCGGCACAAGGACTCACCCGCGGGGATAGGCGACTCCTCCGGGACACTATCTCTGCCAGGGAGCTTTTCAACTCCCCTTCTGTCAGGTAGACGGCTCATCCGGTATGCTACCTCGGCCAGTCAGGTAGACGGCTCCTCCAGGATGCTACCTTGACTCACTCCGAGTGCTCCGATATAAGGACTCACCCGTGGGGATAGACGACTCCTCCGGGACACTATCTCCGCCAGGGAGCTCTTCAACTCCTCTTCCCCCAGGTAGACGGCTCCTCCGGGATACTACCTCGGCCAGTCGGGTAGACGGATCCTCCGAGATGCTACCTTGACATGCTCCGAGTGCTCCGGTACAAGGACTCACCTACGGGGATAGGCGACTCCTCCGGGACACTATCTCTGCCAGGGAGCTCCAAGTGCTCCGGCACGAAGACTCCCCTTCTGCCAGGTAGACGGCTCCTCCGGGATGCTACCTTGGCCGGTCAGGTAGACGGCTCCTCCGGGATGCTACCTTGGCCGGTCAGGTAGACGGTTCCTCCGGGATGCTACCTCAGCCTGCGGAATAGGCGACTCCTCCGGGACAATATCTCCGTCAGGGTGCCTGCGTGACTGGCCTACGTGCTCTGGCACTGGGGGCTTGCGTCGGCACCCCTAGGGACTATGACCCCCGGGTCACTCCGAGACGGGAGCAGGTCTTCGGAGGGCATCGCGTCTAGTTCACCTAGCACTTGGGCGTCGGGTCTTCCCCACCGCTGCCAGGCCTGTGGGACTCCGCAAGGGCTAGGGTTTGAGGCTAGATCAAGGGGGTTCTCTGGCCACACCGACGTTGTGGGAGCCAGTCTTTCCAAACAGACAGAGCGATGCTGTGCAGGGCAGGCTGGTTGAATATGCGATCCGACAGTCCATGGAGCACCGGCACCCGTGGACCCCCTGGTGACGTGTCACTCCCGGGGAGCGCCACGTGTCGGTTTATGACATCATCATCTCAATCTCTATAAATAGAGGTCTTGAGAATTCATTTGGAGGTTGGACATTTTCAGGGCTTCTTCTTCACTCTCATATTTTTACTTTCTCACTCTAGAATCCTAGAGAGAGAAACATACAGGACCCTGACTTTGGACCTAAGCATCGGACTGTGACTGTCGTCGTCTATTCATCATGCACTATCGCCCTCGCAGCACTGCCACCCTCAAGCTCTGTCTCGGAAGCCCTTGGTCTCTGCCCTTGTTCCACCCTTGCTGTGTCTCACATCAACATCCTTGGCATCTGACTCGAACTGCAGCCTTTGTGGCACCTCGACGTAGGTACGAATCCACTTTCCTTGGCATCAAACGTGAAGCGCAAAATAAAAATACATAGATATTAGTGCATTAAACTAATAAAAGCACATAAAAAAAAATTAGAACATGGTAATTTAACAAATTTTGAATTTTGAACACTAGAAAAAGTCTCAAATCCAGTGAGAAGTAGCTAATCCTAAGTTAATATGATAACGTCGTCCTCATCATTAGTGAGGGCTAAGGCAACAATATTTTCCTCAAAAGGAAATTATAGGCTCCGAGTCTGGTAGAGATTCCTCCTCAATTTCATCTTCTTTGTCTTCAAGGTGTAGTGAAGGACTAGATTTACTTAAGAAGGAGTAATAATTGGAGACGTGACGCTAGCACAATGAACAACAATACGAGAATCGATTGATTAGGGATTTGGGATTTTAGGTTTTTTCGTGGTTTAAATATTGATCTATTATATTATGAAACTAAGAAACAAAAACAATGAACGGTTGAGATGATGCCATGATGTAAAAATAAAAAATTAGGATTTTTGGGCTTTCTTTGCTCCTCTACCACGGCCTTGCGCCTAGGCGCGCAAGGCGGGCGCCTCATGGAAGGGGCTGCGCCTAGCCCTAGGCAAGGTGCATGGAGTGCCTTGCGCCTAGGCGTCCCTTTGATAACACATGTTTCACCTTAACACTCAGACACCTGCAATTTCCACCCACTGCACTCCCAGATTTAACTCAGCCACACACACACTCTACACAACTTGCACACACTACTACACTCCACATTACACACACCATTACTCACATTACACACACATTGCATTTTAACACAGACACCAGTCCATTGCACAACACGCACATACTGGTTACACAACTCCATCGCTCTGAACATCCTCACACACAATTTAGTTGCTACACGGAACACCAAAGTTCACCCAATTACACAATCACACACTGCTGCCACACACACACACACACACATACATTTACACACTCTGTTCACACACACACTGTTGCACACACATATATTGGCACACTCTGTTCACACACACACACACACACTTACACACTTCACAATTCAAAAATCTTGCTCCAAGATCCTTTCACACATTGTAACACACATGTATAACACTCGCGCACACACAACATCATATACCCCACTACTATAACACACACACACACACACACAAGCTTTTACAACCTGCACACATTAATTAAGACATGCAGACACACTGAATTGCCATCCCAATACCCCTTAATTGCTCTTAAACATACACTTAACACGTTATCTAATCTAACCTTAAAAAAATTGAACATTAAACCCTCAATTCACACACTAGAACACCAAGAATGCACACACATTCAAAAAGGTTTTACCTCGACTTAGAAGCTTATATCTTCCTCAATCTTCACCAGCATACTATCTATTTTATTCAGCTTGTTCCTCTCTCCCTTTGCTGTCGATTTCAGCTTCCTTTTTCTCAAGTTTGTCTCAGAATTTCTCTCTATTTTCCCTCAACACCCTCCCTTTAAATATCCCTGTAATGACAACTCACCTCCACTTCCCTTCACATGCACACTCCATCGATTTGGAATTTTAAGTGTCATTCTTTATGATTCTGGCTGTTGCTTTAGGCAGCCACAAGCAATGAAATAAACAAAATTTTCAAAATGATAGCAATTCTATTAATAATTAATTAAAAACATTAACTAGGATATTATATCCTCCCCCCCCCCCCCAAAGAAATTTTCTTCCTCGAAGTTACAGTATAGTATCTTAATCTACAAACAAGTGAATGTATCTCTACTGCATTAAGGCTTCAGGTTCCCAGGTGGCCTCTTCTATTGCATGATTCCTCAAAATCACTTTGACCACTAGCACCATTTTAGAATGATGAACTTGCTCTTTCCTATCAACCACTTCCACTAGTACTTCTTGGTATGACAGATTGTCTCGAATCTCTATTGATTCCAGTCTTATTACATGTGAAAGATCATGGACATACTTCCTTATCATGGACACATGGAGCACATTATGTAAGTGATTTAGTTCTAGGGGTAGCTCAAGTTTGTATTCTACCATTTCAATTCTTGAAAAGCTCTTGAATGGTCCGACGAATCTAGGAGGTAACTTTCCCTTCCTCCTGAATCGCATAATACCTTTACATGGCGATACCTTAAAAAATACAAGGTCACCCATCTCAAATTCTAACCTTCTTCATCTTCTATCGGTGTAGCTCTTCTGCTTTCTTTGCGCCTTATGAATCCTTTCTTGTATAACTTACTTTATCCTCCGTCTCTTTGATTAACACTGTATGAGAGAACCTTCTTTCTCCAAACGCATCCCAACACATTGGAGTACAACATTTTGACCAGACAATGCTTTGTATGGGAACATTCTGATGCTTATTTGCTGACTATTATTATATGAAAATTCAATCATGGGTAACTACTCATCCTAATTTCCACCAAAGTCTACCACGCAAGCCCTCAGCATATTCTTTAATATCTGGATCGTCTGTTTCGATTGGTCATCGGTCTGTGGATGAAATGATGTACACATACTCAATTTAGTCCCCACTTCTTCTTCAAAACTCTTTCGGAACATTAAGGTAAACCTTGTATCCCAATCAAATTCACTGTTATTGCCCAAATAGATGTAAATCTAATGGTCGTCCAGGTAACCCGAATACAAAATCAATGGTGATATAGCCTCACTTCCATTCGAGAATAGGGAGTGGTTGCAGTTGTCCAGCCATCTTCCTATGATCGACTTTTACATGCTGGCAGGTCATGCATTTCGATGCACATTCTGATATCTTCTTCTTCATGCCTGGCCACCAGAAATTTTACCATAAATCTCGATACATCTTCATCTCTTTCGGATGGACTGGATACTTAGAACTATGGGCATCGGTCTGAATTTCTTTCCTTAATTCATCGTTAGATGGAACACACACTCGACCTTCACATCTATAAACCCCCTATCCATTGCAACTAAGATCTTTTTTTCGTTCTTTTCAAATCCTCTCTGGATATCAAGTAACTTTTTGTCTTGATTTTGTGCTTCCTTAACTCAATTGAGTAGTACATGTTGGATTTCCACCGGGAATAGACTACTGCTCCCTTCTCCTCTTACTCGAACAATGATTTTGAGCTTGTTCAAATCTTCTACTAAAACTCTCTATTTGGTAATCGTTGAAGCTAGGTTTTTGATTTTCTTCCTGCCCACCACTTTTTCTTTCTCAGGGTGGTATAATATGGAGCAGTCATAATCTTTCAAGAGTTCCAACCACATCTTATGTTGAACGTTAAGCTCCTTCTGTAACGCCTCGTACTTTTCAGAGGTGTCTAAAATAATTGTCTTTTGGTCAGGAAATAAAATAGCGACAATTTTTAGCGATAATCGAGAATTGGTATAATATCAAAGGTTAAAGTTCTTTTTGGGCAACAATAATCATGGAAAGTTTGGGGTTAGTTTTTAATCATGTTAAGTTTTGGGGTTATCTTGTAATAATGGAAAGTTGGTTAGAATAGTGGCATACATGTCTAAAAATGTGAGAAAAATGTATAGGAAAGTACCACCTCCTACTTCTTTTAAATGGTGACTAATCTAATAAAAATATAAATTAATGGATGAAATCTTAGGAATTAAAGGAAGACGGGAAAGAAAGAGAGTTAGAGAGAAAAGCAAAGGAGGGAAGAAAAAAAAAGAAACGGGAAGAAGAAGAAGAAAGCATGGTAGAATAGGGGAGGGAGGGTGGGGGGGGGGGAGAGAGAGAGAGATTCTTATTATTGTGTTCACTGTGCAATGAGAGTGAGAGAGATAGTGTGCGCGCGCGTGCGCTGTGGGTTTATGTGTGTGTAAAACAAAGTGTGTGTGTGTGGTGACATTGTGTGCTGGTATGTGTAGTCCCCGTGTGTGTTCGACAGAGATGGAAGTAGAAGAAAGTGTGTGTGTGTGTGCGTGTGTTTCAGCGTGTGTGCTTAATTTGTGTAAATAGGAATACTAATTGTAAATGTCGCTATACATGGTTAGATTCTAAGTGTCACGCTCCAAGAAACGACAACACATACGCTAACACGCTAACCTTCTTCCGAAGGTAATCATAGTGTGCTAGTTTGCACTTGAAATGAAAAAACAAATCACCCATGAAGTCTTTAAGACATATATTACATTCATCCATCCTTACGAATCCAAACTTATAGGCACATAAACACGCCACACTTCTCACAAACTCATAAACAAATGGTATATAACGACATAGCACACCTCACTCTCTATTTACAAGTGGGCAAGGACTTGTTATCCCTTATTCTTGGGCACAAAAGGGTAAAAGTTTTCCTCGCCAACGCCCTCACCTATCTCTTCTTGATTTTCTCCAGTATCTAAAAGGTAGAGATGGAAAAGGGGTTAGCAACAGCTAAGTAGAGCAAACATATGACCAACATAAACACTATCTTAATCATAACGAGCGTGCATAAACCAAACAAAACATGATTATCTTCGAGTCATGTATCGCATATGATAAAATGCAGCAAACGAGCAATAATTAACTCAAGCATAATACATATCATAACGACTCTAAGGAGCCCAAAACATAAGCTGAATGCTCATTCACCTACCATCCTTTCTTAGTAAGACCCTAAATTGATCACTCAAAAGCTAAGCCGATCAAATTCAGTTTATGAGTGATAAATTTAGACCTTACACAAGACTTCGTACATACTGACATCATATGAGGTTAACCTGCTGAGCAAGCTTAACATATATCTCATTTCCATATAACCCAATTTGTCACCCTTCGACCCCCAGCCACTACTTCCGAAGTAGACCAGTTCCAAATCTAAGCAATTTAGGGTAACATACACTTCGAATTTGAGAGTGATATAACATACAATGTTAAAGCACACATCTTAAGCTTTCCAGAAAGTTAGAGAACACTCAAATCCGACATAAAATTTTAATTAGAGAGTGATAAAAAAACAATGTTAAAGCTAACATCTTCAGCTTTCCAGAAAGCTATAGAACACTCAAATCCAACAAGTGTTGAATGAGATATGCATGTTTAAAGATCAACCTAGAATTTGCCGAGATTTCTCTAATCCAATTCTAACACTCCATAAGCACATAACACACCATATATACACACTAACCATGATTAAAACCATGCTCAAGGCTGCTCATATGTAAAACCCTAGCTTTGACAAGATTAGGCTGTTGAACTCATCAAGAACTCCTTCTTTTGTCAATAAGAGAACTCCAAACATCAATGGTTACTAATCTGAAATTATCACAGTAAATTCTCTTTTTTTCCTTCCTTTTTCCAGCTCTCAAACCTTCTTTCTAATTTTTCTACAAGTAGGCACCTCCCCTCTCTCTTCCTTCTTGATCCTACTTCAAATGGTAGAAGACATGAGTCACCCGAGTTTAGAGAAACCTGCTGAGATTTCTCTCTAGAGAAACAAGTATTTCAAGGGGATTAGACTCCTTCCAAGTCTTATCAATAAGAACATGACAACCCAAATCAATTTCTAAACTTAATAAGCTTCATTAGTACTAGTTAACCTAGATTAGTAACTAAGTAATCATAATTAGCTTAATCAAGATTAGGGCAAACTAATCAAGCTTAGTCACTAACTAATCACGATTAACCTTTACTAATCCAAATTAGCATAATCACGATAGGGCTCAAGCCGCTCAAGTAATCATGCTTAGGGATAACTAATCATGCTTAAGATCAATTAATCAGGATTAAGAGTAAGCCAATCCACCAACTTGAGGTGCTTCTATGCCAACCCAAGCATACAAATTGTTCTACA
Source organism: Escallonia rubra (assembly GCA_033065855.1). Lineage (NCBI taxonomy): Eukaryota > Viridiplantae > Streptophyta > Magnoliopsida > Escalloniales > Escalloniaceae > Escallonia > Escallonia rubra. The sequence goes on along the minus strand of JAVXUO010000042.1, from coordinate 53,203 downwards.
TAAATAGGTCAGGAAGACCACTCATATAATGCATAAGATCTTCAATTAAGAAAGGTATCACGCTACATGCATAATAAGAAGCATGAAATGAAGTTTACAGCTAGGTTAAACTAAGGTCCTCACACTAAGCTATCCCGAACTTCATTTTTCTATAAATGTTTCTGCTCAGATTTTGGCCAAGTCCAAAACAATAACCTCTATTATTTTTATGAGACATACACTGTGGAAATTGTTGGCATTTTTTCTGTCTACGAAGGATGCTAAATAATTTGTTATGTAAAAAGGGGCTCTTGATTTGTTAAATATATCAAATCACATTATTTTTGTCTAAAATTTGTAATTATATTACTAAGACACTTCAGTGTCAAAGTTTCTTGGCATTTTAGTGAAAGGAGAAACGGAAAAAATAAAGTGGAAATGCAGCAAAGCTAATAGCTTTAACCAATAAGGCACATACATATAAACACTGTAAACATATACTCTCATTTTCAAAGCATATATACCAAAACATTGAAAAGTTTAAAGGAAGATAAATCAATATTTAGGGTTCAACTTCAAACCAATAAGAGTCTAAAGGAAGATAAATCAAAAGAAGAGTTGAGAAAACCCTAAATCAAAAAAACATCTAAGCCATGCCCATTACAACCATCTTTGACCCAAGCTCAAAATTAACATTAATAACAAAGTTAACTGAGATCAAAGAAAAATCAGCATAGATGCTTGACTAACCTAGACTGTCGCCATTGCCATCGCCGCCGTCAAAACAGTAGATTGTCGCCGCCGTCGTCGTCAAAATACTAGATCGTAGCTGCCGCCGTCTGCACAGTAGATCGCCGCTACCATGACCAGGTTGAATCAAATAGAGAAGAGAAGGAAGATTGTCGCTAGCGATCGAGGTTGAATCATAGAGGAGAGAAGGAAGAAAAGAAAATGAGGAAAGAATGAGAGATCGCGAGTCGGGATTGGGCCTTAATGGAGTGGAATTGTAACGCGCTTGGAATTGCAAATTTGAGGTTGGGCCTTAAGAATTGGACTGTGAGTCTTAAAGTAAGTTTTTAATTTTATGGAATTGGGTATGAATTCTAATTCTAATTCCAAATAAGTTGTCAAATCAGCAGAATTATAATTCTTAAGGTCCAATTCCGAAATCTACCTCAATTCCAAGGCTAATTCTATGATCCAATCGAACCCTTAGCGAAATGTGTAAATAAATTTGGGAACAAGTACAAATATGATACTTATAAGAATAATGGGTAACAAATACAAAAAGGTAAAACTTTGATGAACATTCTCGATCAAATAGTAAACTTACAACTAAAGAAAATACACATTAATAGAAAAGTCTTAAATTAGCCAAAATTATCTTCACTAAGAAAATATGAAACAGTTTAAACCTCTAATAAGCAATCATACATATGATGCATAAACTAAATTTGAAAATAAGTACAAAAATTACCAATACCAAATTTGACTATATACTTTAACTACCAATCCAAATTTGAAAACAAGTGCAATATTGAATATAAGGAACATACTTATTTAAGAAAACTCAAATTAGGCAAAATTATATAGTATTTACTATCATAGAAAACATGAACTGAACTTTAGTAAATACAGTCTCAAATCGGGAAACACAAAACTAAACGAAGTAAACATGTAAAAGAAATCTTTGAATCTAGAAAGAAATGACATTAATTGAAATAAACGTATAAAAAAAATTTAATTGACCCATATTTCTTTATTTTCAAAACCAGACAATATGGGGTCCGTTCACATGACTTTAAATGAACAATAGAAATGGATATTCAACATAGGAAAAGCTTAAAACCCATGAAATTTAGTTTACTAAAAAAATATATGTTGAGTACCTAGGAAGACAAAGACAAGTATTAGGGCGAGTAATTTTTTTTTAAAACAGAACAATAGGTAAAAATACACGTATATAAAATATTGTCTATTTCATAATCTCCCGAGAATACAATAAATCAACTGTAAAAATTAGATTTAAGTATGAATAGCTACTATTAAATGTTAGCATTTTGGAACATATTAATCAAACACCAATCGTTAAGAAATAGTGATTATTATACAATAAAACATCTAACATTGATCACAACAAACAATTATCTCAATCAAGCATTTAGGGAACAAATAATAATAATAATAATCGCACCTGGAAAACCAAAATGCCAAAATATCTAAAGAGATCATACCTATTAGCTCTCGAGATTCACAATGCAAATGTATGACATTCTAGAAAGATGACGAGTACATAAATGATGGTGTAGATATGACGAAACAAGGTCAACCAAATGACTCGAAGTAACTATGTTGGTCTAATTACTTTCCAAAGGATACATATGAAACCTTACAAAGGTTCGACCTCATATCTTTGTAAAGTCCTGGGTCTGTCTCGAGTCTTGTTGTCTTTTCTGTATAAAAGCATCATCCTTTTTTTGGTGATGTTCGCTCACGGGCTAGCTCCTTCCCCAAGGGGGTCTGTAGACACCCTACGTTTATAGTCTTGTTTTATCCTTTTTATTATTAGGCTTTATTGATAGTTAAGCTTATTACTAGGTTTTATTGATAGTTAAGCCTAATAATATGTAATGAGTTTAATTTTGTTAATTAAGTCTAATAAATAGTCTCGTCCAGTGCAGTTAGAGTCCACTCGAGCCAAAGTCTGGCTCAGTTGGTTAAACCAGTCCAGTTGGTTAGGTTAATCTCGTTTAAGGTAAAGATGTTTGATTTGTGAATGATTTCTGATCTGGGAATTGATCCTTAATGCAGAGATTAACTTGGGATTAATTCCCGAAATCTGGTACATCGTTTTTGTCTTTTTCAGATTTTTTTTACCAAATTAAGGATACTTAATGTCCCAAAATTCCCAAAGAAATATAGTTAATTAAGTGGTAAAATGGTAGATGCTTTCATCAAAAGACCGTTACTTGACTTTTCTCGATCTTTGATTTAAATCACATATTTTGTCATATTGGAGATATTAGACTCGGAAATTTCATCTTTACCATTTTTGTTAGCCCCCAAACCTCTATAAGTTGATCTCTTAGGCTACAAAACAAAGGTTCTTCATCTATAGAAATAGAGAAGCTTTCTCCAAGATAAAATTCTACAAAAAAATCCTATATATATATATATATATATATATATATATATATATATATATATATATATATGTGTGTATATATATGTATATATATATATGTGTGTATATATATGTATATATATATGTGTGTATATATATGTATATATATATGTGTGTATATATATGTATATATATATATATGTGTATATATATGTATATATATATAGGAAGCTGATCCGTTGAGAGCGCGGGCAAAATAGGAGATCTTGCAAACGCGATCTGGTCATCCATCTTGAAAGATGAACGGCCCAAATCCCGCCTTTTTTGAATACTGTCAGTCGTCCACGACACTATGTCGTGGACGGACTTTTTTACCTTTTTCCCCCCCGCCCGTCTGCTACACTGTATTGCGGACGGTCCAAATCTTTTTTTTACGTTTTTTTTAAGTTCGTACGCTACATAATGTAGCGGACGATTTTTTGACAAAAATACAGTCCTGTTCCATCCGCTACATTATGTAGCGGAGGAGTAGGCAGGCATTATTTTTTTTTCTGTCCTTTCTCTTATTAAAATTCTGACATGTTTCTCTCTCTCTCTCTCTCATTTCTCTCGTCAATTTCTGACACACTCTTTTCCTCTTCCTCTCTCTCTCTCTCTCTCTCTCTTTATCTCTCATCAATTTATGACACTTTCTCTCACCATGATTTCTTTTATAGGTTCTGGATGTAGCACAAATTTTCATAGCATGGATCTTGTTCAGCCGCGAAGAAGAGACGTCGAAGAGCAGTGCCGGAGCAGTCAAATCTTCGTCTTCTCTGACGAGGAAGCCGACGGATCTGGTAGAAGGATCAGATCCAAAGGTCTTCTACGCCAACATTGGCGACTTCGCGTTCAGGCTCGAAGAAAAGGCATTCAAGTAACAGTGCTACTGCCTCACGACAGTGGCTCTTCTTCTCCCTTTGTTCATTTCTCCCTCACACACGCACACATGCACTCTCATGCAAGGCAGAAACCTGATGCTACTCCCCTCTCTTTCTTTTTTCACACACAGGCGCACCAATCCCCTCGCCCTCACCTTCTCACGGCAGCCATGGCTACTTACCCACGAACCCATCACTGTATCTCATTAGAGCCCGTTTAACCCTCTCTTTCTTACTTTGTTTCTGCAAACTTTTATCATTTAGGTAACCATACAAACAAAAAAATTTATCTGAAGAAAAAATGTTTCCAAAAGGCCAAATTCACAAAGAATGTCCCATAACTTTTCTATGTCATTTCTCTCATTGAAAGGACAGAGAAAGAGAAAAAAAAAGTAATGTATGTGTACTCGTCCGCTACATAATGTAGCGGATGGAACATGAGGGTATTTTTGTCAAAAAAACGTCCGCTACATTATGTAGCGGACGTACTTAAAAAAACGTAAAAAAAAGATTTGAACCGTCCGCGATATAGTGTAGCGGACAGGCGGAGGGGCAAAAAGGTAAAAAAGTCCGTCCGCGACATAGTGTCGCGGACAACTGATAGTATTCAAAAAGGCGCGATCTGGGCCGTTCATCTTTCAGGATGGACGGCCAGATCGCGCTTGTAAAATATCTCATTTTGCCCGCGCTCTCAACGGATCAACTCCCATATATATATATATATATATATATATATATATATATAGCGAATATAAGGCTAGACTCATGCAACTTGTATGAGGCTAGAGGCAAAAACTACGTAGTTTCATATAGTCTCTCTCTCTCTCTCTCTCTCTCCCCCTTCCCCCTGTTTTCCTCTCATCTCCTCCCCCTCTTCTCTCTCGCAGGCCCTAGCAACCCACCGTCCCAAACTTCATGCACCGGCCATCATCACCCATCAACGCCTCAACCTTCTTGCCGCAACAGTAACACACTCACCATCATCAATGCCCCAACCTTCCCCTATAGACCACCCACCGCAGCCACCATCAAAGCCATCGTAACCACCATCTCCTACATAGAAACCCGTCATCCACCTTCCACCGTCAAGCCATCGTAGACCACCAACTACCGCCACGATCACACCCACCGTCCCTGCCATAAATCACGCATCTTCTTGATGCGAAAAATGTACACCACCTACACCATAGACCACCACCCACCTTTAGGCACGTATAAATAATCTCAAAAATCTCCTTGCCTCATTACCTATTTGCCTGCCAACCTGTATCGTTGCCGACCCTCCATTTCGACAGCCCGTACCACACACAACCAACGAGGTCACCCCATTTCCTCCACTAGTTCGGCATACTTGGTTTGAAACAAGAATCACAGCCTGAAGATCCCCAATTTGAGAAATTCAATTATGATGATTAAAATCTAAAATATTTCCAATTCAACAAATCCAGTTCACATTCAATGAATCCATTTTTAAAGTTTCAAAATTTAGAAGAAAGGGGATGATGGTTATGTACGATGTAATGATGGTTGGTTTTGTGATGTGGTCATGGCAAACTCGTTGTTCCACTGACGGTAGGCTGTGTTGCTGTGGATTGTTTCGATTGGTGGAAGTAGACCCTCAAGATGGAGGCGAAAATAGATATGTTGTGTGTGTTGCTTTCTGGAATAAGGCGGGGCATGAAGTAAGGTTTGTGACGGTGGGCGTGGTGGGTCACCAGTGAAGAGGCTGGCCGGCGAACAGTGGCTGGCGATAGGGTGATTTTGTGGCATGGATAGATCTGATGAGTGATGAATGAGAGAGAGAACGAGTCAACCAGGAAAGAGAAAAGACATAAAAGAGGAATTAGAAAAAGGCCAAAACTACGCAGTTTTAGTCGCTAGCCTCACGTAACTTACGTGAGGCTAGCCTTATATTCGCTTTCCCTTATATATATATATATATATATATATATATATATATATAGAGAACCTAGAAATCCTGACTTCAGGCATCAAGCATATAGCGAAACTTTCACTGGCATACAATACTCGAATTTGTCGATTCAAACTTCTAAATCAGGTTTTTTTTAGAGGTACAACTTTGTGGAAGGAGTCAGATTCGTATAAGAATGTATTCAGTACCATAACAAGGTTAATGTTTTCAGTACCAAAACAAGGTTTTTCCGGTCAGACAGATTAATGTTCTTGGTTTTGGCGTTGTTGCTGCTAAAAATATGCTCCGCGTATATTTTAGAACCCGAGCCTGAACCGATAACCTACAAGACAGAAAACGAGTGACCGCCGGGTGGGGTTTTCGATGGAGAACTCTCCGATGCTTAAGTCAGAGCCTGAAAAAGTATGAAAGACTGTGTGTCTGTGTGTAATTGTCCTATACCTGAGGGGGTAGGCCCTTTTATACAGCTGTTAAGAGAAGACTCCTAGTAGGACTGCGCCGTGGGCCAGATGTGTTATGATCGCGTTAGGATCCTTGAGGATCACGTCACAATCTCTGATGACTCTTTTAGAGATAAGATAATCATCAATCTTTCAGTTTGACTGGGATTCGCCGGGTGTCCCCCAATCATTGGGAGTCATATTTGAGTTATATCATAAGCCCCCCACTTTCTTAGCCAAAATGTTTGGCTGGGGAAGTTTATACCTGGTGTTTTGAGACGCACGTCAGATTTGCAAGGGATTCCCCATCCGCTTATAAGGGTATAATATTTCTCTCCTCCATGTGCTCAGAGCTAAGCTCTTGGGAGCTTAAGCCTTGGAATTTTGCTCAAGTAGGGCGTTAGATCTTTATCTCTCAAGAGCTAAGTCTTAAAATTTTTGCCTGAGCAGGCTATCCGGAATCATCTTTCAAAAAACGAATCATGGGATCTCGTGATCCTTTAGAGGTTGTGCCCCATGGTAGCCTCTCTCAGGAGAGGACACAAAGCTGTGCATGCAAGTTGTTGCATGTGCTAAGTGTTTAAATGTCCCCTCAATGGGTCATCTCTCCTTTGGAGGGTGTTCATTTTGTGCAAGTGTGTGTTCTTTAGCTCGAGCCGACCACATCATGATTGCGTTTTACTTTGACGCGAACTCTTATCATCAGCTAAAAGCTTGAAAAGAAGCCTCACACTCACGATTGATTGGGTTTTGAATTGACAAAGAGTGGTGGGGGATGAAGTCTCATAGTCCTTTGCCGTTTCACGGGTTAGAACTATAGCTAAACCGTTAGGATAGAACTCGAGCTTTATCCTGTCACCCTTGTGGGTGTTTGTTCCTCGAGGAACTGCCTTAGGGGGCTAGTGGAATGTAGAGTTCTGGTAAGGGCCTTTAAGGGCTGATGGAGCACAGAGCTCATGTAATTACCCTCGGGGGGTATGATGGAACATAGGTTCTCGTACGTGCCCTTGAGGGCAGATGAAATGCGAAGCCCAGGAAAATACCCTTGGGGGTTTGACAGAACTTAGAGTTCTCGTCGTACGTGCCCTCGGGGGCAGATAGAGCGCAAAGCACATAAAAATACCCTCGAGGGTTTGACGGAATTTAGAGTTCTCGTCGTACACACCCTCGAGGGTGGATAGAATGCAAAGCTCGTAAAAATGCCCTCGAGGGTTTGACAAAACTTAGAGTTCTCATCGTACGCACCCTTGGGGGCCGATGGAGCGCCAAGCTCATAAATATACCCTCGAGGGTTTGACGGAACTTAAAGTTCTTGTCGTACGCGCCCTTGGGGGGGGGGGGTTTGGAGTGCCAAGCTCATAAAAATACCCTTGAGGGTATGACGGAACTTAGACTTCTCGTCGTACGTGCCCTCGGGGGTGGATAGAGCGCAAAGCTCATAAAAATACTCTCGAGGGTTTTACAGAACCTAGAGTTCTCGTCATATGCGCCCTCGAGGGCGGATAGAGCACAAAGCTCGTAAAAATACCCTCGAGGGTTGGATGAAACTTAGAGTTCTCATCGTACGCGTCCTCGGGGGCGGATGGAGCGCCAAGCTCGTAAAAATACCCTCGAGCGTTTGACGGAACTTAGAGTTCTCGTCGTATGTGCTCTCCGGGGCGGATGGACCGCGGAGCTCATGGAAGTACCCTCGAGGGTTTCGGTCGAAGCAACAAGTACTTGTAGTTACGGCGCTAAATAAGAAGGCGCGGGTCATTGAGCACATAATATGTCCGCTGCTATGAAGCCCCCCTGTCTGAGAAGGCACATGGCATTAGGCCCGTAATATTGCTGATATGATGCCTTTTAGAAGGCGTAGATATATAAAGATGACTTTTCAGCCTATGTGTAGAAGACCATATCTGCCTGCTTGACTGGACGAGCATATAAAGCTAGAGGACCCGGAGTCCGTCTGAGCACGATGTCACTAATGATCGGTAGAGAAGTTGCCGCAGCTTTATCAATATACTGAGAAGCAACTAGATTCAGTTTGCTTGGTTGCATGAGTTGCAGTTGTACCAACATATTAGTGACGTTATTGGCAAAGTGTTCTGACTCACCAGATACGTTGGTAGCATGCACTGGTGTGAACATTTGATCGTTCATAGTTGGTCACTATATGACCGGATAGATCACAAGATAATAAGAAATGTTGAGTCGGCAAGAAGCTGCAGTAGAAACCCTAGGCGTGAGGGTGCTATGAATTTGTTCCTCGCTTTACGAAGCGATTTATACGTCACCATTAATGCTCGTGAGCGTAATTTAAGCCCCTGCAACAAGAAAAAGTACGTGGCTGAAAAAATAACTTTTGAAGGAATGAAGCATATGAACTTTACTAGTTCAACTATTTATTTAACACAACATTAAGAATGGTGTTCAGACACTGTGGCCCCACTAGGGTTTTCTCGGTTAGCCGACATGGGTGTGTTGCACTACGTGTCGTAGGTGAGCTTAATATGTCATAGCAGTCAGATGCCCCGACATGTGACGTGCTTGCACCACTTGACGCAACTGGAGAAGAGTAGACTAAAAAGTAAATAGGTCTAGCTCTATAAGCCTATTGGAAGCAGCCTATGGAAGGCTTGCTAGCTAAAATTTGTAGTCACTTAATTTTTTAGCAACAACATGCGATGAAATATACGTCGTTTCTAACAATTGTGCGGCATAATAAAAGACACTAAGTGGTTTCAAACCTAAATACGCCCCTTTAACATGTTAAGAGTTTAATGCTTCAAAGCGTGTGTGGCCTAAGTGAAATTTCGGAAACTCTTTAGGCCTTAAATACACATTTTTCATAGGTAAAAGAGCTGATGCTTTTTGTTTTTTTAAAAAGTTGTGGCATGTGTGATATAAAGGAGACCCCTTGGGTATTAAACCTAAATACCCATAATTATGGGGTAAAAAGTTGAATACTTTTTTAAAAAAATTGGAAGAAGTGACCTGATTTGCTTCTGCCCCTTCTTCTTCTTTCGACAGAGAAGCCATAGCTCTTTGTGGCACAAAGGTGAGGCCGGAAAGCAGATCTGACCGGCGATGACACCAACGCATGGCTGGTGCAATAGCAGAGCGTGACTTGGCGAAGCGGCATCCTCGTCACTTTGATCGCGGTGGACAGCATGATGTCAAGGAAGATGGCTGCCGGCAGTGCCACATCGGTGGCCACCGATGATGGCTGCCGGCGACGGGCCTCCTGTCTGTGCTGTAGCAGAGGCTGATGGAGGTGGCGTGGCCGCGGTGGCTGACAGACGTGGCGCCGCAGTAGTGGCCGATGGGGAGATCTTGGAGGATAGCTACGTCGGCGTGTATACAATGGGCTTGGCCATGAGCGATGCCGGCACCTTGCTGGAGGAGATGCCGTGGTGGTGGCGCTGCCGTAGTTCTTCATCTTCATCTCTCTGCTTCTCTTTTTTTGTGGTTGTTATGGTGGCACCGCCGAAGAGGCGACGGAAGAAACAGTCCTTTGGCGACTGATTTTTATTTGTGGTTTGGACTAGAGATTTGCGACGGCGATGGGTTATTCAGTGGTTGAGTGCAACGCATCCTGCCGTCCAGCCGTTTATTGATGTCTGCTTGATTGAGGCAGTGGAAGCTGCCGTCACAGTGGTCTTCGACGGGCTTCGAACAGCCCCATATATTTCCTCTGTTTTGTGATGATGACGGCGGGAACGTTTGATGACAATAAGGTCGCCGGTGGCTTGGTTGCCGGTGGCAGCCTTTTCTATCCTGAAGGTTTTTTCCTTTTATGTGGTTTGGTTGCGATTGCTGCTCCAGCAGCTTCGTCACGGTGGTTGATGGTGACTCCGGTGATGATGGTTGTGCAGGCGTGAGGCTGCTCGTGTAGGCACCGTTGGTTGTGGTGGTGCCACTGGTGGTTCTGCCATAGGCTGCCGGCGACACCTCACTCTGTTTTTTTTACGACAATTGATCTGAGACTTGTGACGGCGGTGGTTCTATCGGTGGTTTGACACGTAGCCGCCGGAGTTTGGGATACAACTGTTGAATTTTCTTGAGGTCAAACGGCTAGGCTGGCGTGTCCCACGGATGGCGCCAATCTGTTGCTACTAAAAATATGCTCCGCGTATAATCCAGAACCCGAGCCTGAACCGATGACCTTCTAGACAGAAAACGAGTGACCGCCGACTGGGGTTCCTGGCGGAGAACTTTCCGATGCTTAAGTCAGAGCCTGAAAAAGCATGAAAGACTGTGTGTCTGTGTGTAATTGTCCTATACCTGAGGAGGTAGGCCCCTTTATACAACTGTTAGGAGGACTGAGTCGTGGGTCAGATGTGTTAAGATTACGTTAGGATCCTCGATGATCATGTCACAATCTTTGAGGACTCTTTTAGAGATAAGAAAATCATCAGTTTCTCAGTTTGACTGGGATTCACCGGGTGTCCCCCAATTATTAGGAGTTATATTTGAGTTATATCAGGCGTGAAATTAATTTTTGGATCAAACAATTGGGCAATCCGGGTAAAGGTACGATTCTCTATCTTTCTCTTGAGTATTTTTATTTCTAGATTGTCTTCCCTCCCTGCGTTCGGATCTCGGTTAACAACATAAAGATATTAAAATTAGAATCAATGTTTTCTATTTAATCTAACATAGAATTCTAGACAACTAGAAGTGTAGTCAATTAGATTTCAATAAAATCAGAGTTTTCTATTTCATCTCACTTAGAATTCTAGACAACTAGAGGTGTAGTCAATTAGAATTCAATGCCTGCTCTGACTAGAAGAAGTCGAGTCTATCTAAAAGAGTCAAAGACCGAATTTAGGTCACCTTTTCTTGAGATCCGGTAGAAGTATGACGGTTTTGATTCCAGTTTGTTCTATCAGATATGTAGGCCATTTGACCCCGTTGTCGAATTCAAACCAAATTAGGTTTAATTAGTATTCTTTTTATTATTTGTTTGGGATGAAAATTGTGAAAAGCATATAAAACAATTTAGAGACCAATTAGGATGTATCGGGCGCCTAAAACCTTCCCGCTGAAGAACATACTTCCCGAACCTGAATTTTCGATTTCGTAGGTTAGAAGTTTCAATTGGACAATTCATATTCAAATTAGAGTTCTTGTTTTCTCTTTAAAAACTAAATTAACCCTAAAAATAATTACGACTCGAGTTGGACCTCCACGGGTCTAGATTTTCTTAGCGGTTCGCTACAAGAACTGATATGCATTATGTTGGTATTTTGGATGAGATGTATATATCTTTAGGTTTGGTTGTTCAATGACCATTTCATTTGTATGGTATTGAAAATGAGAACATCTGGATGGTTATTGTTAAGACGTGGATGTTGAATGTCTTATGGTTATATGACATTAGCTTGTAATTGGTTTTATTGACGAATTTATTAGCTCATATATCCACTTAGTTGTTAATTATTCGTGCTGGAGCAGGAATTATTCAAGTACTTCACTTTCACGTCATTTTTTGGAAAATGTTTCTGATATGGGCAAAATTATCAGTGTCAAGATGACGACACGTGTCGTCATCCGGAAGAACCATAACTTATGCATTGAATCCACTTCTCCATAAATGATGGTAACAGCCCATTAAAAGGAGATTAATGGATCATTAATCCCGGAATAAGTCTCTATTTAGGTAACCCCCTAATAAGGAGACATAACTACCCTCTGATGGGGAGCTCTATATAAAGGAAATGGAGATAAAGAAAGAGGTAAGTTTTCTGGTTCAACAGTAATAGTCAAATTCAAACAGATTGACTGACTTAATCATCGGAGTGTCTCCGCCGGAAACACTTACGGCGAAGTAACCGGTGTTGTTTTTGTTGCGCAGGCTCACTTACGAATCATCGGAAGCGTGTTCCAGATTTCATCCACAACATTTTGGCGCCATCCGTGGGACACGAAATTCGTAAGTAAATCATGTCGCAGAATGCTAATCCGCAAGCTCAGTTAGGAGGAGCCCCTCCACCAGGGTTATCTTCAGCTCTGATGCACGACCCAGTTCGGGGGGTCTCCACATCTCAGCCGCCCAACCGCGGCAAAAAGATTATGGGTGCACCATCCATCACTACTATGGCGCGAACCACTGCGGTACCTGTAACCCCTGCAGTAATACTAACTGTCGTAACGGCACCGGCATCTATTGCAGTGGTACCGCCGGTGGTGACATTCACCCCTCCATCCGTAAACACAGTCTTGCGTCCACTCCAAACTGTTGGCATATCTGAAGCTCCCTTTACCGGTGTCACCACTATGGGAGTGAACATCACTCCATCTACGGATAACCAAACCGACCTGATGGCCGTTATCCGAGCAATGCAACAATCTATTGAGAAATTGCAAGCTGCTATAGAACATCCGCCTCCACAGTCGGAACCTCTCAGGCCTCCGGGCACTTCAAAGACCCCGGAACAAACAAGTCACAACCAACACGAGACCCAGGAAGTAAATGAAGAATTTGACGACGAAAGGCGAAATCCAAGATCTAGAAAGCGTCGAGAAAATTATAATGAGGCTCACTCTTACCCCAATACTGGAGGTAATCGGGCGGAATAATACTCCAACGCTCCGATTATAACTGGACAGCCATTCTCCGAAGAGATCGATCTCTTCCCAACTCCTCCGAACTTCAAAATGCCTCAGTGCGAGTCATATGATGGCAAGGGAGACCCAATGGAACACTTAGCCCGCTTTACCTCAGGGATGAATCTGCATCTGGTGCCTGATCAAATAATGTGCCGGGCTTTCCCTGTGACGTTAAAAGGAGCCGCACACGTATGGTTCCAGCACTTAGCTCCTCGTTCCATTTCTTGCTGGGCCCAGTTGGCCGAATCCTTCCGAAGCAATTTCCTCACGAGTCGCATTCAGAGGAAGAATTCTTCGGCCCTTTTTCGTATAATTCAGGGACCAAAGGAATCCCTAAAATCATACTACGCTCGCTTTAACACTGAAAAGCTCCTTATCGATCATTTGGATCCAGGAGTAACCTTTGCAGCAATGGCTAGGGGAGTCAGGCCGGGAACGCCTCTACGTTTCTCTTTGAACAAGCGCGCACCAGAAAATATGTCAGATCTCCTTAATAGAGTGGAGAAGTATATTCGGGCAGAGGAGGATTCGAAATCATCACAACAAGAAGAGATTTACTCTGGGCAGAAGAGGCGCGATCGTCCGGAAGGGAGCAATCAGGATGAACCCAAGCGTCCGCGAGCGCCCCTCTTGAAGTCATTTACTCCTCTTAATACTACACGCGGACATATTCTTCACCAAATCAAAGGCCAAAACATCCTCAAATGGCCCAAGCCTATGAGAGGCCCAGCGGAGAGAAGGGATACTCAAGTATACTGCCATTTCCACAAGGACCACGGTCACACGACAGAAGAATGCAAGGTGCTTCAGCGAGAAATAGAGAATCTCATCGCTAGGGGACACCTCAAGCAGTTCGTCAAAAACAACCATCAACAGTAGACTGGAGGAAGAGGTAACCCTCGAAGAACCGACGAACCACCCCCAAAGGATCCGCCTGTTATCCATACCATCTCTGGAGGACCTAGCGCCGGCGGCCTATCTAGCTCTTCACGAAAAGCCTATGCTAGATAGGTAAATCTTGCACAAGGACCGGCAAAGCGAGCAAAAGAACTCCCCTTGCTAGAATTTGATGACACAAATCTTGAGGGAGTGAGCCTTCCACATGATGATGCCCTCGTCATCACTTTGAGGAAGCTCGGCCGACATCCTTTTCGACGATGCCTTCAATCAAATGGGGATCTCTGAGGATAGGGTAAAGCCAATATCTTCTCCTTTGTACGGCTTCATAGGTGCTTCTGCACCGGTAAAAGGGATTGCCTCCCTTACGGTCGTCGCAGGAGAAATGCCTCGTCAGGCAGTGCATACACTCGATTTCCTTATTGTCAAAGTTAAATCGTCATACAATGGAATTTTGGGACGAACAGGCCTCAACAAACTGCAGGCATTGGCATCAACCTACCATCTCACCATGAAGTTTCCTACGCCATCAGGAGTTGGTTATGTGAAAGGCGATCAGATTCTAGCCCGAAGGTGTTACGTGGCATCGTGCAAGGTCGAAGAGACTCTCTCTATTGACGACCAGCGAGACGAAAAGACTCTGAGACGCGCGGAGCCTGTAGAAGCTCTTGTTTCTGTGCCAATCAGTGAGGGGGATGATGAGCAACAAGTAAGGATTGGTTCAATGCTGGAGCCAAGAATTAGAGATCAGCTAGTCTCTTTCCTTCGATCCAGTATAGACGTCTTCGCGTGGAGTGCTGCGGACATGCCGGGCATTGATCCATCAGTAATCACTCACCAACTTTCAGTCGATCCCAAGTTCAAGCCCGTCAAGCAGAAGAAGCGACCTTTCGCCCCAGAAAGACAGGCGATAATCAAAACCGAAATCGATAAGCTCCTGACTGCTGATTTCATCAAGGAAATTGACTATCCTGAGTGGATATCCAATGTGGTTATGGTACCGAAGGATGGAACAAACAAGTGGAGAATCTGCACTGATTACACGGATCTGAACAAAGCATGTCCCAAGGATAGTTACCCATTGCCTCGCATCGATACGTTAATCGACGCTACGTCGGGTCACCAACTGCTTAGCTTCATGGATGCGTTTTCCGGATATAACCAGATCCGCATGCAGGCAGACGACGTAGCTAATACGGCCTTCATCACTGATCAAGGCTTATTTTGCTACAACGTCATGCCCTTCGGGTTAAAAAATGCTGGTGCCACGTACCAACGGTTAGTCGATAAAATATTCAAACCCCTCATTGGGAAGGGCATGGAGGTCTATGTCGACGACATGCTTGTCAAAAGCCTTCAGGCGGAGGACCACATTGCTGATCTACGACAGTGTTTCGCACTCCTCCGCGAGTATCGCATGCGCCTCAACCCTACTAAGTGCGCTTTTGGTGTATCGTCCGGGAAATTCCTTGGGTTTATGATCTCCGAGAGGGGGATTGAAGCTAACCCCGATAAGATCCAAGCAATTCAAGAAATGGTTGCTCCAAGACGCGTCAAGGAAATACAAGTCCTGACGGGAAGAATAGCTGCCCTCGGCAGGTTTCTCTCTAAATCTGCTGAGCGTTGCTTGCCTTTCTTTAAGGCGTTAAAGAACATCAAAAATTTCGAGTGGACAGACGAATGTCAAACCTCCTTCGACAAACTGAAGGAGTATCTTTCGTCACTGCCTCTGCTCTCTAAGCCCCTCCCTGGAGAAGATCTTTTCCTTTATTTGGCCGTTTCAGAATCCGCCGTCAGTGCGGTTTTAATTCGAGAGCAAGATGGTCGACAACTCCCCATCTATTATGTGAGCAGGATTCTCCAGGGAGCTGAACAGAGATATCCGAGTACGGAAAAATTGGCATTTGCTCTTTTGATCGCCGCAAGGAAGCTTTGTCCGTACTTTCAGTCTCACACAATGGTGGTGCTCACCGACAAACCTCTTAGGCGAATACTGCACAAGCCTGATCTCTCGGGTCGTCTCGTTCCATGGTCGATCGAATTGGGCGAGTTTGACATCCATTATCGACCACGGCCTTCAGTTAAGGGACAAGCCTTGGCTGACTTCGTTGTTGAGTGTACTTTCCCCATTGAAGACGAAGAGCCGATCCTCGTTCAACCCGAATTGTTCGCTTGGACACTCTTCGTGGATGGATCCTCAAACACACATGGGAGTGGTGCGGGATTAATTCTTAACGGACCAGAGGGCCTGATCATTCAATACGCTCTTCGTTTTGATTTCCAAGCTTCGAACAATGAAGCTGAGTACGAAGCTTTGATAGCAGGGATACACCTCGCTCACGCCATGCGGGCATCATCCCTTCATGCTTTCAGCGATTCAGCGCTCGTTGTAAAACAGATGTCAGGAGAGTACGAAGCAAAGGATCCTAAGATGGCCACTTACCTGTCTAAAGCCAAAGAAGTAGCTCGCATATTTACTCTCTTCAAAATCACACAAATCCGCCGCGAGGATAACACTTCCGCAGATGCACTTTTAAGGTTAGCCTCTCAGGATCCATCCGGTTTTGGCCGCAGCATTCATCTCGAACTTCTGCATGAGCCAAGTATTACAACGAGGGAAGTCATGCAAACCGAGCATGAACCATCGTGGATCGATCCCATCAAGGCCTACCTTCAGGACGGCACGTTACCTGCCGACCGGAAGCAAGCCAGGAGCATCGTTCTTCGCTCGGCTCGGTATGCTGTTGTGGACGATGTATTATACAAGCGTTCCTTCACACTTCCTTACCTCCATTGCCTCACACCGACAGAATCGAATTATGCTCTGCGGGAAGTTCATGAAGGCATTTGCGGACAACACTTGGGAGGACGCGCCTTAGCGCACAAAGTTCTTCGACATGGGTATTATTGGCCGACAATACATCGTGACGCTTTGGACTTCACTAAAAAATGTGATGCTTGCCAACGTTTTTCTTCAATCCCTAGACAATCACCAAGCCCCTTGTCATCGTTGAGTTGTTGCATACCTTTTGCTATGTGGGGAATGGACATCATGGGTCCTTTCCCCGCAGCAACGGCTCAGCGTCGATTCATAATCGTGGCAATTGATTATTTCACCAAGTGGGCAGAAGCAGAGGCCCTGGCCACGATTACCGAAAAGAAATGTGAAGACTTTTTCTGGCGCACCATTGTTTGCCGTTTTGGAATTCCACGGGTGCTCGTCACAGATAATGGCAAACAATTTGACAACTTAACTTTTCGAAGTTTTTGCACTAATCTATCGATCGAGCAACGCTTCACTTCCGTGGCACACCCATAGACGAATGGACAAACTGAAGTTACGAACCGCACACTTCTTCAGGGGATAAAGAAGAGGCTGGATCGAGCGAAAGGTTTGTGGGTCGAAGAGTTACCCAAAATTCTTTGGGCCTACAATACCACCACCAGAACTCCTACTGGCGAGACCCCATTCAGTCTGTCTTTCGGAACGGAAGCTCTCATACCTGTGGAAGTAGGGTTACCTTCTCTTCGGCTCACATCGTATGACCCAATACAAAATGAGGAGGCTCTCCGGGCTAATCTCGACCTCCTTGATGAACGCCGTGAGCAAGCGGCCATGCGCCTCGCAGCTTACCAGCATCGTGTATCCAGGTTGTATGATCAGAGAGTTCGTCCACGGGCTTTCCGAGTGGGCGACTTAGTCCTACGCCGCATAGAAGCTTTAGCCCCGCGCAAAGCCATTGGCAAGTTAGCACCCAACTGGGAGGGCCCTTACAGGGTTGTGAGATTAGGAGGCTCCGGGGCTTATCACTTGGAACAATTGGATGGCAAGGCAATTCCTCGAACATGGAATGCGATGCATTTAAGGCGATATTATCCATAAACAGACCGAAAGGGGGGGCAATCCCTTCTCAGTCTGTGTTTAATTTTTAAGCTGATCTCTCAGCCTGAGTCTGTTTATGTTTTAAGTTGATAGCCTTAATTTGTAGGTGACTCCAGAAGCATATTTTGATATGAATAAAAATCAAAATGCATGAAAGTTGATTGCGTCAATAAAAACCTGATTGCATTAAAAGTCAAAAGTTACGAGGATCCTAGGCAGTACAACAGGAAATCTTAAAATCTAGTCTACTCTACTAGACAAAGAAATCCTATCTACTCGTCCTGATCAGCAACATCCAGCTCATGAGAAGAACCTTTGGGCATAGGTACCGATTGCCTTGGAATCGTTCCTGAACCTGACCCCGAAGCACCCGGACTGCGACTAACTGAGGAACTAGGCACCCACAGACCAGCAGCTCTACGTTCGGCTTCTTCAGCCCGAAGAGCATCCTCTGCAGCAGCTTCACGAGCAAATTTATGCTCGTAGATACTCAAGTCGTACTCAGGATGATCCTTCAAAATGTCCACCTTGCACTCCTTATAACCATGAACAAGTGCCCTTTTTGAGTCACGGTAATGCAGGTCCATAAAAAACTGTGACTTCTTGAACTGCTGCACGGCTTGAGCAGCAATCGATGACTTCTCAGCATCGAAGCAATTGACTCGAGTCGTTAGCTGCTCCACTTTCCTGCCCAAATCCTCCACCTTCTTCTCTGCCTCTCGACGAAAGTTGTTTTCTATCATAACATTTTTCTTCTCCTCGTCCAATAATTTGTCAGCGGCAATAAGTTTCTCTGCCCCGATTTGCACCTGTGCCATGGCCTGAGACATCAGCTAGACCATACCATTGGCCGTCTCATTGACACCGTACCCCGACATGTCTTGCGGTCCATGGGAATGATTGCATGACTAGACCAGTCCCATGCCGTACGAGGAGATTTGAAGACAGACTCATCAACCGATACTCCCCAGGCCGGACAATGCGGAGTGTCAGGTCGAGCAGAAGAGGAAGTAGCTCTGCTGCCGCCTCTACCAGAGATTCTTCATTTCTTGGAACTTTCTTGTGACTTGTCTACCCTAGACAAGGCCAAAACAAAGTCTTCAGATTGTGCCACCTTCGGCTGTGATCCAAAAACCAAAGCTCCAAAATCCAGGTCCTGCACTTCCTCCTCAATACCATGAGCGGTAGCCAGCTCATCAGGAATGATCTCCCCCAAAACACCTTGGGCATTGAACAATGGAGGATCCCCTTGTGCGCGCGACGACATGTTTTCTGCACACGAAACAGAGTTAGTACACCATTCAATATTACGTAAATATAAGCTTTGATAAGAACTTTACCAGGGTCATTCTCGCCCTCCTCTTCCTCCTCATCAAAATCTTAAGGCTCAAGGGGAAGAATGATGCCACACTCACGGAGCTGGGAATTGCTCAAGGGATATCTGGATTCTAAAGGTTCAGCATCCTTAAGCTTCGCAATATGCTCAAGGTCAGTTTTCGACAAGTCCTTTTCTTTCAGTCTATTACAAGCCCTCGTCTCACATTCTGGGAGCCATACATTATAGACTTCGCCCCTTTGGGACTTGGGCAGTTTAACAAACAAAAACCTCTCCTTCCAATTATGGTTGGATGATGGGGGGTGTGGAAACAAGTTGGCTTCGGCCTTTGGACGACGACTTAAAAAATACCAACCTACTTGTTTAGTGATTGCACAGATGGTAAAGAACCATCTGAATACCCTAACTCTAGGGTTTAATCCTAGCTTATGGCATCGGTAGATGAAGAAACTCATAAAGCGCCACGCGTGAGGGGGAAGTTGGCCGGGTGCAAGCCCGTAAGTATTTAGAAGCCTAACAAAGAAAGGGTGGAGGGGAATTCTAAAACCATTGATAAACATATCCCAATAAACACCTACTTCGTCAATTGTAGTCATGTTTGCCGCCTCATCCTCGTCTGGAAGCCTTAATTTTACAATCGGCGAAATTTCACAACGATCGTGTAGAAGCTTCAGATCATAACTACTTAGCTTGCTTCTTAGTGTGTGCGCATCGAAAGGCTTGGGAGATTGGGCGTTCTCCGTTAAAACTTCCTTAGCAGGCACACCCCTAGATTCTTGAAAAGGAACCAAAGGAACTCCAATTTCTAAGAACAAGGGATCAAAGGTAGGCTCTATCCTAAAACCTAGAGGGTCAGGTTCAGAAACATGTTCCTCACCGTCATTAGACATAATTTCAGATCAAAACAGAAGATTTCAAAAGAAAAAGTTTGAAACTTACTTGAAAAAAAGAGAGTAGATCTTCAAACTCAAAACTTAAAAATCTTCAAAAGTCCCAAGACGATCTCTCTCCCTTACTCTCTGAGAAAATGAAGCAAGTAGTGAAGTGGGTAAAAGGTTTCACTCCTTATATAGAAAACAACAGACCCATCCAATGGATGAGATCTCATGACCAATCAAGTCACTAGACACGTGGCATACATCTAAGAAATTTTACAGGAGCAAATTTACCTATTTACCCCATGACGGTAACACAATAGAGATGAGGAGACGAGCTACTTTGGTCCTAGCCTCTGCCGAGCAGACGAGCGCAATGGACCACACGCCTCTGCTCTTGACGAGCAGACGAGCTACTTTGGTCCTAGCCTCTGCCGAGCAGGCGAGCGCAATAGACCACACGCCTCTGCTCTTGACGAGCAGACGAGCTACTTTGGTCCTAGCCTCTGCCGAGCAGGCGAGCGCAATGGACCACACGCCTCTGCTCTTGACAAGCAGACGAGCTACTTTGGTCTTAGCCTCTGCCGAGCAGACGAGCGCAATGGACCACACGCCTCTGCTCTTGACGAGCAGACGAGCTACTTTGGTCCTAGCCTCTGCCGAGCAGACGAGCGCAATGGACCACACGCCTCTGCTCTTGACGAGCAGACGAGCTACTTTGGTCCTAGCTTCTGCCGAGCAGACGAGCGCAATGGACCACACGTCTCTGCTCTTGACGAGCAGACGAGCTACTTTGGTCCTAGCCTCTGCCGAGCAGACGAGCGCAATGGACCACACGCCTCTGCTCTTGACGAGCAGACGAGCTACTTTGGTCCTAGCCTCTGCCGAGCAGACGAGCGCAATGGACCACACGCCTCTGCTCTTGACGAGCAGACGAGCTACTTTGGTCCTAGCCTCTGCCGAGCAGACGAGCTACTTTGGTCCTAGCCTCTGCCGAGCAGACGAGCGCAATGGACCACACGCCTCTGCTCTTGACGAGCAGACGAGCTACTTTGGTCCTAGCCTCTGCCGAGCAGACGAGCGCAATGGACCACACGCCTCTGCTCTTGACGAGCAGACGAGCGCAATGGACCACACGCCTCTGCTCTTGACGAGCAGACGAGCTACTTTGGTCCTAGCCTCTGCCGAGCAGACGAGCACAATGGACCACGCCTCTGCTCTTGACGAGCAGACGAGCGCAATTGACCACGCCTCTGCTCTTGACGAGCAGACAAGCACAATGGACCACATGCCTATGCTCTTGACGAGCATACGAGCTACTTTGGTCCTAGCCTCTGCCGAGCAGACGAGCGCAATGGACCACACGCCTCTGCTCTTGACGAGCAGACGAGCTACTTTGGTCCTAGCCTCTGCTGAGCAGACGAGCGCAATGGACCACACGCCTCTGCTCTTGACGAGCAGACGAGCTACTTTGGTCCTAGCCTCTGCCGAGCAGACGAGCACAATGGACCACGCCTCTGCTCTTGACGAGCAGACGAGCGCAATGGACCACGCCTCTGCTCTTGACGAGTAGACGAGCGCAATGGACCACACGCCTCTGCTCTTGACGAGCAGACAAGCTACTTTGGTCCTAACCTCTGCCGAGCAGACGAGCGCAATGGACCACCTGCTCAGACGAAGGCTACATGCCACATCTCTGCTCGGCCAAGCCGAGTAGACGACTTCCAAATGCGTCTCTGCTCGGCCAAGCCGAGTAGACGACTTCCAAAGGCGTCTCTGCTCGGCCAAGCCGAGTAGACGACTTCCAAAGGCGTCTCTGCTCGGCCAAGCCGAGTAGACGACTTCCAATGGCGTCTCTGCTCGGCCAAGCCGAGTAGACGACTTCCAAAGGCGTCTCTGCTCGGCCAAGCCGAGTAGACGACTTCCAATGGCGTCTCTGCTCGGCCAAGCCGAGTAGACGACTTCCGAAGGCGTCTCTGCTCGGCCATGCCGAGTAGACGACTTCCAAGTTCATCTCTGCTCGGCCATGCCGAGTAGACTTCCAAGGGCACCTCTGCTCGGCCATGCCGAGTAGACTTCCAAGGGCACCTCTGCTCGGCCAAGCCGAGTAGAAGATCCCGAGTGTCTGCTCGGCCAAGCCGAATAGACAACTTCCAAGTTCATTTCTAAACCGTTCCAAGCCGAATAGACAACTTCCAAGTTCATTTCTAAACCGTTCCAAGCCGAGTAGACAAGTCCCAAGTCTGATCTGTTCGGCCCCTACGATATTTCACTTCAGCTCATGTTAGCCGAATGGTTTTTAATCAGGCAGAAAGACATTCCAACATTCCATAATCCTCTTCGGAAAAGGGAACATGGAATGGGGGGCAAATGATATGGGCAAAATTATCAGTGTCAAGATGACGACACGTGTCGTCATCCGGAAGAACCATAACTTATGCATTGAATCCACTTCTCCATAAATGATGGTAACAGCCCATTAGAAGGAGATTAACGGATCATTAATCCCGGAATAAGTCTCTATTTAGGTAACCCCCTAATAAGGAGACATAACTACCCTCTGATGGGGAGCTCTATATAAAGGAAATGGAGACAAAGAAAGAGGTAAGTTTTCTGGTTCAATAGTAATAGTCAAATTCAAACAGATTGACTGACTTAATCATCGGAGTGTCTCCGCCGGAAACACTTCCGGCGAAGTAACCGGTGTTATTTTTGTTGCGCAGGCTCACTTACGAATCATCGGAAGCGTGTTCCAGATTTCATCCACAACAGTTTCTATTATCAGTGTTAGGCCAATGTTTTTTCAAGAAATGTCACAATACGCCAGGCAAAAATTTAGTGACAATTGCGTAAAAGTGCAATAAATAAGAATGACATTTGGAAGATAATGCTGCCAAACAAAAACCGGCACTTCGATGGAAGTGTTGTTAATTTAGTGGCATTTTTTTTTTCTGTGCAAAGTTTTGATTTCCGAAGTTGACTATTGACCCCATAAGAGACACTTGTAAATGTCGCATATAAGTGTCGTAAATTAGGGACCAACGTGTATAAGAAGTGTCGAGATTTCCCAAGGGACGAATTTGTGACGTTTGAGAAAAGCGTTGATGAAATGTCTGGAAATCACTTTGCGACTCTTTTGCTGTAATTGGTGATACTTTTTTAGTGTCGCCGAAATCCTTTTTTTTTTTTTTTGTAGTGGTGATGGTGTATGGTTGCTGTAATGGTGACGAGGATGGAAGAAGAAGTGATCAGGGACATTTTTTTCTTATCGACAGTCTTACCGTTTGAGTTCTAAACGATTATGAGCTCTTTTTAGCCATTGGACTTAAAAACAAAATTTTAACTACTTCTTTGGCATGTTGTAAATACCGTGGGTTGTAAATACCGTGGACTCAAGCTGAATGCGATATATACATTAGGATACAGATTGACATCAACTCGAAAACAAACCCTAAAACAGATTAGATCTTTTCATTGTAATCTTTCTCATTTATAAACAAACCACGAATTTCAAGACTTACAAATAGCCGAATCATAAACAAACACAAAACACCAAAAACAAAGAACAAAAAGCGAAAAAATTGAAAGTGAGAGAGAGGCCCATTTGCTTAGCAAACTATCCACACGCCAATAGGATTCCATTTGTCACAAAGTTAGCCCATTTTGTGAAAAAATTCTGAATTAGATTCTCTTTGACGTCATTCCTTCAACAAAGACTTCGTTAGGATCTTTAATTCTTTACTATGCTTTGAAAATCAAACATCCTAAACGAGTCAACCATGTTAAAAAGATTATGGTGAAGATTTGTTAGTAAATATGGTAATTACTATTAATTTCCAAGAAAAAGGAATGAACGTTAAAGATTATACTAAAGATATCACCCAGTCAAAGCAATAATCAAAAGCCTAAATCGGGGTCAAGATCTGCAATGCCGGTCAAAATTTTGGCAATTAGATCAGTTGTTCTAGAAGTCCAATCCAACGGCTGTCTAGTGCCGAAATTCCCTCCTTTTATGTTATATATGTACCGCACAGCCAGCGGCCATATCTGGAAGCCCATTACAAAACCACACAATGAAGAGATTGCCTGGAATGCATCTTGTTTTACTTGCTCTTCTGTTTGCTCTAAGTTCCATTCACTATGCAGCCTCAGATGCAATCTATGACAAGTTTGTTGAATGCCTATTATGCCATTCCAACACAAGTGATCAAATCTCGTCGATAGTCTTTAGTCCCGAGAACCCATCTTACAAGTCTGTGCTACTGAACTACATCAGAAACCTGCGTTTCACTACAGCGAAAACTCCCAAACCCGCCATCATTGTCACCCCTACAAGTGAAGCGCATGTCCAAGCCGCGGTCATCTGCGCCAAAAGCAACAACCTGCTCATGAAAGTCCGTAGCGGCGGCCATGATTACGAGGGTATATCTTATATCTCAAATGGCACATTTATAATTCTCGATATGTTCAACCTTAGAGCGATTGATATTAATATTGCTGACGAGTCTGCTATTGTTCAAGCCGGCGCAACTTTAGGCGAACTTTACTACAGTATTTGGGAGAAAAGTAAAGTTCATGGATTTCCTGCTGGGGTTTGTCCAACTGTAGGCGTTGGTGGCCACATAAGTGGTGGAGGGTATGGAAATATGTTGAGAAAATACGGGTTAACGATAGATCATGTATACGATGCAAAGATAGTAGATGTTAATGGTAGGATTTTGGACAGGTATGCCATGGGAGATCTCTTTTGGGCAATTAGAGGTGGTGGTGGTGCTAGTTTTGGTGTTATTTTGTCATACAGTCTTAAACTCGTCCAAGTGCCCGAAATTGTGACATATTTTCGGGTTATGAAGACCTTGGCTCAAAATGCCACCGATGTTGTATACCAGTGGCAGTATGCCATGCAAAAGATCGATAATGATCTTTTCATTAGACTGCTTTTGCAACCAGTAAATTCGGACACAAAAGGCCAGAAAACTTTGAGGGTGTCATTTATAGGAAACTTTTTGGGTGATGCGGATAGGCTAATAAATGTTATGAGTGAGGGGCTTCCTGAATTGGGTTTGAAGAAGGAGGATTGTATGGAAATGAGTTGGATAGAGTCGATGCTTGTTTGGGCGAATTTTGATCAGGGAACACCACCCTCAGCTTTTCTCAACCGGACTTATGATTCGAATTTTCTTAAGAGGAAATCAGATTACGTGAACAAACCGATTTCCAAGGCTGGGTTGGATTCGATCTGGAAGAAGATGATTGCACTAGGGAAAACTGGACTTGTTTTCAATTCCTATGGTGGGAGGATGAGTGAAATTCCCGAGGACGAAACGCCTTTTCCTCACCGGGCAGGGAATTTGTACAAAATCCAGTACTCGGTGAATTGGGAAGATGGAGGAATTGATGCTGAAAGCAAGTACTTGGATCAGATTAGACAGCTTTACAGTTTTATGACCCCTTTTGTGTCAAACAACCCGAGAGAGTCTTATCTAAACTATAGGGACCTGGACATTGGTGTTACGGACAATGGTAGAAACGGTTACAATGAAGCTTTGGTTTATGGGAGGAAGTATTTCAAGGGAAATTTTGATAGGCTGGTGGCAGTGAAGTCTGCAGTGGATCCAGATAATTTCTTCAGGAATGAGCAAAGTATCCCACTTCAGCCATCCAAAGGAAACAATAGGAAGTAGAGGGAGACCATGTGGTGCAGACCCGTTCTTCTTCCATGTGATCGGCTCATTATGTTCAAGTAAAATTGCTAATGATTGGCTTATCTCATTCATACTGGTGTAAAATGCATCTCTTTGTTTTGCCTTTCATTCCTTTTTGACTTTCTTTCAGTCGCCAACCATAGGCTACATGTTCAGTGGCGGTGGTTTATTATCTTCACATGCAAACATTAGCCTATGAGCAACAACGTGCATACAAGGCAATAAAATATTTGACTTGTTCTACAGTTGCCAAGTCCGTATAGATGCGTTGGAATAGGAAGTGGTGTCGCATTTTCTATTGTCCATGAGCAGACCAAGGCCAGAGAAGAGAATATTCAGGTTTTCGCAAAAGTTGACCGAGTGCACCAAACAGCTCATTTCTTTACGCGTTGTGGAGGGTATGACTGTTTGGTGCAGTGCCATCTTTATACAAGATGTACCTACTCTATTAAATTGAACAAAATCGCCTTATATATAGAAATAGAAACCCAAAAAAAGATGGTGTAAGAATGTATGCTTCCTGGATTTATGTTTCCTCTGTTGGACCGGGGGGTTTGTTGGCGTAGTAAAAACATAATATATAAACGTTAAAAGAATTTTTTCGAGAAAAGCTTCGTTAGAGTTTTCTCTTGCTTTCTGGGCGAACTATGGTGCGATCTTCTCCTACTCTGTCCAGGATGGCCTTCGGTTGAGGTTCATCCAGTTGATTAACTTGTAGCTTGCCTGCTTCAGTCACCCCTCTTCGCTTCCCCCTCCCCTCGTTTTTCCTTTTAACTTGTGTTGGGTTTTCTTTCCTTAACACGTCTTCGACTGAGAATTCTTCCAACATGGAAGAACCTTTTGTTGACTTATCGATTTTGATGATTCCAAATTTATTATCTCTAACATTAATCTGACAACATTATTAAGATAAATATTTCAGGATTTATCTTAATCAAACAAAGACAAGATCATGCCTTGGACAAAATTTGAATTCGGACTTGGATTTAGGATTCAAAGACTCTGACTACATTGAAGATGCAAGAACCTGAAGTCTATTTTATCCATGTTAGCATTTCTAAGTCCTTCTTAAAAGATCTCACAGAAATTCAAGTAAAGAATCAAAATTGAATGTTTTTGTCGAAGATAAACAGTTTGTAGTTGACTAAATTGTGCAGTTCCTTCGTTCCAGTCTTAAAAATTAAGTTTTTAGTCGAAACAAAAGTTTTTTGTCGAAGCAAAAGTTTTTAGTCGAAGCCAAAAGTTTTCAGTCGAATGAAATGGACTTTTCAGTCGACTAAAACTTATGTTTCAGTCGACTCAATTTTCCAGTGTCTCTTCTCACTAAGTTTTTAGTCGACTAATCTTTTAGAGTAGTTCTTTTAGTCGACTCAAACTTATGTTTCAGTCAAATATATTTTAAGGCTTTCCCTTCACAACGGTTCCATTTTTTTCTCTAGTATAAAAATGGTTCCTTGAGAGCATTTAATATACTTCTCGCGAATCTTTTTCAATACTCTCTCTAACTCATCTCAAAATAATCTCTCATCATGTTCTCTAATTCTCATCTATTCTCTGTTGAGTGAGTTCATCTTTGAGATAGTTTATTGTAAGCTTCTTGATTTGGTTCTTGAAAGAATACAGAACTTCCCACCGAAGAAGGCTTAGTCTTAGTTTATTCATTGTAACATGTGCTCAAGAAGAAGCTTGTTTGTTGTTTTTAAATTGTAAATCTCTTTTCATTTGTAAACAATTGGAAACCCTGGAAGGGTTTCGAAAATTGTACTGCGGTTTGAGCTAGCACCCGAAGCTAGCTGGTTAGTGAAAGGCTCGAGTATGTCTCCCTTGTGTGGAGTGCTCGGGGACTGGATGTAGGCTGGTGGGGCCGAACCATTATAAATCTCTGTGTTGAATTTATTATTGTTATATCTATCATTACTTTGTAATCTCATTTTTAATTTATACTCAAAGCTGTAAATCACCTATTCACTCTCATTTAGGTGTATTTAGGGACCTACACCTTTAGACCGCACTGATTATTAGAGCCAAACGAGGCAAAGAGAATTTAAGTTTTAGTTTTGGTCATTAGAACCCCTACGTGGGTTAATATTGTCATTTAGAAATTTTTACTTAGTCTTGTCGTTTCAATTATGGTAGTACGCTAAGAGTACTATATTATTCAATGGTTTAGTGGCTCTGACTAACTAATGATTCTAAATTGGTTGAGTTTGAGGGTTTTATTACCTTAGTGTTTATGATCAAGTGAGTGTTAACGTTCCAGAGATCCAGGGATGTTACACCCCTGATATTTAATGTTTACTTTTGAAAAAAAAAGGAGAAGAAAAGAAAAGAAAAGAAAAGAAAATTAAAGAGCATGGGGACGTAATGAGTATTTTGAAATTCTTATTGTTTTAGGAATATATGTATATATCTTTTAGGTATCTGATAGTTACGTACAATATATATTTCATAGTAATACAAGAAAGTTCAGATAAACTTCCAGATAATACCTAGGAAGAAGAGCCTCTTGAGATTTTGATCATTACTTCAAAATAAGAATTTATTTGAGTATCGAATTGAGGTTTGTAGTTGGAACCTTACGAATTTTTGTTATTGTTGGAACCCTAATTATAACTTTTGGGTATATTAATTTTTAGGAATTTTGAAATAATTGATTAAGAAGATCAAAGTTTTTGGTGGAATTGAACAATTGAAGGTAAGGGTTTACTTTTAAAATCTGATTCAGCTTTGGACTAATCATTCATGTAAGGGCGTACTTTTGCAATTTGAAAGCGGTCCCCAGGATCCTAATCCAGGTTTCTCACCTGGGTTCGAATCCTGCCCGCCGCACTTGTTGGTGGCAAACTTACGTCCTCGCCCTGTTTGTGCTCCACACACGGGTCCTTGTGCGCTTAGGCCCCGACATAGGTGCGGGAATCGGGGGCTCAGATGTATGTGGCGGCCTTGTAGGTCCCCGAGGCGCAATACTCCCTGCCGGTTGGATTAGAGCCTTACGGTCCAGCCTTTTTTGAAGCAAAAAAAAATCAGTGTTGGCTGGATTATTAGCATTTGATTAAAATGTTGATCATGAATTGATTTTGTTTCTGTTAGTCGATTTATGCACATCGTCAGAATTCCACTCTGTTAGCCTCAGTTCCCGTGCCATACCGCTGCATAAATTGATCCGACCACCTTGTTTAGACTGCTTCTGTCATGTCAGTCGGCTTATTTAGTTAAGTCCTTTCAGTTTCAAATAATGGCTGAGATTCTGTTCCGTGTCAGGTTGGTATTTCTGCCATTTGATTTCCTTGTATCTTTTTATGGCTTTAGGTTTTTTTTACTTCTTATATTAACCCACCACCGCATATTCTCCCAGTTGGCCGTACATGTACCTTTTTGGCCAGACTCATATTTTCACCTTTTCATTATACCTTGATTCCATTACTCTAGTTTATGTGTAAATCTTTGTATCTGATTTTTCTTTCCTTTTAGGTAGCCATGTTGCACTCATGTTACAACGATTTAAATTTTGCTGAGTATGTCATTTTGTCCTCTTCGACTTGAGTCCAATATTGAGTTAGTTCTGAAGACGGTTGAAATGTCGGGTGTGAATTGGTTGTAAATATCTGTTTATCTTTGCACCATATCGCTTTGCATTATTTAGAAAAGACATCTATTAGCTTACCTTGTCCAGACAACTTGTTCGTATCGCGGTAAATTATTGGATCTAAGTGTTATTAGTTCTTTGAAACATGTCACAATGTATGTGACTTTACTGTTTCTGACTTACCCACTTGGATTGGAACGTGGGCTAGCTCAGTGGGATGAGCTAGAGATCGCGATCTTATTTTCAGAACCTTGTCTCACGTGTCAGTTATGTCACGTGTGATCTTATTCTGAATGTCTCTCTAGTGTCTGTCTCCATAAAAAGATATGTTTGGCATTATTAAATTTGGTCTGGCATCTGTTCCGTTAAAATTTTGTACCTCCGTAATCTCATTTTCTTAGACATTTTGTATTCCTTTTGATTGGTCCTTTGAGTGACCTTACTAGGCATTTGGCTCACTCCCTTATTATTTTCCTGTCAGGTGATCAGTAGGTGAGATTGGATTATAGAGCTAGCTGTGTGACTGGGAACTAGCGGTTTTTATCTTAGATTCAGTATTAGCATTTTTAGATGTAATAATTAATACAAGTTGAATTTGCTTCGGTTTTATTTTGAAACTCCGTGTCGGAGTAATTTGGATTTTATAAATGCTTAGGGTGTGTTTGGATATAGGATTTGAACTGGGGATTTGACTTTGGTAAGGTATTTGTAAATCACTTGGACAAAATATCTTGTTTGGATAGTTCAAAAGAGAATTTTTGAAATTTCGGAGTGATTTGAACTGTGGATTTGGGGTCACCAAATCCACAGTTCAAATCACTAGCTAGTTTGAACTAGTTATTTGTCAAATTCACTCTAATAAGTAATTTACAAATCCACAATAACTAGTTTCCTATTTTTTAGGAATCTTGCTTCCCACTTTTTTTAACAATCTTTTGCTTCCTTTCTTCCAAACAAGATATTTCAAAATGATAGAATTTGTAAATCAAGAGATTTCGAAATGAAGGCATTTAGAAATACTCAGCATTTCAAAATCCCATATCCAAACACACCATTAAGGCTGTTATTGTCACGTTCCAAGAAGCAGGACGCAACAACACATATTCTAACACGCTAACCTTCTTCTGAAGGTAATCAGAGTGCGCTAATTGCATTCGTATATAAACAACGCAAGAAGCCTTTTAAACATATATTACATTCGTCCATCCTTATAAATCCAAGCTTATACACATGTACACACCACACTTTCACATTAGATCTATAACAAATGACACTAGCGCACCTCACTCTCTATTTACAAGTGCACAAAGACTTATTATCCCTGATTCTCAGGCACAAAAGGGTACTCAAAATTTTCCTCGCCAACGCCCTCGCCTACCACTTCTTGATCCTCTCTAGTATCTAAAAGGTAGAGATGGAAAAGGAGGTTAGCCACGGCTAAGTAGAGCAGACACATGACCAACTAAAACACTATCTTAATAATAACAAGCGTGCATAAACCAAACAAAACGTGCTTATCATTAACTCATGCATGGCAAATGATAGATCGCAGGGAATGACTAAGAAATAACTGAAGCATAACACATATCATAATGACTCTAAGGAGCCCAAATCATAAGCCGAATGCTCGTTCACCTGCCATCCTTTATTAGTAAGACCCTAATTTGATCACTCAAAAGTTGAGCCAATCAAATCCAGTTTATGAGTGATAAATTTAGACCTTACACAAGACTCCGCACATATTGACAGCATACGTGGCGCAACGCAATGCCCCAGGGAGGTTAACCTGCTGAGCAAGCTCAACATATATCACGTTTCCATATAACCCGATTTGTCGGCTTTCGACCCCGGCCACTGTCCGAAGACTCATATGTTTATAGCATTATATAATGCAAAGAGAATGTTAAACACATAAAGTATCATGTAAAACATTTATATACATTTCTTAGCTCAAAACAGTTTAAGTGAAGGCAGACCAGTTCTAAAGCTAAGAAATTTAGGTTAACATACACTTTGAATTTGAGAGTGATATAAATTAAAATGTTAAAGCACACATCTTATGCTTTCCAGAAAGTTATAGAACACTAAAATCCAACAATTATTGAATGAGATATGCTTGTTTAAATATCAACACAAAATCTTCCTAATTTAATCACCTTCAACTAGTTTCATATTTATGCAATTTATGGAAGTATGAAATTCGAATCCGAGAGTGCTCAAACAAACAATGTTAAAGCTAACATCTTCATCTTTCCATAAAGTTATAGAACACTCAAATTCAACAAGTATTGAATGAGATATGCATGTTTAAAGATCAACTTAGAATATGCCTGAATTTCTCAAATCCAATTCTATCAATCCATAAGCACATAATACAACATATATACACCAACCATGATTAAAACCATGCTTAAGGCTGCTCATATGTAAAACCCTACCTTTGATAAGATTAGGGTGTTGAACTCATCAAGATCTCCCTCTTTTGTCAAGAAGAGAACATCCAAACATCAATGGTTACTAATATGAAATTATCACAGCAAAATCTCATTTTCTCTTCCGTCTTCAAGCTCTCAAACCTCTTCTATAGTTTTCTCTAAAACTAGGCAGCTCCGTTCGCTCTTCTCTTCTTGTTTTTACTTTAAAAATAGAAGACATGAGTCACTAAAGTTTAGAGAAATCTGCTGAGATTTCTCCCTAGAGAAACATGCGTTTCAATGTTATTAGACCCTTCCAAGTCTTACCAAAAAGAACATGACAACATAAATCAATTTTTAATTAGTACTAATTAACCTAGATTAGTAACTAAGTAATCACAATTAGCTTAATCAAGATTCGGGTAAACTAATAAGGCTTAGTCACTAACTAATCACGATTAACCTTGACTAATCCATATTAGCATTATCACGATAGGGCTCAACCAATCATGCTTAGGGATAACTAATCATGCTTAAGACCAACTAATCAGGATTAAGAATAAGCCAATCTACCAACTTGAGGTGCTTCTATGCCAACACAAGCATACAACTTGTTCTACATAAATAGGTCAGGAAGACCACTCATGTAATGCATAATGATCTTCAATTAAGAAAATATCACGCTACATGCATAAACAAGCACGAAATGAAGTTTATCACTAGGTTAAACTAAGGTCCTCACACCTACCCCTCCTTAAAAGAATTTAGTCCCTAAATTCATTCCTCGCGAAGGAAAAAGATGGAGATACTTCTCTCTGATTTCACCCTCTCTCTCCCATGTAGCTTTTTCATTTCCATGGTGTTCTCATAACACCTTCACAAGTGGTGTGTTCCTGTTCCGTAGTGCTTGTTCCGTTCGGTTCAAAATCTGAATCGGTTGCTCGACATAAGATAAGTCATTCTGAATCCGAATCGGTTCATGATGCAATATATGTGAAGGATCAGACTCATACTTCCTCAACATAGATACGTGAAAAATATCATGTATAATAGCTAGCGATGGTGGCAATGCAAGCCGATAGGCTACTGCACCAATCCGTTCCAAAATTTCAAAGGGACCAATGTAGCGCGGTGCCAGTTTTTCTTTCTTTCCAAACCACGTAACCCCTTTAGAAGGTGAAACACGTAAAAGTACATGATCTCCTATAGAAAATTCTAAATCTCTTCTTCTTTTATCTGCATAACTTTTGTGTCTACTCCTAGCCCTTAACAAATGATTACGGATCACCTCAATTGTTTCTGTGGTTTCTTGCACCAATTCGGGTCCTAGTAAATGTTTTTCACCAACTTCATCCCAAGAAATTGGAGATCTGCACTTTCTACCATAAAGAGCTTCAAATGGTGCCATTTCAATGCTAGAATAGTAGTTGTTATTGTAAGAAAACTCCACAAGTGCCAAGTGATCATCCCAGTTACCTTTCAATTCCATAGCACATGCTCGTAACATATCCTCCAAGGTCTGAATTGTCCTTTCGCTTTGACCATCTGTTTGTGGATGGAAAGATGTGCTAAAAGCAAGTTTAGTTCCCATCGCATCTTGAAAAGCCTTCCAAAACCACAAAGTAAAACGAGGATCTCGATCTGAAATACTGCTTATCGGTACTCCATGGAATCTAACAATCTCTTTTATATACATAAGTGCCAACTTTTCTAAGGTGTAAGTCACATTTATAGCAAGAAAGTGAGCAGACTTAGTAAGTCTATCAACAATCACCCAAATAGCATCATGTCCATTTCGAGTTCGAGGTAAACCTGATACAAAGTCCATGATAATATGCTCCCATTTACACTCGGGCACGGATAACGGTTGAAGTAACCTAGCTAGTTTGCGATGTTCGAACTTAACTTGTTGACATGTAAGATATTTTGCAACAAATTTAGCCACATCTCTCTTTATGTTACTCCGCCAATAACTAGACTTCAGATCCTTATACATTTTAATACTTCCGGGGTAGATAGAATACTTGGACCGATGTGCTTATTCCATTATCTCTCGTCTCAAACTAGCATCATTCGGAACACACATTATCTTACCAATTCGGAGCAAACCATCACTGTGCAACGTAAAATCTGATTTGGAACTCAAATATTTCAAAATAGCTTGTACTTCTGGATCTCATGCTTGTGCTTCTCTAATCCTTTCTATCAAAATAGGTTGCAGCTTAATATTAGCAAAGACAATACCTGTCTTAAGTAGTTGAGGCTGCCAAACACATGCATCTTCTAACAATTTCCACTCTTTTCTCATCAAGTTTGTAACCATAGCTTTTCTACTCAATCCATCAACAACCACGTTAGCTTTGCCCGAATGATGCTATTATAATCATTGAGAAGTTCCATCCATCTATGTTGCCTCATATTATGCTCTATCTGTGAAAATAAGTACCTCAAGCTTTTATGGTCCGTCTACACTTCAAATGCTGCCCCGTACAAGTAATGCCACCATTTATTCAGGGAAAATACAATTGCTGCCAATTCCAAATCATGTGTAGGATAGTTTTGCTCATAGGGTTTTAGCTTCCTTGAAGCATATGCTATTACCTTTCTCCGATGCATTAGAACACAACCCAAACCGACGTGTGAAGCATCACTATAGGTTATAAGGTTATCATTACCTTCCGGTAGAGTTAGAATTGGGGCTGAAATCAATCGTTGCTTCAATTCTTGGAAACTAGACTCACACTTTATATCCCAAACAAACTTCACTCATTTTTTAGTAAGCTTTGTTAATGGACTTGAAATCATTGAGAAATTTTGCACAAATCTCCGGTAATGCCCTGCCAGTCCCAAAAAGCTACAAACTTCTTTCACAGTAGCTGATCTTTACCAATTTACAACCGCTTCAATCTTTACTGGATCTACAGATATGCATGTACTAGATATAATATGTCCCAAATTTGTAACTTGCTCGAGCCAAAATTCACATTTGCTGAACTTTGCGTACAATTTCTTTTCACGTAAAACTTGCAACACTACCCGGAAATGGTATTCATGTTGTTCATGGTCCTCAGAGTAGACAAGAATATCATCAATAAAGACTACAACAAAGGAATCCAAGTATGGCTTAAAAACACGATTCATCATGTCCATGAAGGCTGCTGGAACGTTAGTCACACCAGCATAACAAGGAACTCATAATGACCAGAACATATTCTAAAAGCTGTTTTGGGTACATTTTCTTTTCGGACTTTCAATTGATGATATCTTGATCTCAAATCAAGCTTAGAAAATAATTTTGCACCCTGTAATTGATCAAACAAGTCATTAATGTGCAGAAGTGGATATTTGTTCCTCACAGTCACATGATTCAATTGCCTATAATCAATGCACAATCTCAACGAACCGTCTTTCTTTTTAACGAACAATACATGAGCACCCCAAGGTGATACACTTGGTTGAATAAGGCCTTTATCTAGTAGTTCTTACAACTGAACCTTTAACTCTTTCAACTCTGTTGGAGCCATTCTATATGGAGTTTTAGAAACTGGACTGGCTCCTGGCAATAACTCAATAACAATTTTAAATTCTCGATCAGGGGGTAGAACTTTTATATCATCAGGGAACACATTGCTGAATTAACGAACAACTTGAATGTCTTCAATTTTCTGCTCTTTCTTACAGTGATCAATTGCATAACAAAGGTACCCTACACAACCTCTAGAAAGCAACTTACGAGCATGAATAGTAGAAATAATAGGTGTTGAAGAAAACCCTTTATCCCCGACAAATTCCAGTATACCTTGTTCTGGCATATCAAAAGTAACACTCTTAGCATGACAATCAACATTAGCATGATGTTGAGATAACCAATCCATACCATGACATCCAAAATTTGAAGGGGTAGAAGTATCAGATCAGCGTTAAGTCCCTTACCACACACTACTACTGGGCATGATCTATATATAACGTCACTAAGTAAGGAGTCCCCCGTAGGTATACTCACCACAAGTTCATATGATAAGCTCTCGAGTCTCTTACCCAAATGATGCACAAAATGTAGGGCTACATAAGAACCTGATGAACCAATCAAAACTCGTGCCACATGCTGAAAAATAGAAAGTGTACCTCCAATCACATCAGCCGAATTTCTTGCCTCCTCTTGTCCCAAAGCAAAAGCCCTTCCTTGAAGTCTTGGTTTCCCCGTACCTCGGCCTGTACTCGTTCCCTTCTTGCCACTTTGCTGAATGGTTGGCCTCGAATTAGGATAATCATTCACATGGTGATCCAAGGATCCACAACCATAACATTTCCCTTCCTTCCTCCAACAAGAATCAGAATTATGCCCGACCTTGCCAGAATGAGAACAAGTCAATTTGTACCCTTGTACTTGTTGAATTTACTGAGTTGCAAGCTTGCCCTTAGGTTGATGTATGCTTTTTTATCATTATATGCCGCTGCTCTTTGCATTTTATTACCAGCGGTGTTCAAATTCCTTCCACCTTGCCAATTCGAAAGATTTGGTCTAGTTCCACTCAACCGTGCCCTTTTCCTCTGTATGTCCCCATCACTCTTCTCAATGCGCAAAGCTCTGTCTACCATTTCATAATAGTCATCAATATTGAGAATGGGTTAATTACTCACGGCACCCCCGAGGTTTGCCTTAAATTACACACGGACCCGCCTATCTTTGTAAATTACACTAAGCTACACATTTCTATTTTTCTGTTAACAGAGTGAACAAAATTAATGAAAGGGCGGTCATACCCCTGATAAACAAGTTAATTTATCCATTCTCTCTCTCTCTCTCTCTGTCTCTCTATCTCTCTCACACACACACACACGCCGACAACACCCTTTGGACTGCACACTTACTGCCGGTGAAGCCACGGGCCACCAATCGTAGCCACCATGACCCATCACCGCCCTCATCACCATGAACCATAAGTGTCGGCCAGCACTACTCCGCGAAGACAACCAAGATCTGGGTGTAGATTTGGGGGCGGGGCAGCCAGCGCAGATCATCGGTCGGGAAAATGATAGCCGAGGTGAGTAACCAATCACCGGCGAAGTGCGGGTGATGGTTGCCGCAAGCAACAGCCAAGAGACCCAAACATAAATCCAGGCCAAAAGCAACAACGATACAACCAAGAGACCCACCAGAGATCGAGAAGATGCCGGGAAAGGTTCAACACCACCGGGAAACAACCGCCAGCCAAGAAACCACAAGTAGCAATCGGCAACAGCTCGAACCTAACCAAAATGGTCAAGAGTCTTCGAACACGGCCAACCAAAATGGTCGGAAATAGCCCGAACCTAACCACCTCCGTCCAAATCCGAATCACCAGCCATTAGCAGCAGCGTCGTTGGTCTCCGAACTCACCCAGCGGCACCGGAGAACAACCTTCAACCTCATTCTCTAACTCTCCTGATTGGAATTATTTTTTGTGTAGTTTGAAAAATGGTGATTTTTGCGGTGGCCGGTGACGACTGAATATGCGATGGAGGCAGTGGTATTTCGGTGCCGCTGCCTGAATCTGGCGATCGGAAAAGACCCATATATTACCCAGATGCTGTGGAGTTAGTCCTAGCGGCTGTAGTGGAGGATCGGCGGAGTTTCAGAGCTGTGATGGTGGTACTTTTGTTGGATCTCAGGAGAGAGAGAGAGAGGAAGAAAAACCTAGATCTGGGTGCAGATCCATGAACACCTTGTTTTCTTAGCGTGCTTTGGCCGGAATCTGGAGTCGTCGGTGATTCTGCATGGAAGAAAGAAAGGGGAAGATCTAAGGGCATTTTTGGTATATCATAATAAATTTGTGTTGCCCTAAATTTTTTTGACGGTTCCCTAACGGAAGTGGGTTTTGTGTAATACAATGACAAACCTCAGGGGTGCCGTGAGTAATTTACAAAGATAGGCGGGTCCGTGTGTAATTTAGGGCAAACCTCAGGGGTGCCGTGAGTAATTAACCAATTGAGAATTTAGATCTTTTCTTGGATTTCAGGCTTCAAACAATCTTAAAACTTTCTAGCCCTCATATCTTCTCTCTTTACCAAGTACGAAGCACGCCTAGCCAATGATGTGAGCTTGGTTGCATATTGTTGCACCGTTAGATTGCCCTGCTCAAAATTCAGAAACTCAGCCTCCCTTTTCAGTTTAACACTTTGAGGAACGTAGTTTTAATTGAACTCGGTTTTGAACAATTCCTAAGTGCGATATGTTTGAGCCGCTGTCTATTATCTATCAATCATTTCCCACCAACAAACATCATCATTTTCAAGTCTAAAAGTTGCAAGCCATAATTTCATCTCATAATTCAGCCCCATGGTTTTAAAGATTTTCTCTAAGTTCTAAATCCAATTTTCAGCTTTGTCTAGATCACCCTCTCCAACAAACTTTGGTGGATGCATATTCATGAAATTCTTTAGCATTTCAGATTTACCTTGCCCTTCAAGATCATGGTTAGATCCTCAGTGGTTGAGATTGTTATTTTGCTGATTCTCCATGCAAGAGACCATACGCCCCAATATCACATGCCTATCTTTCAAAGCGTTGTCAGCGTCTTTCCCCGAAGAACTTGCTTCTCAGTCAGCCATTTGTACCTATAAAGAGGCATGAAATTAGAGAAAATCGAAGTTCTAAGATCAAGCTTAATACTTTAACTCCAAAGATCATATCTTGGGTAATAAGCAAAACTTATGCTCTGATACCATCTTAGTTGTCACGCCCCAAGAAGCAGGACACGACAACACATATTCTTACACGCTAACCTTCTTCTGAAGGTAATCAGAGTGCGCTAATTGCATTCAAAACTAAAATCGGATGCATGTCACTGCTCTGGTATTTCGCCTTGGGTGGAAAATAAGATAAAATCCGATGAAATTAGAGTATAGGAGGGCCCGATTCGGTCAAAGCTTTAATTCTATGATGGCCTACCTGAAAAGGATCCGTATCCGATTCCTCGGGTCTTGCTGCTATAAACAACGCAACATGCTTTTTAAACATAAATTATATTCGTCCATCCTTATAAATCCAAGCTTATACACACGTACACACTAAACTATCATACAAGTTCTATAACAAATGACATGAGCACACCTCACTCTCTATTTACAAGTGCACAAAGACTTCCTATCCTCATTCTCGGGCACAAAAGGGTACTCAAAATCTTCCTCGCCAACGCCCTCGCCTACCACTTCTCAATCCTCTCTAGTATCTAAAAGGTAGAGATGTAAAAGGGGGTTAGCCACAGCTAAGTAGAGCAGACATATCTTAAACACTATCTTAATCATAACAAGCGTGCATAAACCTCATGCCAAGGAAAATGGGTTCGTGCTTACGTGGAGGTGCCACAAAGGCTGCAGTCCGCGTCAGCTTCCAAGTATGTTGATGTGAGACACAGCAATGGTGGAACAAGGGAAGAGACCAAGGGCTTCCCAGACAGAGCTCGAGGGAGGCAGTGCTGCGAGGGCGATGGCGCGGGATGAATACACGATGACAGTCACAGTCCGATGCTTAGGTCCAGAGTCAGGGCACCGTGTGTTTCTCTCTCTAGGATTCTAGAGTGAGAGTGAAAATGTGAGAGTTCTGAAAATGTCCAACCTTAATGTCCTATCTCAAATGAATTCTCAAGACATCTATTTATAGAGATTGAGATGATGATGTCATTAACTGACACGTGGCGCTCCCCGGGAATGACACATCACTGGGGGGTCCACGGGTGCCGGTGCTCCACGGACTGTCGAATTGCATATTCATCCGGCCTGCCCCGCACAGCGTCGCTCTGTCTGTCTGGAAAGACTGGCTCCCACCGCATCGGTGTGGCCAGAGAACCCCCTTGATCTAGCCTCCAATCCAAGCCCTTGCAGAGTCCCACAGGCCTGGCAGTGGTGGGGAAGACCCGACGCCCAACTGCCAGGTGAACTAGGCGCGATGCCCTCCGAAGACCTGCTCCCGTCTCGGAGTGACCCGGGGCTCATAGTCTCTAGGGTTGCCGACGCAATCCCCCAGTGCCGGAGCACGTAGGCCAGTCACGCAGGCACCTTGACGGGAGATAGTGTCCCGTAGGAGTCGCCTATTCCGCATGCCGAGGTAGCATCCCGGAGGAGCCGTCTACCTGACCGGCCAAGGTAGCATCCCGGAGCAGTCGTCTACCTGGCATAAGGGGAGTCTTCATGCCGGAGCACTTGGAGCTCCCTGGCAGAGATAGTGTCCCGGAGGAGTCGCCTATCCCCGCGGGTGAGTCCTTGTGCCGGAGCACTCGGAGCATGTCAAGGTAGCATCCCGGAGGAGCCGTCTACCCGACTGGCCGAGGTAGCATCCCGGAGGAGCCGTCTACCTGGCGGAAGGGGAGTTGAAGAGCTCCCTGGCAGAGATAGTGTCCCGGAGGAGTCGCCTATCCCCGCGGGTGAGTCCTTATGCCGGAGCACTCGGAGCGAGTCAAGGTAGCATCCCGGAGGAGCCGTCTACCCGACTGGCCGAGGTAGCATCCCGGAGGAGCCGTCTACCTGGCGGAAGGGGAGTTGAAGAGCTCCCTGGCAGAGATAGTGTCCCGGAGGAGTCGCCTATCCCCGCGGGTGAGTCCTTATGCCGGAGCACTCGGAGCATGTCAAGGTAGCATCCCGAAGGAGCCGTCTACCTGGCGCAAGGGGAGTTGAAGAGCTCCCTGGCAGAGATAGTGTCCCGGAGGAGTCGCCTATCCCCGCAGATGATGTACACTCCGGATAGTGGGTTGAAGCATGTTCCATGACCAAGGCAAGGTGCGCATGGTGTGATGAATGAGTGTGGTGCCCGGGGGCATGATGATATGATTGTGACGCATGGACGCGATGAAGTGAGTAAGGTGTCAGGGGCACGTCTGTGTTACTGGCGTGGCGCATGGGCGCGACGGAGTGCGTGAGGTGCCGGGGGCACGTTTGTGTCAATGATGGCGCATGGGTGTGACAAAGTGCTTATGGTGCCGTGGGCACGGTAGTGTGACAGAGAGCCTGGAGGCACGGCTGTATCAGCGGCGCGGCAGATTGTTGGAGTGTGACGCCCGAACGTCGGTGACGGGGGTCACGGAGACGACGTCCGGGCGACGGACGATGAGCGTCATGGAGTTGGCGCGCGGGCACGGGCGACGTCCGGACGACGGGCGACGGGGTCGCGGAGTTGACTTCCGGACGACGGGCGACGGGGTCGCGGAGATGACGTCCGGGCGATGGGGTCGCGGAGTTGTGTCCGGGCGACAGGGGTCGCGGAGGATGGAAGGCCTCTTGAAGAGAAGTGAAGGCGCTAAGGATGGAGGCCAAAGGCAAACCCTTGGGGGAAGTCCAAGGCCAACCCATAGGGGGAGGCCAAGGCCAACCCCAAGGGAAGGCCGAGGC
Organism: Escallonia rubra; assembly: GCA_033065855.1. Lineage (NCBI taxonomy): Eukaryota > Viridiplantae > Streptophyta > Magnoliopsida > Escalloniales > Escalloniaceae > Escallonia > Escallonia rubra. The sequence continues at coordinate 12,151 of JAVXUO010000042.1, read as the reverse complement.
CGACCCCAAGGGGGAGGCCGAGGCCAACCCCAAGGGGAAGGCCAAGGCCGAGGCCGACCCCAAGGGGAAGGCCAAGGCCAAGGCCGACCCCAAGGGGGAGGCCAAGGCCAACCTCCTTGGGCAAGTGCCATGGCGCATCGACGGACGACGTGCGAAGTGCGACGGTCGAAGCGTGATGCGGCGTCGCACGATGATGAGTTTCTTGGTGACGAAGTCGCGTAGAAGAAGCAAGAAGTGCACGTGACTTGAGCGTGCACGCTTTGACCGGTTGTGAGCGTTGAAAATGACTGTTGCTTGTGCAGACGTGTCATGCAAAATGGGACCGCAGTGGGCCTTTGGGTACGACCAGAATGGGTTGGGAACAAAACCAAACAAAACGTGCTTATCATTAACTAATTCATGGCATATGATAGATCGCAGCGAACGAGCAAGAAATAACTCAAGCATAACACATATCATATTGACTCTAAGGAGCCCAATTCATAAGCTGAATGCTCGTTCGCCTACCTAAATTAATCACTAAAAAGCTGAGCCGATCAAATTCAGTTTATGAGTGATAAATTTAGACCTTACACAAGACTCTGCACATATTGACAGCATGCGTGGCCCAACGTATTGCCATTGGGAGGTTAACCTGTTGAATAAGCTGAACATATATCTCGTTTCCATATTACCCGATTTGCCGGCCTTCGACCCCGGCCACTACTTCCAATGACTCACACGATTTACAGCATGATATAATGCAAAGAGAATGTTAAACACAACAAGTATCATATAATACATTTATATGCATTTCTTAGCTCAAAACAGTTTCAGTTAAAGTAGACCGGCTCCAAATCTAAGCAATTTAAGGTAACATACACTTCGAATTTGAGAGTGATATAAAATGCAATGTTAAATCACACATCTTACGATTTCCAGAAAGTTAGAGAACACTCAAATCCAGCTAGTATTGAATGAGATATGCTTGTTTAAATATTAACACGGAATCTGCCCAGTTTAATCAGCTTCGACCAGTTTCATATTTATGCTATTTACAGACGTATAAAATTCAAATTATAGAGTTCTCAAAGAAAAAATGTTAAATCTAACATCTTCAGCTTTCCAGAAAGCTATAGAACACTCAAATCCAACAAGTAATGAATGAGATATGCATGTTTCAAGATCAACCTAGAATCTGCCCGAATTTCTCTAATCCAATTCTATCACTCCATAAGCAAATAATACAACATATATACACCAACCATGATTAAAACCATGCTCAAGGCTGCTCATATGTAAAACCATCCCTTTGACAAGATTAGGGTGTTGAACTCATGAAGATCTCCCTCTTTTGGCAAAAAGAGAACATCCAAACATCAACGGTTGCTTATCTGAAATTATCACAGCAAAATCTCCTTTTCTCTTCCTTCTTCAAGCTTTCAAACATCTTCTATAGTTTTCTCTAAAATGAGGCAGCTCTCTTCTCTCTTCTCTTCTTGTTTTTACTTTAAAAAATAGAAGGCATGAGTCACTAAAGTTTAGAGAAATCTGCTGAGATTTCTCCCTAGAGAAACAAGTGTTTCAATGTTATTAGACCCCTTCCAAGTCTTACCAATAAGAAGATGACAACACAAATAAATTTTTAGACATAATAAGCTTAATTAGTAGTAGTTAACCTAGATTCGTAACTAAGTAATCACAATTAGCTTAATCAAGATTAGGGTAAACTAATCAGGCTTAGTCACTAACTAATCACGATTAATCTTGACTAATCGAGATTAGCATAATCACGATAAGGTTCAACCAATCATGCTTAGAGATAACTAATCATGCTTAAGACCAACTAATCAGGATTAAGAATAAGCCAATCCACCAACTTGAGGTGCTTCTATGCCAACACAAGCATACAACCTGTTCTACATAAATAGGTCAGGAAGACCACTCGTGTAATGCATAAGATCTTCAATTAAGAAAGGTATCACACTACATGCATAATAACAAGCACGAAATGAAGTTTACCAATAGGTTAAACTAAGGTCCTCACAACTATGGCGTTTATTGATGTATCTTTGGGATTGATTAATAGACGCTCTGAATGACCACTTGGGAGACTTTGTGATATTTTTCGGTTTTCTGACTTTGTTTATTTGATATTAACGCTCCAAAAAATTGGGACCTTACAATTGGTATCAGAGCTATAGGTTTAAAACTCACGTAGACTCATGCTTAGGGTCAGATAAGTAGTGAGATGGGTAGGATGGGTAGATTTAAGTTTATTGTCTTAGTCAGTATATGATTCTAGTTTTCTCTTGTAGTAATGGCAAGCGGTCGTAATAATCCGCGAACCAACAATCAAAATATGGAGCATCAGAACGTCACAGGGAACGAGAATTCGCCAGATCTTCTGATCATCCCGGCAAATCAACAAGCTTAACGGACTCAGCTACTGGCTACGAGCATGCTCAGCTAAATCAGCAAAATCAACCTAACCCACAACAAAATTCGATCACGGGCTGGCCCAGACCCATAGCTTATTAGAGCAATTTAATAAGAAGAAAGTAGAACCTTTTGGGGGTACCGACAACCCGATTATGGCAGAGAAGTGGATTTCTTGACTTGAGAAAGTATTCAGGCCTATGGGTTGCACTGATGAGGAAAAGATAGAACTCATAGTGTATAAGCTAGACGGGGAAGAAGACCACTAGTGGAAAACTATTGTGGCTAGTAAAACAGTGGAACAAGGCAAAGTGATGACATGGGATCAGTTTAAGTACTTGTTCTTCGACCGCTATTTTCCTAGGAGTGTAAAAGAACAGATGTATCATGATTTTCTTAACCTGAGGCAGGGGGAGAATGAGAGTGCCGCTGAGTATGAGGTAAAGTTTACGCGACTATCTCGTTATGGTAGGCAGTTGGTGGCTAATGAAAAGGATAGAGTGCAGATGTTCACCTGGGGTCTCAAGCCTAGTATTAGGCAGCGCATTGTTCCAGTTCCACTTGATACTTATGTTTAGTGTGTTGACATTGCGAAGACTTATAAAGCTAAGGCAAGGGACTACAGAGAGAGGAAAGACGCCAAGGCAGGAAAGAGAGAACGCCCAGAGCTATCCTAGTCACACATGGCACAAAATGATGGGAAGCGAAGACAGGCATCTTCCTCAATTACTGTTGGGTAGAGGGGCCAAGGTTAGAGGTAGGGTTAGGCTCAGGGTAATTTGAGTAGGGGTTCTAGTCAGAACTTTGTTCAGAGGCCTCCGTCTACAGGTTCCGATCCTATTTGTCAGAGGTGCAATAAGCAGCATGGCGGTCAGAGTTGCCATTGGGATACGACAGCATGCTTTAGGTGTGGCCAAAATGGTCACCATATCAGACATTGCCCTATTCCAGCATCAGGGCAATCTGGCCCGCAAGGTTCAGTTACAGGAAGTACAGCTTCGGGCCCAAGACAGAGTATGAGTCAGTCAACAGGAGGGCAAAAACCTAAGGCTACTGGTAGGGTGTTCAACATGACAGCTAAGGATGCATCCGGTTCAAAGGACGTGGTGGCAGGTACAATTCAGACTAACTCAATTGATGCACATGTATGGTTTGACTCTGGTGCCACACACTCTTTTGTTTCTCTTTCATTTGCACATCGCCTTGGGGTTAAACCCCAGTCTCTTGATTGTGAGTTGTCTGTTGGCATTCCAGTTGGAGATTCTGTGATAGTTAAGTCAGTATTGAGGAACTGTAAGACCCGTATATGTGATAGAGACCACCCCGCGGATTTAGTTCCTTTAGATATGTGTGATTTTGATGTGATTCTGGGTATGGATTGGTTAGCATCCTATCATGCCTTAGTTGACTACTTTGAGAGAGTCCATTTTCATTTATAAGATTCCTCTGAGTTTGAGTTTTGGGGTTCAAAGCCTAGCGGGTTATCTATTATCTCAGCTATTTCAGCTCGTCGTATGCTTCGCAAGGGCTGTGAGGGTTACATTGCACACATCCTTGATACTAACCATGGAGGTCTTGAGACGGCCAAAAATTCATCGTTAAAAATAATTAAAACAATAAACTCTAGTTCTTTCTTTCAGTTTCTCATTCTCTCCGCTGCTATTCTCTCTCTCTCTCTCTCTCTCTCTCTCTCACACCCACATTGACTTACCCCGCCTACCTTCGCCACTCCCCTACGCTGTTGTCACCACTCTCGCATCTCTCTCTAGCCTGTGCGACAATGCGACCATCAGCATCGGCCGACGACGAGTCGGCAACCACTCAACAATTCAGATCCACCGGCGACCACTCTCACGTCTCTCTCCAGTCCAGATCTATCGGCCGGCGGTGGCAAGTCGGCAACCATTCCTCAGTAGTTAGCATATCTCAAGTATTTCCTTCGACTATAAGTTCTCTCTTTCATTCATCCTCCTTCAAGTTTTGGCTTTTACGTGTTACTGCATTTGATTAATTTCATAAAAATTGATTTTGTCTATAACTTCCTAATTTGGCTTGAATAATTTGGTCAAACAAAAAGACTTATTCGACACCTATTGATGACAAGGAATGGGGGTTCCTACTTACGTGGAGGTGCCACAAAGGCTGCAGTCCGAGTCAGATGCCAAGTATGTTGATGTAGGACACATCAAGGGTGGAACAAGGGCAGAGACCAAGGGCTTCCCAAACAGAGCTTGAGGGTGGCAGTGCTGTGAGGGCGATGGCGCGGGATGAATACACGATGACAGTCACAGTCCGATGCTTAGGTCCAGAGTCAAGGTCCTGTATGTTTCTCTCTCTAGGATTCTAGAGTGAGAAAGTGAAAATGTGAGAGTGAAGAAGAAGTCCTGAAAATGTCCAACTGTCCAAATGAATTCTCAAGACCTCTATTTATAGAGATTGAAATAATGATGTCATTAACCGACACGTGGCGCTCCCCGAGAGTGACACGTCACCAGGGGGTCCATGAGTGCCGGTGCTCCACGGACTGTCGGATCGTATATTCACCCAGCCTGCCCCGTATAGCGTCGCTCTATCTGTCTGTCTGGAAAGACTGGCTCCTATAACGTCGGTGTGGCCAGAGAACCCCCTTGATCTAGCCTCCAATCCAAGCCCTTGCAGAGTCCCACAGGCCTGGCAGCGGTGGGGAAGACCCGACGCCCAACTGCCAGGTGAACTAGGCGCGATGCCCTCTGAAGACCTGCTCCCGTCTCGGAGTGACCCGGGGGTCATAGTCCTTAGGGGAGCCGACGTAAGCCCCCACTGCCGGAGCACGTAGGCCAGTCACGCAGGCACCCTGACAGAGATAGTGTCCCGGAGGAGTCACCTATTTTGCAGGCCGAGGTAGCATCCCGGAGGAGCCGTCTACCTGGCCGGCCAAGGTAGCATCCCGGAGGAGCCGTCTACCTGGCAGATGGGGAGTCTTCGTGCCGGAGCACTTAGAGCTCCCTAGTAAAGATAGTGTCCCGGAGGAGTCGCCTATCCCCGCGGGTGAGTCCCTATACCGGAGCACTTGGAGCGAGTCAAAGTAGCATCCTGGAGGATCCGTCTACCCGACTGGCCGAGGTAGCATCCCGAAGGAGCCGTTTACCTAGCGGAAGGGGAATCGAAGAGCTCCCTGGCAGAGATAGTGTCCCGGAGGAGTCGCCTATCCTCGCGGGTGAGTCCTTGTGCCGGAGCACTCGGAGCATGCCAAGGTAGCATCTCGGAGGAGCCGTCTACTTGACTAGCCGAGGTAGCATCCCAGAGGAGCCGTCTATCTGGCAGAAGGGGAGTCGAAGAGCTCCGTGGCAGAGATAGTGTTCCGGAGGAGTTGCCTATCCCCGTGGGTGACTCCTTGTGCCGGAACACTCGGAGCATGTCAAGGTAGCATCCCGGAGGAGCCGTCTACCCGACTGGCCGAGGTAGCATCCTGGAGGAGCCGTCTATTTGGCGGAAGGGGAGTTGAAGACCTCCCTGGCAGAGATAGTGTCCCGGAGGAGTCACCTATCGTACACTTCGCAGAGTGGGTTGAAGCATGTTCCATGACCAAGGCAAGGTGCGCATCGTGTGATGAATGAGTATGGTGCCCGTGGGCATGATGATATGATTGTGGCGCATGGGCGCGATGAAGTCAGTAAGGTGTCAGGGGCACGTCCGTGTTAGTGGCGTGGCGCATGGGCGCGACGGAGTGCGTAAGGTACCGGGGGCACGTTTGTGTCAATGTTGGCGCATCGGCGCGACAAAGTGCTTATGGTGTCGGGGGCACCGTAGTGTGACAGAGAGCCTGAAGGCACAGCTGTATCAGTGGCGCGGCGCACGGGCGCGGCGGAGTGTTGAAGTGCGACACCCGGACGCCGGCGACGGGGTCGTGGAGTTGTGTCCGGGTGACGGGGGTCGCAGAGTTGTGTCGGGATGACGGGGTCACAGAGTTGTGTCCGGGCAACGGGGGTCACGGAGTTGTGTCGGGATGACGGGGTCGCGGAGTTGTGTCCGAACGATGGGGGTCGCGGAGTTGTGTCGGGACGATGGGGGTCGCGGAGTTGTGTCCGGGCGACCGGTCGCGGAGTTGTGTCCGGGCGACGGGGGTCGCGGAGTTGTGTATGGTCCCTTGAAGAGAAGTGAATGTGCTAAGGATGGAGGCCAGAGGCCAACCCTTCGGGGAAGGGCAAGGCCAACCTCATGGCGAGGCCGAGGCCGACCCCAATGGCGAGGCTGAGGCCGACCCCAATGGCGAGGCCGAGGCCAACCACAAGGGGAAGGGCAAGGCCGAGGCCGACCCCAAGGGTGAGGCCAAGGCCAACCTCCTCTGGCAAGTGCCATGGCGCATCGACGGGCGACGGGCGAAGTGCGACGGTCAAAGCGTGATAAGGCTTCCTGCGAAAATGAGCTTCTTAGTGACAAAGTAACGTGATGAAAGTGAGAAGTGCACGTGACTTGAGCGTGCATGCTTTTACCGGTTGTGAGCGTTGAAAATAACTGTTGCTTGTGCGGACGTGTCATGCAAAATGGGACCACAGTGGGCCTTTGGGTACGACCAGAATAGGTTGGGAACATAAGCCCCCTGCGTGTGGTGTGCGCGGAGGGGCAACCTGAGCGGGCACAACACGCATAAACACTTCGCAAGATGATGATGAAGAATAGGTGGCTCGAGCCACCTCGTGCACCACTTACGAAAGTCGTGGGATGCTTGGGTGTTGACGCAAGGGCATGATGATAGGGCGCAGGGGCGCGAGCACGAAAATGGCGCTCGGGCGACGTACGACGAGTGTCGCGGAGACGTCACCCGGGCGATGGGCGACGAGGGTCGCGGAGATGGCGCACGGGTGCTGGCGATGGGCCTCGCAGAGACGGCGCCCGGGCGATGTGCGACGGACGACGAGCTTCGAACGAAGAGTAGGAGTAAGTGGGTCGAGCTACCTCGTGCACCACCTACCATGGATGTTGATGTCGGAGGACGTCGTCACATGGGATGTGATCAAATTTGCAAAAAATTTCTAAGTGTGAAAAAGTATGAAATATGTTGGGGCACGATGTGCGCGATCGGGCGTCGCGATGCGGGGGCAGTCCACAACGGGCGCAGGGGCGCGAGCAAGGGAAGGCGGTCAATGTTGAAAAAAAAAATTTTGAAGTTTCCGGCCTTGGATGTCGGCGACGATGTGAAGGTGAGAAGGTCGAAGGTGGCGGGCTGGACTGGGGTGTGGTGACCGAAGGGAAGAGGTTATGGGTTTGAAGGAAAAATGAGAGATGGAGAGGTGGTTGAAGGTTAGTGGCCTTGGTGTGGAGAAGGCCGAAATGGCATGGAGGATGGTCATGCGTTAGTGTTGAAGGTTGGCCGAGGGTGAAGAAAAGAAGATGAAGGTTGAAGGTAGGTGAAGGTCGATGTAGATGGAGGTTCGGCCATGGGGGAAGGATGGGGAGAGGGTATGGGGATGGAGAGCCAAGGCTGGCCTACCAAGGCCGCGAGGGCCGAGGCCGACCAAGGCCCCTTGGCCGAGGCTGAGCTTGCACGGTGCGGGGCAGGTTGCGGGCGAGGGGGAAAGGGGAAGGGGAGAGGGGGAAGGGGGCCGAGGGCGAGGGGTAAGGGGAAGGGAAAGAGAGGGATGGGGGAAAGGGAAGGAGGGAAGGAGGGGGTTGGGGTCGACCTAGGGGAGGGGGTTGGGGAGGCCGAGGCCGAAGGAGGGGAGGGGGAAGATGGAGGGGAAAAAGGAAGGGGAAGAAGAAGGGGGCCGGCGGTGGCGGCGGGGTGCCGCGGGGCGAGGCCGAGGGCAGGAAGGAGGGGTGAGGGAGAGAAAGAGGTGCGGCCGGGGGGGTCGTCGCCGGCGAGGGGGGCTACCGGCCGAATGGCGAGGCCGAGGGGCTACGGCGCTGCAAGGAGAAGAGGGCGGTGGCCGCGCATGGTGAAGAGAAAGAGAAAGAGATGAGAAAAGAATTAGGGTTAGGGTTTGGGGGGTGATGCGGGTCGGGTGGGTCGGTTTCGGGTCGGGGAGCTGGGCGCAGAGAGAGAGAGCCGCGGGTCACAGGTCGGATCAGTTCGGGCGCGCGGGTCATCTGGGTTCGCGGGTAGGGTTTGCCCAGATTTTTTGAAATTCAAATTCAAATTCAAATAAAATAATAATAATAATTTTTTTTAATTTTTTTTTGACAGCCCTAAAGAGGGATCCCCCAATGAAGATTTTCACAATGTGCAAGATGAGAGAGAGAGAAATGGGATGGGAGAAGAATGAAGCTTTTCCATAAGAAAGAGAGAAGTTGTGTATGAAGTGGGGAAATGGTGATAGGGTGTTGGATGGTGAGAGGGAGAGTGAATGGAGGTATAGAGAGTGATGAGAGCATGAATGTGAAGAGAAGAGGGGAAGATGAAAAACTTGAAAATTTTTCTAAGTGTTGAATTATTTTCTTTTTAGTTCGGGCAAGGATGCTAAGGGGAGGCCGTTGAGGGTGGTGACCCGGCTGCGAAAAAATGAAATTTTTTCTAAGTGTTGGGCTGAGACAAGGCTGCTGAGGGAGACCACTGAGGATGATCATCGATGACCGGTTGCGAAAAAAATGAAAATTTTTCTAAGTGTCAAGAAAAGTAAATTAAGGATAATTATGCGACCGTAGTAGCGCGGCTCGAGCTACCCCGCGCACCACGTACCAAGTCGTTGCAATGTGAGGCCGAAGGGATTGGGGAAGGGGTGAAGCCCCCAAGGGACTGGGTGATGGCATGAAGGGTGATATCAAGAGACTTGTGCAAGACCAATATAACTTGAAAATTTTGTAAGTCTGGAAAATGTAACTTCATTGATAACGAAGGATGGACAACATGCCTTGATACATGGGTATGACGTACATGAAAACTTGCAAAATGAACGAAAAAATTACAAGTGTGGAAAATGCACTAAGGCATGCCAAGGCTTGGTCGGGTGGGTCAAATGTCCCGTACTTAGAGTTTGAGCTCTCCGGATGCAATCTTGTCAGCGAAGACAAACTTGAGGCCCCTACACCACTTGAGGCCATGACCGACCTTCCGATTATAGGGGCAGTAGTTGTGATGGGCTAAGTCTTCCGGGGTAGGTTCATTGTCGACATTGGGCAGGGTTATGGCATTGTCGTCGATCCATGTCTCAAGGAGATCTCTAACAGTCTTCAAGTCACACGAGTATTCCGGGGTAGGCATCGACTGCCCTCTCTTGTCAGGACGCCCGTCCCTTTCTTGGGACTAACGTTTGCGGTTGTTGCCGTCGTTACTAGCTGCTTCCGTCGTCGTGGCCGAGGCAATACGAGGTTGGGGCTTTGGAGCCTTTGACGGACCGACCGAGTCATAGGTGCGTCGTGTAGCTTCCTTGAGATGTCCCCAAGACCGAAGCTGGAGGTTTTCAAGGTAGACCCTGTAGGTGTCCTTCATGTTCTTGATGCAAATGGGCACAAGGGTTTCATCCTTGCTGAAGTCGGTGCACTCCAAGCATTTGTGATGAAATCGCGTAACATAGGTGTTGAGGTCTTCCCCGGGGTTCTGGCAGATTCCGGCGATGTCAACGATGGTCACACATTCCGTCTCATAGTGAAATTTGTCAAGGAAGAGTTGGACCATGTCGGACCATGAATGGATAGTACTGTCGGGAATCTGATGATACCAAGAGTAGGCGAGACCAGTTAGGGACTTGTGAAATTCCCAAAGCTTCAAAGTGTCGTCCTCCCCGTAGTTCTCCAAGGAGCCAGCAAAACGGGTGAAGTGCTCGCGGGTGTTGCCCTCTTTGCCGTTGAACAAGGTGAAGGATGGTTGCTTGTACTTGATGGGGTAAGGCTTGGTAGCGAGGCTGCCAGAGTAGGGAGCATGGCCTGACAGCTTAGAGGGGGAGTGGGGTGAGGATGACTGCTTGAGACGGTGAAGGAGGGCATCAAGGTCATGCTTGGTCACGTACGACGCATGTGAGGGTTTGTGCCCTGTTGTGATGATCTGAGCACCAGAGCCCCCAGACGGTACAACCTGAGGCATTGAGGGGATGACGATGGTAGAGAGGGGTTAGTGGTGGTGAGCAACTTGTTGGGGCATGGTTTGCACACGGGTAGTGTCCGCTTCTGGAGGCCGGTCGTCAGGAAAGGTCGACTGGAGTAAGCCGGGGGAATGACTTGTGTTTAGGTTTCGACTAGTTATGTTCGGGTTAGGCTCCATCTCAATTGATTCGTGAGTCTCTGAAGTGCTTCGAGCAAGGGCAAGGCGTGGCGCCGGGGGCTGAGGTGCCGCGAGTCCTACTGTCGAGGGCCCGGAGGACCAAGGCAGAAGTGATCGCGACACTGGGACCTGAGCAGTGTCCAAAACTAGCCCAGGCCTTGAAGGTTGGATATGAGTAGGAGGGGCCAAACCTGGATCTTGGGATAACACGGGGTGAGTAATGGGCACAGGGTGCAGAGCTCTAAGGTTTTGGGAAATCGGTGATTGTGAAGTCAAGACTTGGATTGATTTTGCATTTCCACCATGGCTGTCATAAGAGTGGCGGGCGAAAACTGCTGGATGGCCGCATTGACTGCAACTTGTATGTCATGTGCGGTAGTTTGTGGCTGGTCTTGGGGACGCACAGCACTGGTCCCCTCTTGTTCACCCGAGTGGTCCACTTCTTGCATGGCATGGATAAGGCCCTGGCTGGCAGCCCTCGTAACTTTTCGTTGTCTAGGCATGGAGATTGAGTGCGAAAGATAGACAGACTGCAGTACGATGCTCACCTCCCCAGCGGAGTCGCCAAAATGATGCCAACGAAAGGGGGTTCGTACTTACGTGGAGGTGCCACAAAGGCTGCAGTCCGAGTCAGATGCCAAGTATGTTGATGTAGGACACAGCAAGGGTGGAACTAGGGCAGAGACCAAGGGCTTCCCAAACAGAGCTTGAGGGTGGCAGTGCTGCGAGGGCGATGGCGCGGGATAAATACACGATGACAGTCACAGTCCGATGCTTAGGTCCAAAGTCAAGGTCATGTATGTTTCTCTATCTAGGATTCTAGAGTGAGAAAGTGAAAATGTCAGAGTGAAGAAGAAGTCCTGAAAATGTCCAACCGTCCAAATGAATTCTCAAGACCTCTATTTATAGAGATTGAGATAATGATGTCATTAACCGACACGTGGCGCTCCCCGAGAGTGACGCGTCACCGGGGGGTCCACGAGTGCCGGTGCTCCACAGACTGTCGGATCGTATATTCACCCGGCCCGTCCTGCACAGCGTTGCTCTGTCTGTCTGGAAAGACTGGCTCCCACAACGTCGGTGTGGCCAGAGAACCCCCTTGATCTAGCCTCCAATCCAAGCCCTTACGGAGTCCCACAGGCCTGGTAGCGGTGGGGAAGACCAGACGCCCAACTGCCAGGTGAACTAAGCGCGGTGCCCTCCAAAGACCTGCTCCCGTCTCCGAGTGACCCGGGGGTCATAGTCCCTAGGGGTGCCGACGCAAGACCCCAGTGCCGGAGCACGTAAGCCAGTAACGCAGGCACCCTGACGGAGATAGTGTCCCGGAGGAGTCGCCTATTCCGCAGGCCGAGGTAGCATCCCGGATGAGCTGTCTACCTGGCCGGCCAAGGTAGCATCTCGGAGGAGCCATCTACCTGGCAGAAGGGGAGTCTTTGTGCCGGAGCACTTAGAGCTCCCTGGCAAAGATAGTGTCCTGGAGGAGTCGCCTATCCCCGCGGGTGACTCCTTATGCCGGAGCACTTGGAGCGAGTCAAAGTAGCATCCCAGAGGAGCCGTCTA